>CP092864.1:190876739-191188491 GCA_030710605.1 Cordylochernes scorpioides
TTCATCCTTTCATACTTCATCCCTAAGGTTAGAAATAATCGTTATTTCTCCTTAAAATAAATTTCGATTTTTCGTTCAAAAGAAACACATGCGGGATAATTTTAAATGTTGTTCTAGAAAGAAAAGGATTATATTGAGATTAAATATAGCGAACAGGCCTTTCTCATGGCTAAAAGATTCAATGAGAGGACACTACAAGATTATAAACCTAACATAGGATGGCTGCTTGTGCAATTCTTCTGCAAACTGAGAGAGTTACACGAATTGATTGTGTTTGTAACTACTGTGGTGGGAGTTCTCTGGATTGATACCACACTTTGTCAATTACTTTTTTAGAATTCTTTTAACGTTTAGAGTTGTCTTTGTATGGAAATGTGTGAAAATAAAGATGAAGTACATAGAGAATTGAAGGACCACGTATGCCAGATACCCATAGGATCATGGTTGCTAGAATGTAGTTGATCTAGTCCAAGTGTTCGTCACGCAACCGTGTGGCTAGATCTAAACAAACCTCAGCTTGATGGATGTCCCTGTTATTTAGATGCAGAGTGGTTAATGTGGCTTTAATTATTAGGTCCTATCAATAGGGTAGTGTTCTCTCGGTACATTGTTCGCTCACGTACCACCGTGTACCATCTTGGTACATTCACCTTATGTGGTGTTCACCGCTGTGTGTGTCTTTCCCACACATATATACATGTTATATAAAGTGACCATATAGTGACTATTGGAATTATTTTTCTTCTCTTTCGAGCACCATGTCTTCTCAGACATTTGCTGAAAGAGATATGTTTTGCTAATACATCGTGTTAGTTTATCTCTGTTAGTATTACTGTACTCTTTTCTCTATATTTTGTTGTTGCTCCGACTATTTCCCTCTTATTTCCTGAAGAATATCTTATTGATAAAGGCATTTCAACCGCGGAGATCCAAATTACTCAAAAAACATATATACAGTAGAACTACCTCCCTGTAAAGGACACCTAATTGCAGAGCCAAAGTGTCCATTAGGAAGAAATGTCCTCTTACCGGAAAGTTGTTAAATTGTAAAAATGGCAATTTTGCGAATTAAAACTGTCCTTTGTGGAGAGGTGTCCGTTATAGGGGTGTCCGCTAAAGGGAGGTTCTACTGTATTTATAATATCTAAAATAATATAACCTATATTAGAGTTGAAAATGAGCATGGCATATGTTGTGATGAAATATTTTTTTACCTTAGAAGATTAAATTGATGAAAATGTCATAGGGAGTGCAAACATTGCTGTCACCAAAGAATCAGCATAGGTTGTGAATAAATGATGCTTGCTAAGCAAAATCCTCCTGTGGTATGTTCCAGCTGTTTGATGTACCTTTGCGATGACCATTGAATCTGGGCATCAGTTTGGACTCCCTTTGCTTGATCCAGCACATGCTTTGACCGTTTCCTTGAAAGAGTTTTTCAAAATATCTTTAAAAAGATAAATGAAGGCGTCAAACAATTTTAGAGTCTGAATGTCCTCTCAAGCCATATGCAACGACACTCTAAATACAGAAAACAATAAAAGTTATATAAACATTAATAAATTATTTCTTAATAAAGCACTAAAATTGTTATTTGAAAAATGGAATGCCCTCTGTATTTTAGCTTCATTATACCAATCAACTCGACATATCAATAAATTACACAACGCTAATCAACAACCAATTACAAAACGCCAACCAATATATCACACACTACAATACAAGAAAGATGATTTAGTATTTGGGTCTAGTTTTTTTTTCAAACCTAGAAAGAACGAATTTCTAGAATTCTGGACCGAAGATGAACAGCAACAACAAAACTTCGAGAATCTTGACTAATCAATGATGTACTTTCTAAACAGTTCCACCAATTTAATATTTTGTTCAATAAGGATAATCCAACATATACACAAAATATCTCCAGATACAAATAATTTAAATCTAATATAACACTTTTTGTATATTTCCGCGCGGAAAAGGCATTTGGAGCGACGGTAAAAAGTGTGGCTATAAAAAGGGTCCTTTCTCAAGTTCGAACCCCGGAAGCGGCGTGACAAGATAATCAAGTCTGCTAAAACCTACATCCTGAGTCCATTAAGGCAGCCTACCTAACTGTATGTAATATACTTACTTCCCAGGCCTGCACTTCACACGTTGTTTCTTTGTTATTGTTGGCCTTTCTTTTTTCCTTTAGGAAAACCTCGACGGTTATGTTGTTCCTCTCTCTCGTAAACTGACCAACATGATTGTCCGTTCATCTAATTTACCTTACGGTCGATGGAAGAATTCCAGGAAATGTACCATCCTCATTTATGGATGAATCGGAAGATCTGGACATATCACGACTGGAGCATCAGAAAGATGATTGAAGCCCAATTGAATTATTTCAACAAATTATGATGGTACCCTTTCTGGCGTACAGACTTTGGTCTATATCAGGAGTCGGCAAACTTTTGATTAGGAAGAGTCAAATAATACAATTTAAAAAAATTCAAAGTTTTTTAAAGAGCCACAAATTATTTTCTTGCCAACAATAAATACAGTACTCTCATAAATAATATTTACGTGGATAAAACTTAAGGAAGTTGTGCCGTTTAGCATGTATATCGGGATTTAGACAATAACTCTGTAAGTACACAGTGACCTTTATTTAAGACACACGAGATAGCCAAGTGTGAACCAAATTGCCTCTGTCTCAAGGACTTTCCACTTCCTTAAGTTTTGTTCATGAGTATATATGAGAAAATCTATCAATAACCTGAGAAAGTAAGAGCATTGCCTCGAAATATTTTATATTTTCCTAGAGATCCAACTCTAACTCCGCCTTTGCCGGTCCCAAGGCCGGATGAAAAATGAGGAGGGGGAGCAGTAACAAGCTCGCTAAAAAACCTGGGCTCAGCTGGCCCGGCTGACAGTACCCTGTAAGGGCTCCTAATCCAGGGATACAGGATGAGCAGCATTTGAAACTCCATGTTAGGAGTTGCTGCACATGGCGTCTTTTCCTCATGTCAGAGGTAGCTTTTTTTTTTAGCTAAATCGGCTTGCCGCTGAGTAGTGCTACCAGTCTTAATAACAAAGGCAGCTGCATTCTACTTCACCCAGTGTGGAGATAAGAAAGAAGAAGAAGAAGATAGAGATCCAGTTATGTTTAATCAGACTCGGGGTATCGACAATAAGAGATTCCAGCTTGTAACGGGTATCAAGTGAAATATGGTTACACGACCTCACCGAAAAAAAAAGTTCAATTATTTTTTACCAAATATATTGTAGTAGTTGGATGCATGAGCCACACAGACATAGGAAGAAGAAATGGCAGAGGACAAAGTAAAGAAAGGGGATACATCTTGATGTCACCGAAAATTACACCAGTAATGGATAGATATGCAAATATGGTAACAGTTCATGCAAACATCACAGTTATCGTGCAAATGAATGGCAACTGAAAACTATCAGAAACTTTCAGCTGCACGATAAGAAGATGTCTTTTTCTTAATTGATATTTTATGAGATATATATTTTTAATTAAAAAATGGTGAGATTTCAATCAAGTTTAGATTCTCAGTCACGGGCCCAGTATATACTGTATATGTATATAAGGAAGGAATGGAAAAGGGATCCATCAAAAAGAATACATACCCGCCACCCCATATCTATAAATTCCCAGATTCAGGACCAATTTAACATTATCCTGAAGACAAAAATAGATGGTACAATAGTTGATTTTAATGGGAGTTATTGTTTTTCCCTTTTTAAAAAAATTCTGCCATTCTTCTCCCTCCCTATCCTATTCAGAAGAGCTATCGGTGCAACTACCAATCCGATCCTAACCCAATTCCCCATCGGGTCCGCTTACAAAAGAACAATGCACAATGTATGGTCGCATCAGCATATAGGGCAGACTCTTCTTCCGACACGGCCACTTCCATCTGTCTCCTTCTTCTTAGCTATTTCTGGGTATTTAACCTCTGTTTATTGACATTGAAAGTATACATTTGATTGAACCTTCCTTCAGATCATTCTGTCAGATCTTATCTCACTTTGATTACATCAGAACTTCATTCTAAGGATTTTGACTTGGTATTTTCAATTACTTCTTCAAAATATTCACTAAATTGCAGTTATTTTATAAGAAAATATGCAAATATTTACCTGAAATATATTTCTTTATTCCACAGAATGCCTTATTATATATATTAAGAAGAAGGGGGATTTCCTGATCGTGCAACTCAAAGTTGCTGATGTACAAATTCACTTTTTTACTATTTTTCATATATATTGATATTAAAAATGGCATATCCTGACCAGGAGCACATGTGCTTCACAGAAGGCAGAGCGCCATCTGGTGGAACAGAAATCAACTAAACATTGATTTAGCCTGTTCCCTGATATTTGGTCAACCCAATTTCTTGATAAATCAAGAAAAGCCATCCACGAACGCGTTTCGCGCTTTTGGCGCTCGTCAGCGTGGAATAGGCTGTACCACTGCGACCAAAAATATTTTTTGGTCCCAGTGGCTTCTTGAAAAACCAATAAATGGGTATTTAAGGCGAAACTTGCGTACCAGATGGCGCTCTGCCTTCTGTAAAGCACACGTGCTCCTGGTCAGGATATGCCATTTTTAATATTGATTTCAACACCTGATCTTTTTATCTTTTATTTTTCTTTCGTTTTTTCATATATATTGATGAGACAAAGGCAGGGATGTACTACTCAGATGGTTTATTTGGTGCAGTGCTGGGCTCGTGGTCCATTCCAGGAAGGTCATGATGTTCGGGGTCTCACCGGGCCGGTTGTAGGAGGGGTTGGAGCTGTAAATGGGCATTTCTAATCGCCGGGTCGAAATCCAAACAGGACGAAGATTAATTTATAATTGGCACGTTGTATTTAACACATTGCCGTGAAACGGTGGTCAATAGTCAAATACAATTTATCCCCGTCATATCTGTGATGCCGTTTCTCTGATAAGTAATTAATTAAGAATGAACAAAAATTAAAATAATATTTAATTGTCACGTGCACCATCGGTCAGATACTTGTTGACACACAACAATATATAGAGGCTTTCGAAATTTACAATACTTTTTCTTTATTTAACTACATGTCCTCAGAAGAAGCGTTGAGAAAACCTCGAAAGCTTACTTGAATATACTAAATAAAGAATTATAATACTGGAAACTATTTGCATAATTACTTCTTTGTCTCCGATTTGTTTTATCGATAAATCCATCGGTGTTGAATACTCGGAGAGGCTGCATGTCTCTATATTGGAGTTAAAAATGATTTGTTTGGTACTGTTAACGATATGAACGTGAGGCGTTAACAGCTATTAACCATTTCTTTTCTAATTCGTAAGTTTATAATTCTGATCGTGATAGTAGTGAGCCCCTCTATATTAATATAGAGATAGTCAATTCAATATTGTTTACTATAATGTATTATAGTTATCACATAGCAAATTTCTCTTCACTCTTTAAAACTATCAATTAATAAGTATAATTGTTAGATGTTATTCAAATTAATTTAAAAATCAGCAATATGATCTTTTTACTTTTTGTTTTGATTAAAAATACATACCTATTGGTTTTTTTATTATTAATTTTGAATGGAGACATAATAATCGTTATCGCTAATATAATTTTAGTCTCCATTCAAAATTAATAATAAAAAAACCAATAGGTATGTATTTTTAATCAAAACAAATATTGGAAATATTTAGACGAAAAGACGAATAATTATAATAAAAGAAACTCTTCTTCTTTATTTCGTCTTTTCGTCTAAAATTATATTGTTAATAAACCACTCATCTCCTAACATCGTCTGTGTTACTGTCCAACATTACAATTCGCTAGGTGAAGGCCAGTCCGATCTTAACACTTACACTACTGATATATAAGAAATGATTAAGAATGATCCACAATACTAGTTTTGGGAAATCCAGACAAAATCCAACCCATGGTTTATACCTAACTAGGCGGACTATGAGATCCACAAGGGATTTAATGGAATCTTCACAATCAGCTAAAAAATATATTTTGCTGGAAAAGTGGCTAGGCTAAATCTATGACCAAAACATAGATGGAAATTTTGCCGGGAGGAAATTGATATATTGATATTGATAAAATTTAAAAAGAGATATTATAATATGTTTCTTTATTAGAATTTGGCAAGAGTTTTCGAGTGTTTTCTTCATAAGCCGGGAGGAAAAGTTATCTTTAAAAAACTTACAAATTTTAATGAAGAAACATATTGGGGGGGAATCACTCTCTTTTTGCTTTAATTACTAATTTGGAAGTATATTTAGAGATTGAAAACTTACAGTACTATTAATTTACTTGTACTGTCTAATGGTATGAGCTAGAACGGATCAAATCGAAGTGCTAGCTGTATAAGTGATAATAAACTGTACAAACAGTGAACCTTTTTTGCTTATCCCTAATACACGTGGTACCGGCCATGATAATCATGGTGGGTAGAAGTAGGCGACTGCTTTTACTGTAAGTGCACCACATGTCTACATATGTGAAAAGCAGTTCGACTTTGCACTTACAAATGAGCCGGAACCCCGTTTTGTTACTTGTACTAGCTACTGGGGTTGTACTTTTTCAAGAATCGGGGGCCATTGGAGAATTTTTTAAATCCGAAAAAAAGTACACAATGCGGGAATCGAACCCGGGTCGTAGCGGTCGAAAACCAACGCTTAAGAGGTCCAGTACATAAGTAGCATATCCACGGCAAAATGGGGGAAAGAGAACTTCCTGGATATGAAAAAATCTTTCTAAAAAATTAATAATTTATTATGTGTCAAAGTGATAATATTTCAAAATACAATCAGAAATTTTTCATTTAAATCAATAATTAGGAAGAAAAAGATAATAAATTTCCGATATTACATTTTGGAATTGCATCACGTTTCCAATAAGGGAAGTATTTTAACGAAGACCAACCCACAAATTGTTTATTTACCATCGAGTGAGTTTAGGTAAGAATTGATGGTCAGGGGCGATGTTTACAAACATGATGAATGGGGCCAGACAGAAAGAACTTGAATGAAGAAGTTATCCTTAAAATTGATTAATAGTCTTGTCATCTCATGGCGCTCAGTACTTTATGGCAACTCAACTCGTTGACATTCTGCGACCATGTCACGCCCATATTTGGCTGTCCTCATGATGATGATTCAGCTCATTGTTTATGACATTCGGGAAGAGAACATTTGTCTGTATCTGGTCTGTCTCTCGAATGTTAAACTTTATTTATTGTGTAGTTATCCTCTGGTGTATGGTCAATGTTTGTGAAGGTTTATAGCTCGTGTATCGACTTATGAGACAATTTAGCTATTTAAATATCATTTAAGTGAGACTAATAAAGTTTCATGGAATGCTTTCTCTGGGAATTGTCACAAAACCATCAAGAGGGAGTTCGAAAATGACATTTTACTGTCCCCAAGACCTCACGAAGAGTTTTTACGATTTTTGTCTTGATATTTGTGGTCTTTAATTAAAGAAATCTAAGTAATATGCAAAATAGGATAGCATTTAGGTACTTTTATTGTCCTTTCCTTTATTTTCTTCTTTAAACTCAAACCTTGTAATTATTCAATTGTTTATGTAATATAGTATCTAAGTTTAGTGTTGTTTCTTGACGTAAGCATCCCTTGTGGGGATATCGTGTCTGATTTGATAATAAATACATTTAGGTACTCGAAATAGGTATTATGTGATATATGTAGTTAGGGTGAAGTCTTCAATTTCAATCATACATAGGGTATATATGTACTTTATAATAATATTGAGATATTTTTACAAGAAACTGTGCATTACCTGGCCATATTTACACTAACTATCGGAACCCTCCATGGTTGTAACATGGTACAAGAAAAAAAAAGAAGCAGTTTCCCCGGTTGTTACTAAACAAAGAGATTCTTAAGATGTGTGAAGTATATTGACTCATTTCTTGTCGTTCACGTGGGCAGAAAGTTTAAAGAAAGTAAAAGAAATAAATTCGACACCGTGAAGTAGCACGAGGCGGTTGTTCGCCCGAGCGGACGCACGCGTGCTTCGCCGGCTTTTTTGAAAGGCCACGAAATGGTCGGTGACAGTGAAAAGGTCTTATAGAGCCAACTATTAACATAGAAAGTGTTTTGACACTACAAATTTCCATTAATATAATCTCCTAATATTCCTGCTGAGAGTTAAAAGGTCTTATAGAGCCATTATAGAAAGTGCTTTAACACTACAAATTTCTATTGATATAATCTCCTAATATTCCTGCTGAGAGTCAAAAAGTCTTATAGAGCCATTATAGAAAGTGTTTTAACACTACAACATTTCATTAATATAATCTCCTAATATTCCTGCTGAGAGTTAAAAGGTCTTATAGAGTCATTATAGAAAGTGTTTTAACACTACAAATTTACATTAATAGAATTTCCTAATATTCCTGCTGAGAGTCAAAAGGTCTTATAGAGCCATTATAGAAAGTGTTTTAACACTATAAATTTCCATTAATAGAATTTCCTAATATTCCTGCTGAGAGTCAAAAGTCTTATAGAGCCATTATAGAGAGTGTTTTGACTCTACAAATTTCCATTAATAGAATCTCCTAATATCCCTGCTGAGAGTCAAAAGGTCTTATAGAGCCATTATAGAAAGTGTTTTGACACTACAACTTTTCATTAATAGAACCTCCTAATATCCCTGCTGAGAGTCAAAAGGTTTTATAGAGCCATTATAGAAAGTGTTTTGACACTACAAATTTCCATTAATAGAATCTCCTAATATTCCTGCTGAGAGTCAAAAGGTCTTATAGAGCCATTATAGAAAGTGTTTTGACACTAAAACTTTTCATTAATAGAATCTACTAATATCCCTGCTGAGATAAGAAAACATTTGGAGGGCTATCCGTGGTAACAGGGAATGTACTGGCTTGTACATGCATACCTTAGTTATATATAATTGTTGCTTGTCACCTCAGTCTTTAGAGAACTATGAACCGAATGGATAAGTCCATGGTAACCCTGGTAGCATTACCAATCAAAGTTTCCTTTCTGGCTCTCATTGATAATGCTGAAAGTTGATATATAAAAAGTAAGAGAAAGTTTTATCTTAAAATATTATTTTGAAACCGTTGAGGTCTTAATAAATGTATATGGATGTGTGAGAGATAATAAAAAGCATATATTGGATTGAATAAAAATACTTTTTTATTAATATTTCAGTTGGTTGAACACCAATCTTTGTCAAGGTGTGATAGAGCCTTTCGAAAACGGACATTACGCCTTATAAAAGCCTAAATTCGAATAGCATTAAGGTTGCATAAGGTTATGTTTTTACTAAAAGGTCATTCACGTTAAAAATAAAAGTAAGCATTTTTATAGCTAGCCTATTTTAAGAAGTTTTAAAATGTCATTTAAATTTAAGCTGTAAATATCTATCGTTTATACATATACAGACAATTCTAGTTAGGAAAATAGTAGATTTTTCTTTGATTTAAGCAGAAGAGTGATTTTTGCTTGAAAACTTTTGTTTCAAATAAAAAGAGATACTCCTTATGAAAAAGAACAGTTTTTTTTTACTTATCCCTAGGTACACATGGTACAGGCCATGATAATCATGGTGGGTAGTTAGCGACTGCTTTTACTGTAAGCGCACCACATGTCTACACATGTGAAAAGCAGTTCGACTTTGCACTTACAAATGTGCCAGAGCCCCGTTTAGTTACTTGAACTCGCTGGTGGGGTTTGACTTTTGCAAGAATCGGGGGCAATTGGAGCATTTTTTTTTATCAGAAAAAAGTGTCCAATGCGGGAATCGAACCCGGGTCGTAGTGGTCAAAAACGAAACGGTTTAACCAGCCTTCCACCGAATAGTTTAAAATTTTAAAACTTTCACACAATTTTACTTAAAATCATAAATATTCCTTTGAAATAATTATCAATATTGTAGCGAAGCATTTATTATTTTACACTAGTATTAACAGAGCATCATTTTTTATGTTTATATTTTACTACTCTGTAAACTTCCCTCATTCCTTATCTTTTGTTTATTTTTCATTGTTTGTTCTTGCCTGAAATAAATTGTTGTCTCATCCCGAAATTTATCTTCCCTAATTTTTCACGTGGCAAAATGAAATGGGTAATCCTGGAGTTGAGAAAATGTATGGCAAGAAGAAAGTTGGACGTGTCTGTTGGCCGCTAGTAACTAATAATAATAAAATAATAGTATTGGTAATATTTGTGATGGTTTTAATTAATAATTATTATAATATACTCTAGGGGATCCTTAATATTCAAAATAAATAATAATATTTGAAAAATAAAACCTGGAGGCTGTTGCTGAGTACTGCGCTGCCTGGAGTACAGGAGCTCCATCTATGCTTCATTTCTTCCTGTGGTGAATCTGTATAAGACCGGTGGTCTTAATAAAGCTGTGTGTGACTTCCATGGACATCTGTAGGCTGTTGTTGGGTTATGCGCTGCCTGGAGTATAGGAGCTCTATTTATGCTTCCTTTCTTCCTGTGGTGAATCTGTATAAGACCGGTGGTTTTAATAAATCTGTATGTGTAACTTCCATGGACATCTGTAGGCTGTTGTTGGGTTCTGCGCTGCCTGGAGTACAGGAGCTCCATCTATGATTCCTTCCTTCCTGTGGTGAATCTGTATAAGACCGATGGTCTTAATAAAGCTGTGTGTGTGTGAAAAAGAAAGAATAAATAAAATTAAAGTAAAAAGTTTCTTTTAATTTTGATTTCGCAAGTTTTCGATCAAAATTTCTGTTCTTCAACAAGCAAATACATCTATATACAATATTTGTATTCGCCCGTTGAAGAGCAGAAATTTTGCTCGAAAACTTGTGAAATAAAATTTAAAATAAAATTTTTACCTTAATTTGATTTATTTTCTTTTTCAAATAATTTCTAGCTAACTATTACCCACATAAATAATAATATATGAAAGAAGGCATTAATCTTTTAAATATTTATTATTTTGAGATGATTTAAGGGGTATTTTAAGCCTAGCAGAAACCAATAATTAAAATGTCATCTCCAAAGTAAAACTATGCATTGATGCTGTTGAAATTGATAAAAGCAAATATTTCTACCATATTTGATATGCAGATATTTGCATAGTTTTAGTATTGTCTATGTTAATTGACATCTCTGCCTATATAGCGCGGCCTTGTTGGATTTTTAGTAGGCTAGTGGTTATTGGATAGGACAGGCCGGTGTGAGCTGCTGATGTGTACATATAGTTTGTCCTTCCTTATTGTTTTTATATCTTTAGGTAATAAAGGATCTTTTCTCTTCCTCTACGAATCCATAAATTTTTCCCAACAGATACATTTAGCATATATAATGAAAGGAATTAAAAGCACGAATGTTTCTTTTATACATAATACAAATTTCTACTGTCCTTACTGCAATGAAAAAATATATTGGGAGGGCTTGGCTCATCAGTGATGAACCCTCCCAGCGGTTTCACCAATTTAATCCACCAGACCGCTTCTCAGAGCTCTAATATTGTATTGGACGATTCTACTTATATATGCAGTACTGAAGGATTTGTATTATGTATAAAAGAAACATTCGTGCTTTTAATTCCTTTCATTTTATATGTATAGATGGCGCGTTATTGCTTTGTGTTAAGATACATTTAGCGTTTAAGGTGAAAAAGGGGATTTAACACTCGAATATGACCCAATTTTAGAAAATAATCATCAATGAATATTTTTCTATTGTATTTATTTGTAGAATTCACATTCCCGAAGTTTGTTGTTTGTATATTTTGGATTCATCTTGTGTATTGATGGAAATTATAACAACACTCCCAATTTTTCATTGCAGTAAAGACAGTAGAAGTTTGATTTGTGTGAAAAGAAACATTTCGTGCTTTAATACTTCATCTCTTGACACTCGAAATAATAATAATAATAAAAACATATTAATGTAGAACGAAGCCTGAAAATTATACCGCAAATGCTTCTTTTGAACGAAATTAGGTTAGAAATAATCGTTATTTCTACTTAAAATAAATTTCTATTTTTCGTTCAAAAGAAACATTTGCGATATAATTTTCAGGCCTTCGTTCTACAATCATAAGCCGCATTATATTGTATTATAAACATATTAATATTCATATAATGTATTAATGTAATTATTTATATTTTACAACATAGGTTTATATTAAATATAATAAAATTGTGATATATACTTTTATGAAAGATCATAAAAGATAAAAATAATAGTAAGAAGAAAAGTATCAACAGGAGAATAAATATCTCAAAGCAATTCTGTTATTTGCCGAATCAAGTCTAAATAGCCGTCATTATGTAAATATCTTCCTCCGTGCTCACTCACGATGATAATGTTGTTTGTTGAAGAGCGAGACCTCGATAGCTCGTTGTTTTATAATAAACAAACTTATTACGAAAGTGGAAAAATAGTACAAATGTGATATTGTACTGGGATAAGGTGCATAAATTATGAAAAAAAGGCATCTCCTTGTCGTGCAACTTGAAAGTTTCTGATGGCCTACGCCATCTATCGGAATAAATATCAAATATTCTCGTTGATTAATCAAGAATGGGTATTTGGCCAATTTTGGAATAATTAAAAAATCAACTTGAATAGTTTATATTTATTCCGATAGATGGCGCAAGCCATCAGCAACTTTCAGTTGCACGATAAGGAGATGCCTTTTTTTTTCATAATTATTAAGAAAGGTTTTGATCTTTTTATATTATCTTTTTATAATAGAAATATATATCAACGTTATATATTATATATGTTTATTAGGTATTTGCTATGGATTTAGAGACAAGTATAATGCCTCAAAGAGGAAAAATACATATAGAATTAAACGTGAGCTTGAATGGTTGTCCAAATGAAACAACTGGCCTAAACAGAATGGAAGGACACTATAACCAGAAGAACACTGAAAAAGAGAATAAATTAATTATCATCTAGATATATTTACATAGGAATGTAAAGAGTATAAGTACCTCTGTTGCGTGCTGTGAGAAAGAGATGTTTTCGAAAGCTTTCCAATGAGTGAAGGCATGACAGATGAATGGGATGAGGCGCAAACAAACGGACGCTTTATCCAATCAACTCAACCGACGTACATTCCCATCAGCCCTTAGTAAGGAACATATTCAATTTAGTAACAACAGCTTTAGAAAAAATCTAATTCTCAGCGGCGATGTTTAAAGCTTTGATAGATGATGGGTTTTAAAGAGATTGATTCTCTTCTTCCTCGTTTCCTTTTGGGAAGAGATTATTTGGTGACCTTGGTGTCCTCCGCGTTGGAAAAACCACTATGGGTTTATCACTGGAGTGTGAAATGGTTGCGCACTTTTTTCTGGGAGGTATTGGACATTGTGGAGGGATCCATTTAGGCAAGTTGGACAAAAAGTATCGGTGTGACCAGTGGCGACCAGACACCTCCAACTTCCTGTCTTACTTTTTACCACAGCTCCAGCTCTAGCTAGTTTATATTGATAGGTATTTCATAGGAATGTCAATGATGTATAGTTAAATTGTGTATATGTTTTATTACTTTAAAATATTTATTTTTTCACAAGAATTTTATCTTGAAGATTGAGGTTGTCTCGGCATTCATTGTTCTTAAAAAAAAGTAATAATTCTGTCAGTAGAGTTTTTCTTTTTCGAAGTTTTTTGTCGAAACGTCTCTCTCTACTTTATATATATATATATATGAAAAAACAATAGAAAAAAATAAAAGATAAGTGGGTCAGGTGTTGATATTAGTCAGGAGATGCCTTCTTTATTTTTAATATATATATACATATATTACACTTATTTATCTTTTTGAAAAGAGAGCAATCCATAAATAAATCTTTAAATAAAAAGGCATATATTGGATCAAAATATCATTTATTTTACCAATATTTCAGTTGGCTGAACGCCAACCTTTATCAAGGTGTTATAACATTTTTGTTAACATTGTTGTTGACACACTTTAAAATGTTATAACACCTTGATAAAGGTTGGCGTTCAGCCAACTGAAATATTGGTAAAATAAATGATATTTTGATCCAATATATGCCTTTTTAATTAAAAACTTATTTATCTAATTATCCTTATTTAATCCCATTTATTCATATATAACAACCTTATATATAACCATATATGAACGATGTAATCAAGAAGTTTCAATCTCAATCTCTCTCTCTACCTCTCGAAATTAAAACTTTACTGGTTTAAGTCTCTTATTTCAAGATTAAGAAGTATATATCTACATTTGAAAAGCAAGTTTCAAAGCAAAAAACACTCTTACACAGGCATATACCGAAGAAATATCGAAAATATATCCTGAACTAGGAATGTTTGTATATGTATAGGTGCTTAGAGTGGATATTTACAACTTAAATTTGAAATACATTCAAAACATTTTAAAATAGGATAGCTATTTACATTTATTTATGTCTTAACAATAAATTTTAAGGTTAAAGAGAATAGGTCTAATTACACTTTTAGAGGATTTAGAGTTAACAAACTATGCGCAAAATGGATTTATGGTCTTTTTCTAAAGTCTTCCTTTAGAAAAGTGATTTAACCATGGAGAAAAGCACCACCACCACTCGCGTCCTGTTTGATTGCTGAGTTGAACCAGTTGACCAGATATTTCCATGCTGAGGTTGAGTCTGGGAGGCTGGCCATAGATCTAGGATTGAGGTGAGTCAGTCCAAGCAGGATAGCTGTTTGTATCCTATGTCTTAGGAATGCTGGACAGCTGAAGAGAAGATGTGTTGTATATATATTAATTAATTAATTGTTACCACAGAGTGTGTGTAAGCTCACTGGTAAATAGGCGCTAACCGAAAAAAAGAATTCCTTTGTTCAATATTAGTTTCCCTTTTATATTTTGTTCTCTCTCTTGTAAATCAATAAATATAATGTTTAATTAATAATTTTTTGAATCAGTTTCATTAAAAATTCTAAGCAAAGTCAACAAAATTGCATTTCAAACATAAAAAAGATACTTATTGTAAAAATGTATTTTATCGGCTCAATATAAAATAAAAATGGCATATCCTGACCAGAAGCACATGTGCTTTACAGAAGACAGAACGCCATCTGGTGGAACAGAAATCAACTAATTATTGATTTAGCCTGTTCCCTTATATTTGGCCAACCCAATTTCTTTATAAATCAAGAAAAGCCATCCACGAACGCGTTTCGCGCTTTTTGGCGCTCATCAGCGTGCAGTAGGCTGTACCACTGCGACCAAAAATATTTTTTGGTCCCAGAGGCTTCTTGAAAAACCAAGGAATGGGTATTTAAGGCCAAACTTGCGTAAATACGCTTAACACATGAAAAAAATGAAAGAAAAAAAATATATAAAAAGATCAGGTGTTGAAATCAAAAATAAAAATGGCATATCCTGACCAGGAGCACATGTGCTTTACAGAAGGCAGAACGCCATCTGGTGGAACAGAAATCTACTAATCATTGATTTAGACTGTTCCCTGATATTTGGCCAACCCAATAAATCAAGAAACCTGATCTTTTATCTTTTATTTTTTCTTTCATTTTTTTCAATATAAAACATGTTTTTAAGACAATACATTTTTTATTTCCACTTAAAACATTTTTATACTTTTTATTTCTGGCTAAGTGGCGAGGGATATGAATTTAGTTATGCTCTACACAACTTGGGGAAATAAAAGGTAGGTCGCTATTTAATTGATTCATGAATATTTTATTCTGTTGATCATATATGTGGGAAGATATTAAATTAAATAAAACAATATTATGGATATATATTAGAAATTTATCCTTAGAAATGATAAAATTTAGAGATGTAGTGATTTTTAAATGTCATTCACAGTTTAAAAAACGTATATTTCAATATTTTTTACCTAATTTCCCTTCTATATTCGAGTAATCAATTTATATATTGACGTAAGTGGTCCATAAACAACATGTTTTTCATTGTTTTAATTAACATTTCTTACACAAATACCTAATCAATAAACATTGATATTTCTTTAATTCACTCGGACCATTATGTAAAATTATAATCGAAATATTGCTCCATATTCATGTGTTTAATTAAAAAGGCATATATTAGATCAAAAAATCATTTATTTTACCAATATTCTAGTTGGCTGAACGCCAACCTTTATCAAGGTATTAAAACATATGTTATACCTTGATAAAGGTTGGAGTTCAGCCAACTGAAATACGTATTAGTAAAATAAATGATATTTTGATCCAATATATGCCTTTTTAATTAAATATTTATTTATGGATTGCTCTATTAAAAAATATATATATTCATGTGTGTGCCAAAAAAGACACCTCTCCCTTTGAAAATACATTAAAACAATGAATTATACTTAATTATGACTCCAGTTTAGAATGTACAAAGTTGGTGATAAAGAAATGTACCTCAACATCACAAACATATTTGTGGAAAATTCAGGTAAAATCTAACATATGTATTCACCGAAACACAGGTGTTGTAAAACAATCATCACTAACTTTGCGCTATGCACTGAGATTATAAATAAAAATATATTGTGTCGAAGAAATATTTTATTACTTAATTTAATATTATTCAAAGAAAATATTCAACAGATTATGAAAATATATATTACTCTGTATTTGTAAAATCATCATAAAAATATTTCTTTGCTTGTTTGTTCAATATTCTCTAGCTGTAGATAGTTTGGTTGATAATTGTCGACTAGCCGTACTGACGTCATCAATAGATACTTTTACACCTTCAGATATACAAATACTTGATTTCTACGCTACAATATTATTTTAATGTATTTTTAAAGGGAGAGGTGCCTATTTTGATATATGAATGCCATCTTCCCGCACCTTAATGCTATATCAATTTGTGTGTTTTTTATGGGAGATCATAAAGAACACGAAATAGCCGTTTTGGAATGACCACAACACCCCATGTTTACAAAGATTTATTTCCACGTACAAAATATGTTATTGCTTCTTTCTCTCTCACTTTTGTTCTATTATCACAGTTATTATAGCTATGTAAGGGAGCCTGGTTCTTCTTATAAATTATAATAATCTTAGGTTTGAGAAAAATAATCTCCGAAAGTTGCAGAATAAAAGAATTACATATTTTGAAGAGATTTCAATTGTGGTTTTCTGAAGATCATAGCTCCCAATGAGGGTATCGACCCCGAGGCTAAGTCGAAAGTGGCCATTTACAACTCCAGGCTACATATCTACTATCCCTCTAATCTATCTCTTTAACTGGCGAAACTGCTGGGAGGGTTCACCACTGATGAGTCACGCCCTCCAGATATTTTTTTATTATTGCAGTAAGGACATTAAGTAGTTTGTTTTACTTTTTTTTAAGCTCGTTACTAGTGGTTTAATTTCGTATGTCTTTTTAATTACAAAAAAGACATCGCAACTCTTTTTATTAATTGATTAAAGGAAGCTTTCGGACAATCTCTTCTTCATCTAACTGAAATGTATAAACAAGGTAATTGAGAGATATTATATAGCATTTTAAAAAAATAAATATATATGTAAATATGAAAAAAACAATAGAAAAAATAAAAGATAAGTGGGTCAGGTGTTAATATTAAAAATAAAAAAGGCATTTCCTGACCATGAGCACATGTGCTTTTTTAGATGGTAGAGCGCCATCTAGTGGAGCAAAAATAAACTAAGCCTTTATTTAGCTTGCTCCGTGATATTTGGCCAACCCAATTTCTTGATAAATCAAGAAAAGCCATCCACGAACGCGTTCCGCGCTGTTGGCGCTCGTCAGCGTGGAGTAGGCTGTAACCACTGCGACTAAAAAGATTTATTTTTGATATATGTAAATATAATCTATAAGTATTTAAGAATTTATACAATCGAAAACTTTGAAGAATTAACTATGAAAATATTATTTATTTTTTGCTTATCCCTAGTACACGTGGTATAGGCCATGATAATCATGGTCGGTAGAGGTAGGCGGCTGCTTTTACTGTAAGTGCACCACATGTCTACACATGTGAAAAGCAGTTCGACTTTGCACTTACAAATGTGCTAGAGGCCCTTTGTTTACTTGCACTCGCTGGTGGGGTTGGACTTTTGCAAGAATTGGGGCCCTTTGGAGCATTTTTTATTAGAAAAAAGTGTCCAATGTGGGAATCGAACCCGGGTCGTAGCGGTCGAAAACCAACGGTTTAGACCATCCTTCCTTCCTCCGACTCCCATGAAAGGATTATGAACTTAGTGAATAGAGAAATGAAATGGGCTGATTATTATTTTGTATATCAATATTTATACACTTTAATATATACACTCTGTTATTAAAATTTTACACAAATAAATTTACTGGCAATGCGTTTCTTTTAAATATCATCAAATATTATCTCTACAGACCTTACTGCAATGATATGAGTTATTGATTGAGAGGGCTTGGCTCATCAGTAGTGAACCCTCTCAGCGGTTTCGCCAAATTAATATTTGATTATATTTAATAGAAACGCATTGCCAGTAAATTTATTTGTGTAAAATTTTAACGATAGATGGCAATTAAATTTTTAATTTACTAATACACTCTATTATATTCTTTAATATATCTCTTTAATATACTCTTCAATATTATCTGTCGGAAAGAAATAAAATATGGATTAAAGATTGAAGTTGTAATTATAAGAATTTGTTAAGTTTAGGGCGGGAATTGCTGGTATTGAATATTCCAGGCTTCAGAAATTATTATGTTTGGTTCATTCTATTAACCCAGACGAAATTAGAAGACTAAGAATAAACAAAAATCTCGCTTTGAGACACCTAATATACAATATTTTTTTTTTTTTTTTTAACTAACACACATACAAATGAATAGAAACCTAATTTCTGCAGGCTTTATAAATATAGAATAAGGTAGCCAGTACCTTAATAAGCTTGTAATAATGTCCATAATGTGAAGGCGTTAATAATAAATCTTTGAAGGAAGTTAATCGAGGTTAGTCCCTTACAATGCGGAGCGCTCGAGTGCTGTGTTTGGCAGTCGTGCCACGTGATTATGACTCAATCATGGATTTCATTATTCAGGAGGGCCGTTGCCCTTTTCCCTCGCAAATTAATAAGTCGTCTACTAAATATTCATTCAGTGCTACCTCCATTTTCGCACTTTTTTTCTTCTGTCAAAAATGTATTTCCTAAAACATAACTAGGTCTGGCAACATTTTCTATCAAGTTTTTTTTTTGTCACTCTTTGACAGATTATTAAAAGAAATATCCAAAACAATTGTCCCTCGCAAATCTGTGTCTATTTTTTTTAAGATCACGATTTTATAATTTAAAAAAAAAATCTATAATAACTTGGACTCTTGTGCAAACATTGTAATGTTAAATATTGTTAATATCACAGATTATTTTCTATCAAGTTTTTTTTTTGCCACTCTTTGACAGATTTTTTTAAATCTAAAACAATTGTGTGCTTCGCAAATTTATGTCTTATCTTTTTTAAGATCACGATTTTAGAATTTTTGTTTTAAATTATTTAATAACTGGGACTCTTGTGCACACATTGTAGTGTCGAATTTTGTTAATATCACAGATTATTATTTTAAATTTACCAATATAACTGGTATGTTAATAACATATGACTGGTAATATTGTTTATCGATTTTTGTCGATTTTACAGCTTTTATAAAATTTTACAAATACGCGTAGCCTTCACCAGTTTTTCTATCAGATCTGTGATCGAAAACAATCGTTTGATTGGTTTTATGTGACTCTTTAAAGAGATAAAGTTCTTAAATTTACACACACACTTACTATTAAATTGTCTTTTTATGCAGAGAATCATTTAGAAAGATTTGAATATCTATATGAATACTTATACCATTTAAATCAAAAGGTTTTTCATAAACTTTGACATACTTTTTTAAACATATCTACCATCAAAGCACTTTAGAGTGGTTCAATAATAAAGTTGATTAATATACATATATCTACACTCATGGACAAAACTTAAGGAAGTTGTACCTTTTAAGCATGTATATCGGGATTCAGACAATAACTCTGAAAGATACACTCATGGACAAAACTTAAGGAAGTTGTACCTTTTAAGCATGTATATCGGGATTCAGACAATAACTCTGAAAGATACACTCATGGACAAAACTTAAGGAAGTTTTACCTTTTAAGCATGTATATCGGGATTCAGACAATAACTCTAAAAGATACACTCATGGACAAAACTTAAGGAAGTTGTACCTTTCAAGCATGTATATCGGGATTCAGACAATAACTCTAAAAGATACACTCATGGACAAAACTTAAGGAAGTTGTACCTTTTAAGCATGTATATCGGGATTCAGACAATAACTCTAAAATATACACTCATGGACAAAACTTAAGGAAGTTATACCTTTTAAGCATGTATATCGGGATTCAGACAATAACTCTGAAAGATACATTCATGGACAAAACTTAAGGAAGTTGTACCTTTTAAGCATGTATATCGGGATTCAGACAATAACTCTGAAAGACACACTCATGGACAAAACTTAAGGAAGTTGTACCTTTTAAGCATGTATATCGGGATTCAGACAATAACTCTGAAAGATACACTCATGGACAAAACTTAAGGAAGTTGTACCTTTTAAGCATGTGTATCTGGATTCAGACTATAACTCTAAAAGATACACTCATGGACAAAACTCAAGGAAGTTGTACCTTTTAAGCATGTATATCGGGATTCAGACTATAACTCTGAAAAATGATAAAAGCACTTTAGAGTGAACACAATTCCAAACACCAATATTCAAAATAAGGATTCAATACAGATATAAGTTAGTTGCACCTAAACTCTACCCATTCTATATATAGTATCTTCTTTAGAATGGAGGCGGTTTATACAAGTTTGACGGAAGCGACGTGGACTTCCTGCAGGAAGGAACATGCTTCGCCATTCGGCGGAGGTCATCAGTAACTTCGGACCCAATATTGGCCTTGTCGCTCCAATGAATGACGGAGTGGCAATGCATCTAAAGAAAGGTGTAGGTGGTAGGTGACTACGCGACCTTTTTAGTAAAAAAGAAAAAAGATTACAGAATTTTTCCAGTAAGCTCTTCTTTGGATAAAAAGGTGAAGGTATGATGGCTATGGCATAAGAGAGTTTATATAGGATATTTTAAAGGATATATGCTATTTATTATGATATTTTTTCGTGATTAAATGTATAAGATAAAAAATATTATGGAATGGTTATATTTTCTTGTTATAGTTTACTCATGTTAATCTTGTATCAGTAAATTTGATGAAGAGGGGGCTTTCGCGAAAGCTAAATGAATTTAGATATAAAGAACAAAAAGGTTGTGGGGCATCTTCTTTTGATTGTCAAAAACTCGCAAACCTCGTGATTATGAAATACCACATGTGACGAATTTATATCATTTAGTCTATAAAAGAAAGAAACAAAACTCTAATAAAAGTGTGAAACAATTTTCAGCGAAGTTTTTTCTTTTAGAAATTATGTTCTACTTTCCCTTCTGTGCGATGAAAAAATATTGGGAGGGTCCTAGCTCATTAGTGGTGAACCCTCCCAGTGGATTCGCCTGTTTTATCTTTCATGGAAGGGAAGGGCTCGTCACTGATGAGCCAGGCCTTCCCAGTATTTGTCAGCCCGAAATATCAGTAGGGAATGTTGTTATAAAAGAAACATCTGCGTTAATAACACCGTGAACATAAGGCGCTCAGCGTCAATAGATCTAATAAAAGTAATGGGCTGAAACTGGGAGGTAAATTTTATTCATCAGTTGTACACAGTAATATAACTTCCCTATAACACTCAAGATAGAGAGCATTGCAACTGCTGTGATAGAGATGCATGGAGGCATCTGAGGCTCTTCATTGGACACGACAACAACAACTTCCCTATAACTCTCTATTTACAAAATGACCTTAAATTAACAGATGCTGACATAACCTAGACCTAACTATATACGCAGTTACTATATATATTATATAAAAGAATTAGATTTCTGTTGTATTTTGGAATTATATTGAGGCTTATGCTATGGAACTATTTGCTGGTTTAGGACTAAATGGTATTGGTAATGCAGTCGTGGTTAACAATCTTGAAAGAATAATAATAAGAATGGTTTCGATCAGAGATTGCTTTAATTGAGCTAAGGAATATATAAAAGAACATAATTTGATAAAAGTAATACCTGGCTTAATGCGAGTAGAATAAGGAAAACAAAAGATTATTTACATAATGTACAAAAGATTTGAGCCGGCCATCGGGAAATAACAACAATGAGTTTTTATAGGGGAAGAGTGACCTCTGGCGGTCGATTTAAACAGAATATTTGAATCTATAAAATATATTTTTTAAAGAAATAATATTTCAATATAACATATATATATATAGAGATGCAAAGTACTACCACATACAACAATTAAAAACAGAAAAGTCATCTTCTAGCCACTCATATGATCATTTATAGATGGCAGAGCATCATAGTAGAACAAAATTCAACTAAACGTTGATTTAAGCTTGCCCAAAGATATTTAGCCAACTCATTTTCTTGATAAATCAAGGAGAGTCAACCACGAACGCGTTTCGGGAAAAGTTGGCTCTTTCTTCTTATTATTATTTTTCTCATACAACAATAAGTAATTTAATATAAGCGCATTAACTAAAATCAAAATTATAAATTATTTATGCTTCTATGGTTCTTAACATATACAGTAGAACCTCCATGAGAGGACACCTCTCAACAAAGGACAGTTTTCATTTACAAAATTACCATTTTTACTATTTAGTAGCTCTCCGGTAAGAGGACATCTCTCCCTAAAGGACACTTTGGCTCTGCAACTAAGTGTCCTTTACAGGGAGGTGGCTCTACTGTATAAACAATTCCCTAATTCCCTTACTGCGATGATAAAATATTGGAAGGGCCTGGATCATCAGTGGGGAACCCACTGGCGAAACTAATGTATAATAGGCTCACCACTGATGAGTCAGGCCCTCCCAATAATTTATCTTCCGAGTAGAGGAAATAGGGAATTGTTTATATAAAGAGAAACATAGTAGCATTGTAACTTTGATCTATAAGAATGATCAAATAGCAAGTAACCTATTCACAGAGTCACTCTCTCTCTCTCTCTCTACACAATAGAGTTTATATATCAGGAAATTTCCTCAAGCGAAGATCATCACCCAAATTATGATCTATGCCAGCTGTTATCTATGTACCCTAACTAAGAAAGACAAAGATTTATGTTACGGCGTTGTTCCGTGGAAAAAGGTATTTTTTCACGGCATGTTCTTCCTGATGTTTTGGATAAATTGTCCACCTCTTCGCTTCGTTGATTCCTCTACAAGTTTCGTATTCCTTCCTCTCTCGACGTTCCTACATTTTCCTGCTACAACTTGTTTTCTGCTTCTCTTCCCCGTGGGATCTTCTAGCTAAACAAACATTACATCAATAGAGGATGTAATAGAATACATTAATTTACTCTGTTGACATTTATCTCCTTCCTTCTTGTCGTTTATGTAAATAAGATGGCATCGCAATCAAGGTGATTTGTCACCTGTATTCCCTATATTTGCCATTTTATTGTAATACAAAGAATAGACAATCAACGACATAGTAGATTTGAATTGAAATACCAAAAACTATAGAATTTTGATAAATAATAATCGTTTTTAATGATGATAAATACTCTGTGATTAAGATTTTGTTCATACTCTGTAGTAGATCGAACAATAGAGATAAATCAATTAATTAAATTCAGTGAATATGCTGTATTTAATTCCCGGGTAGTAAAGAAAAAGGTGGAAAAGTTTAAGATAGGATGATTTCTATTCTGACAAAATCTTTGTTCTAAAATACATATAAGTTCCTATAAAATAAATTATATAGAGGAATAAACATTACAGAATATAAAATATATAGTTGATTAGATGTATATGAATAAATTTAATAAATGTTTCAACAAATGTAGTAGGTAAAAGAAAAAGTCACTTTATCGGGAAAAAGTTCGCAATTTTTATAATTGTTTTCAATCATTCTTTCATTTTCTTTTGTAAGGTAAAGAATTTCGATATTTCCTCAAGAATGTCTTGGCAAGCATAGATTATCTTGAATTGCCCATCTATATTTTGGAACAAAATGTATTAATAAAATATATTTCTTTTTGAAAGATCATAAAAAGAGGGTTTCTTTCAATTCTATATGTATATGCTTAAATTGAATTGCATTTTGATGCATATATAGTCGGGTTTTTAGAGGCGGGTGTTTCCTGCCCCAAGATCCTGGAAAAACCAGAAGCTAATCAGATGGCTACAGCGCCAAGATACCTAATCTCGAACCAGAAGCATTTTCCTTAAAATTACGACCTAGCCCTCGGGGTGAGACTCCCCGGAGATATGCAAAATACCCGCCGTCGTCGCCTTCTAGAAATTTGAAGATAGCCAAAACAAACTCTAACTTACTACAGCAAAACTTTCCTATACCTTGTTCCTAAACCACTTTATTAGATACCGCTCAAAAAAAGCAACCTAGTTTATGATAATTGCAACAAGGCATAATATAAAACAATAACGCGCCATCTATATATATATAAAATGAAAGGATTTAAAAGCACGAATGTTTCTTTTATACATAACACAAACTTCTACTGTGCTTACTGCGATGAAAAAATATATTGGGAGGGTTCACCACTGATGAGCCAAGCCCTCCCAATATATTTTTTCATCGCAGTAAGGACAGTAGAAGTTTGTATTATGTATAAAAAAACATTCGTGCTTTTAAATCCTTTTATTTTAAATGTATAATTTGTGAAGGTTATTCACATATTAAACAAAAGGTTAACG
The DNA here is from genome assembly GCA_030710605.1 of Cordylochernes scorpioides. Taxonomy (NCBI): domain Eukaryota; kingdom Metazoa; phylum Arthropoda; class Arachnida; order Pseudoscorpiones; family Chernetidae; genus Cordylochernes; species Cordylochernes scorpioides. Next base: position 190,901,576 of record CP092864.1, read on the forward strand.
TTTGATTCAATCCCGGTTCATGACTGTCGGGAATCGAGGGTGTTACCCACTCGTCCACAGACTCTTATGCTCTCCTATACGACTTCCTCTCTTCAAAGCGACCATTTTAAAGAAAAGTAAATAATTGATTTTCTTTTAAAATAACCTCCCGAAGGGACATTTTCGATTCTACAAAGCAACCACTTGTTTCCGAACTTAAAATTACAAAGATATCAACTTCCCAAAAACTATTTTTGAATTATTATTTAAAATTTTGGTTCATATTTTAGTCTCTCTGCTAATTTGTGTCATCATTCTGATTTCTGTGTACTTTTCTTTCATTAATTTTTTATTATTATTTATTATTATTATTATTATTATTATTATTATTATTATTTATTATTATTATTATTATTATTATTATTATTATTATTATTATTATTATTTATTATTATAAAGAAGATACCAAAGTTCTTTATGAAGAAACTGGTCAATTTTACCTTTTGTTTCTTTTCTTAGCAATAATCTCCGGCACAATTTTCATCCTATTATAATTTTTATTAATTAATTTTGATTTACATTTCTATTAGTTATTTCTAACTACACATCCCCATAATATTCAGCCTTTTTAAAATTATCCAATTCTGTCTGAAATTTTATGTGGTCGTCTTTGAGAGGTTTGAGTATATTTGAAACAGGTTTTATAAAACATTTACTTATTTTTAAAAAGAAAAAAGACATCTCCTTATCGTGCAACTGAAGTTGTTGATGGCTTACGCCATCTATCGGACTAATTATCAACTATTCTCGTTGATTTTTTTAAATTTTCGTTGAATAGTTGATATTTATTTTGATTGATGGGGCAAAGCTATCAGCAACTTTCAATTGCTCGATAAGGAGATGCCTTTTTTCTTTTCATAATTTATGCATCTTATCCCAGTATAATATCACATTTGTCCTATTTTTTTACATTTACTTATTTTGTGAAAAAAAAAGGCATCTCCTTATCGTGCAACTGAAAGTTGCTGATGGCTTGCCCCATCTATCGGAATAAATATTAACTATTCTCGTTGATTTTTATATTAATTGATTAATAGTTGATATTTATTCCGATAGATGGCACAAAGCCATCAGCAACTTTCAATTGCTCGATAAGGAGATGCCTTTTTTTTTCTTTTCATAATTTATGCATCTTATCCCAGTATAATATCACATTTGTTCTATTCTTTCACATTCACAGTTTGTATTATTTATAAAAGAAACATTTGTGCTTTTAAATCCTCTCAATTTATATGTATAGATGGCGTGTTATTGCTTTGTGTTAATTTACTTTTTTGTTTGAAGTTTCTGGTAAGTCTTTTGAACAAGGCGATGGAAGCTTGGTGAAGTATCATTTGAAATTCCAATCGTGTGAAAGAAAGCCAGGCTCAGTGTACTTCCTTTCTTCAGCTACTTCCTCCATCTGCTGCTTGGAACAGTCTGGGTTGACCTCTTCTGAATACTGATGTCCTTGGTGTGTTGTCTAATTTATTATTCAATAAAATAATTGTAATTAAAGTAAGTAAGAAGGATGAATCCGTAACCAATTTAACTTTACATATTATTTATTATTAATTGCAATTCTGAATATTCGAAACTATTATAGAGACGCGTATGATTCTTTTAAAAATTAAACAATTTCTACTGTCCTTACAGCAATGGAAAAATTAAAAGGAGGGCCTATTTCCATTGCAGTAAGGACAGTAGAAATTGTTTAATTTTCAAAAGAATCATACGCGTCTATAATAGTTTCGAATATTCATAACAGATTGCGCGCTAATGTATCATAATATATATATAATAGCAATTATATAAAACAAATCTTGGTATATATTTTTAAATGAAAATAACAAAAAATTAATTATTAAATAAAAGTTCATTTTTAAACACGAGTTCATCTATAGCCATTGTTACTCTGTGTGATATTCCAACAATAATCCCTTCTATGAATATTATGGTACAATCATCAGGTTTCCAGATATATGTTTCTTTGTTAAAAATTTTAATTTGAATTTCTAGTTCTTAAAATTAAAGATACTTCGACCAATAATTATTTTTATTATCTCGACGTTTCGATAAAAATCATTTGTCCTTGTCAGGAATGAACAAAAATTAAAACATTTGGCAAAGCGTTAAAATTTAGATTTCTTACTTTCATTACATCGTATTTTCTCTTGTATTCATTCCCGAGAGAGATCTTAATTAAATTTTTCACGAATGAAACTTATTCCTTGAAACTTGATCATTTCAACCTAATTTATCATGTTAGATGAATTATACGATTCCTACAGACCACAAAGTTCTATGTTTATAACTGCCAAGTTAATAAATCTGGAACTTATAACACACCTTTTCAATATTGTAGTAAAGTATTTATTATTTTATTAATAGAGTATTATTTCTATGTTTTGCTACTCTTTGTAAACTTCCCTTATTGCTTATCTTTTTTTATATATAATTCATAGTTTGTTCTTGCCCTAAATAAATTTCTATGCTAATCTGAAGTTTGTCTTTCCTAATTTTCCACGTGACAATAATGTGTAGCATAATTAATCAAAGGATTATTGATTTAGATAGTTTGTTACTAAGCATATTTCTCTTATTGTCTTTCAAAATTGTTATTAATAAGTTGATAATTAAAGTCCTTGTATCAATAGTAGGGTAAAACGTGAGGCTTCCAAGGATAAAATTTGCTTTAAAAATATTTAATTCATATATCTAGCTTTTGTGCATAAAAGCGCGCTAAAGATATGAATTAAATTATTTTAAAAAATTATCCCTGGAAAGAAATAGTACAAAAGTGAAATTTTACTGAGATCAGGTGGTTAAATTAAGAATAAAAGCATCTCCTGATCCATCAGGTCATCTTTCCTTATAAATATCAACTAATCGTTTACTTTAAATTATTCCATAATTTACCAAATACCCATTCTTGATTAATTAACGATCAGGAGTAATTGTTGTATATATATTAATTAATTGTTACCACAGAGTGTAAGCTCACAGGTAAATAGGCGCTAACCGAAAGAAAAAAGTTCCTTTGTTTAATATTAGTTTCCTTTTTATATTTTGTTCTCTCTCTTGTAAATCAATAAATATAATGTTTAATTAATAATTATTGGAATCAGTTTCATTAAAAATATTCTAAGCAAAGTCAACAGATATGTGTTTTTTCTTAATTTATCCCTGGAAGCCTAATGTTTTCATCCTACTAAAGTTGGTAATTGTTTTGATCAAAATAAACTGCGCTTTGTCATTCTCATGTTTGTCTTTCTATCATTTATCTTCTTGACAATTTTATTTATTATTCTACACTCCCATTCTAACTCCAGTGTTCCAGTGAACAATATGGCACTGTGGGACGGTACCTCAGTGATGTATTCGACATACCTAGATATTCAGTTACTACCTATAGTGATGTTATTTATTTCTCGTCTCAATTTACAGGTGTAAGAGATAATTTCAGTTAACACACACATACACACTCAGAGATCAGGTTGTATTTTGTTTAATATTGCTATCGAAAAAGCATTGAAATAGTAACAATCAAGACCTGAAATATTTTCAAATACTTCTAATTATTCAAAATTTTCAACAATAACTTCTAAAAGTGCATGAAATTATTGTAAATTGGAAAATTTTCAAATAATACTATGCTACTTACACAAAGATTAATTACCTATTCAATTCAATACATACACACTCATTTCCCTGAAGTTAAATAATATCAAAAATGAATATTCGGAACTATTATAGACGCGTATGATTCTTTTAAAAATTAAACAATTTCTACTGTCCTTACTGCAATGGAAAATTTAATGGGAGTAGTCCATTGCAGTAAGGACAGTAGAAATTGTTTAATTTTGAAAAGAATCATACGCGTCTATAATAGTTTCAAATATTCATAACAGATGACGCGCTAATGTATCATAATATCAAAAATATAATTTATTTTCGTTGAACAGGTTGATGGCATACAGTCACCAACACCAATCACCAATTGACGAAAGATGAGTCGGTTTCCGTGTAACGCCCGGGGCATCACTGTAGCAATCGTGTTGATGGACCGTGGGTAATGATAATAATGATGACATCTCGTCTGACAGAGTTAAGAAAATATTAATTGAATTTTCACTGCTTCTTTTTTTTTTTTGATAATAGACTACCTATTAAAATGTTATAATACCTTGATAAAGGTTGGCGTTTAGCCAACTGAAATATTGGTAAAATAAATGATATTTTGATCCAATATATGTCTTTTTAAAGATTTATTTATGGATTGCTCTATTTTCAAAAGACTACTTATTATCAGTGCTGTAGTGGAGGGTATACGGGGGTATACGCCGTATACCCTATGCTTTTAAAATTTAGATAGCGTATACCTAGTGGTTTTACTTAAAAATAGCGTATACCCTATGATTTTGTTCAAATTTTTTATTAAAAATTTATTATTTTCTTTCTTTGTAATAGTAAAAAAAATGATGATAAAAATTGTACTGAAAAATTGCAAAAAAATTTCAAATTAACAATTCACACAAAATATTTCATTCATTTAGTAAAAATTTCTTGGGAAAAATATATCAACTATATTCAAATTAATAATCCAACAAGCCTCCTTTAACGAAAAACGGAAAACGAATTCTCAAGCGTATACCCTATGCTAATTTTACGACTACAGCACTGCTTATTATGTCAATTATCTTTAGTAAAACGCAGGTTGTGTAGGATGATTACATTGTGATATAAAAATGTAATAACATATATATAATATGATACATTAGTGCGCCCTCTGTTATGAAAATTAGAAACTATTATAGACGCGTATGATTATTGTTTAATTTTTAAAAGAATCATACGCGTCTATAATAGTTTAGAAATATCATATATACATATATATATTAGATAGTAAAAAAGGCACATATTGGATTGAATAAAAGATTTATTTGCCAATATTTCGGTTGGCTGAACGCCAACCTTTATCGAGGCATTACATTTTTGTATACACAAACTCAGCGTAGATAAAGGTTGGCGTTCAGCCAGCCGAAATATTGGCAAATAAATATTTTATTCAATCTAATATATGCCTTTTTACTATCTAATGATTTAAGTATGGATTGCTCTATTTTCAGAACAATATATATATTATAAGTATTTTAAAAGATGTGAGCAATAGTTATCCAGAAATTATTTGAAAAAGGAAAAATAAAAAGTATTAGTCTGTTGAACAACAGTATATTTGCTCGACAGCTTTAAAATTCAAATTTAAAAGAAAATTTTAAAAAAATCTCTATGATAAAAAATATTATATAATCCGGCCACCATGATATATCAGCGATAAAAAGATGCGAATATAAAATGATTCATTTTGTGCTTTTGCGTTTTATGTTGGAATGTTGTGATAAAAGGAAGACAAAAAGGTTGTTGTTGCTGTTGTCGTGTCCAATGAAGAGCCTCAGATGTCTCCATGCATCTCTATCACAGCAGCAGCAATATCCACTATCTTGGGTGTGTAAAGCTGCTGCTCTGGGTCTATGTCAATTTTCTGTTGTTGTCGTGTCCAATGAAGAGCCTCAGATGTCTCATACATCTCTATCACAGCAGCAGCAATGTCCACTATCTTGGGTGTGTAAAGCTGCTGCTCTGGGTCTATGTCAATTTTCTGTTGTTGTCGTGTCCAATGAAGAGCCTCAGATGTCTCCATGCATCTTTATCTCAGCAGTTGCAATGTCCACTATCTTGGGTGTGTAAAGCTGCTGCTCTGGGTCCATGCCAATTTTCTGCAAGGCTGCGGCCATTGCAGGGTATGAGAATATGTGAGTAGGTGTCAGTTCCACACCAGGACAGTTGTTGCATGTCCTATAGGTTCTTGTGCCATCTGGATGTATTGTCATTCCTTTATAGCGTTTTGTTCTAAGTCTTGTTATAGTTTTTGTCAGTTTTCTCTCAGAGTTTATTTCCCATTTATTTCACACAAAGATTACAAATATATATTTTTGTCATCACCCCAATCTCTTATAAAATACCAAAGTGAATCTTGACAATTAAACAATGCAAAGGGGGTCGGTGGAAAGATTATCTAAACCATTGGTTTCCGACCACTACGACCCAGGTTTGATTCCCGCATTGAGCACTTTTTTATGATTAAAAAAAATGCTCCAATGGCCCCCGATTCTTGCAAAAGTCCAACCCCACAAGCGAGTACAAGTAACCACACGGGGCTCTGGCACATTTAAAAGAAAATAAAAAATGCAATAAATCCCTATCGACCACAACTATATATATATATATACACTCATGGACAAAACTTAAGGAAGGGGATAGTCTTTGATATCGCCGGGCGTCTCTTATAATAATTTTAAATTAACTTATTAATATGATGTCATTCTACTCTCTATTATTTCTTTTTAAAATATAGGATAGACCTCATTATTTTTTCCTTTAATATTTTAAGATATTTAACTTATTCTGATTGTGATTTTTATAATAATATTTACATGCACAAATTTCCCCCACCTACTTTGTATTTTAAATGATTTCAACTGTGATTTTATAACACCATGCGGCGCTGAGTTTGTATATACAAAAATGTAATGCCTCGATAAAGGGTTGGCGTTCAGCAAGCCGATATATTGGTAAATAAATCTTTTATTCAATCCAATATATGCTTTTTACTATCTAATTATTTCTTATATATAATTATATATATTATTAATTCTTCTTATTATTTATTTCCGTTCTGAATTAGTTGTATGGCTTGCGCGCGATATGAAATAAGTTAGGTTTAGATATCCTCGGATTTCCCGTCACGTAGAGAGAGTGCCGACACAATGTTCGAAGTGGGATAGAGAAGTGTCTAAAGAACTCGGTATTTTCATTTAAAGACGGAGAAAAAGAGAAAGAAGATTTTTGTGAGAAAAAGGCTTGGCTATACACATATATTTAGTGTGCCACCACAATGGGAGTAAAGTTTATCATGAAAGGAGATTGGAAAGAAGATTTTATTGAGAAAAAGGCTTGGCCTGCAGGACAATATATACATCTAGTGTACAGTAGGGCCTATCTTACAAATGGCGGTGTTGAGGAGGCACTTGACCAGTGGGGGAGAACATGACTATGGAGGGGCTCAGTTTTCTGACTCTATGCTGGCAGAGTTTGTGGAGGAATCAGCTGCAAAGTCGGAGGAGCCGCGGGGGGGGGGGTCTGCCGGCCGGAGTTTCTTGGAGTTGTCTGGGGTGGTGGAGGACACTTGCCCAACGACAAGATGGAGTTTTTAGATGACGTTAAATGACAGCCGTGTCAATCAATCTACCAATGAAGACACCATACAATAGACATGTCGTCGCAACTTAAGCAAAGAACAATCCTATGTTATTGCCATCAAAACAGCATCGTCGCATATACGACGGAGATATCTATGTCTAATGTCTAAACCAGAAGAATAGTCGTTTTGAGTCTCCATATTTGAGTTTGTTTATTAAAAATCAATTATCAAAATTCGTAACTATTATAGACGCGTAAGATTCTTTTTGAAAATAAACAATTTCTACTGCCCTTACTGCAATGGAAAAATTAATGGGAGGGCCTGGCTCATCAGTGGTGAACCCTCCCAGTGGTTTCGCCAGTTTAATCAACCATACCGCTGTTATATTGCATTTTTCGAACTTCCTTTTATAGGGATAATGATGCTAGACTCTTGGAATGGGTATTTTAGATTAACTATGGATATAAGCTTTGAGGACAGTAGATTTACAAACATTTATAAATGTTTATAATAGTGTCGAATTTTGATAACAGATGGCGCGCTAAAGCATCATAATAAAAATCAAGTATAAAGGATCAAAATGATTTTATCCTTTCACTTTAGATGTTTATGATTTTTTAGATATCTCTATGATGCTTTGATTTTCAAACAAACAAACAAAACTTTAAAAGGAGAAAATTTGGATTCAAATTACAAGAGAAAGAATCGCCAGATATAATCTTGAAGAAGGAATCAAAGCGAGAACGATTTTATTCTATTTAAGAAACTCGTCGCCGTAAACTTTGATTTCTTCTTCAAGTTAAGAGAAAGTAAGGAGTTTCACCACAGCATGTTTCAAATAGTTACTGTTATCAAAACTCGGCCTTTGCCGGTCCCAAGCCCGGATGAAAAAGGAGGAGGGGGAGCAGTAACAAGCTCGCTAAAAAATCTGCGCTCAGCTGACCCGGCTGATAGTACCCTGTAAGGGCTCCTGATCCAGGGATACAGGTTGAGCAGCGTCTGTACTCCATGTTAGGAGCGGCTGCACATGGCGTCTGTTCTTCATGTTAGAGGCGGCCATTTCTTTTGGAGTTAAGTCGGCCTGCCACTGAGTAGTGCTCCCAGTCTTAATAACAAAGGCAGATGCATTTTACTTCACCCAATCATGTGATTGGGTGGAGATAAGAAAGAAGAAAAAGAATACTATTATCAAGTGTGTAAACAAGATAGCAGATAAGAAGAAGATAGTTTTCTGAGAAACACAGAATATTATTCTTAGAATTAAAAATAGAAAAACCCCACTTTTTTATTTATTCATTTTTATTTTTAGATATAATTACAAGCATATCTATAAATATCATTGATTTTCTTTTTTATTCCATTCTGTTAATTGTAGCACCTTTGAGTGAAAAAAAGTGGTTTTTTCCACTTTTAATTCTAAGAATAATATTCTATGTTTCTCAGAAAACTATCTTCTTCTTATCTGCTATCTTGTTTATACACTTGATAACAGTAGCTATTTAAAACATGCTGTGGTAAAATTTCTCATTCAGTACTTTTGTCTGAAGATGGTAACAGCGTTGTTACCGAAACGTCACACACCATTTATTTGGATTTGGTCTTATTACCTTGTGTTTATAATCTATAATCTAAATTGTGCATTATCAGAAAGTAAGGAGTGTTTTACGACAATAAGCCGTTTGTAGTGAGACTGAATGGCCATCAACTGCAGGGATTGAAGAAAGTAGGCTAAGAAATAGCTCAAGATATGTAAATCTTGTAATGATACTGTAGGGTAGGATATGATAGATAAAGTCTCGGAGAACAAAAGCTTCAACGTATCGCCGAAGAAATAACAAAATATATATCAATCATAAAAAGAACGATGTTACAAATTTGCCTATTATTTTATAATGGCCGAAATTTGCATACTCTCCTTATTTACATCTTATAATATTCATTACCTAATTCCGATAAGTTGAAATATATCTTAGGTATATATAGGAAAACCTTTTCATTCTTAATTATTAATAAAACTTGAATATATATTCAACTTTTAAAAATATGTGAATTTATAGTATAAAACACAAATATATACAGTTAAACCTGTCTATAGCGCCCTCTTTTGGGACTCACCAAAATAGGATGCTATAGAGAGGGGGTGCTATAGACAGGTCACTTTTAATGTAAATCGCATCGTACTACGTATTTAAAATCGGGCGCTATAGAGAAGGAGGCGCTATTTAGAGAGGGCATTATAGACAGGTTTAACTGTATATATACTTTATATTTTAATTTTTGAATAAAAATAAATTCTAAAAATCGAAAAAAATTGGATGAGCTAGAATTTTCTTTCTATATATATATATACTTATACGAGGTTTTCCAAGATCTTCCCACTAATAATTAAATAAAGTAAAATATTCCGCGATTTTTAATCATCTAAGTGATAAAAAAAAGTTAAGCCCAAAAATTGCAAATACAAAATAGAATAAATTTACAAACAATAAAATATATAATAAACGTCTAAAATTCGGTTAAATAGGTTTATTTTTAGTGAGCGCATTTTTATGAAAGCCTAGACAATATGTAAACTATGTATTTAATGAATATATATATGTGTTATATATGTGTGCGATACCTAAATTTTTATTACAAAGTTGTTCGGGCGATAAAAAAAAGAGAATATAATAGTTCTAATATAACTGATTGGTAGGAATAAATGTTTTCAGACTTGTTGTTCTGTATGTAAAGAAATACTTGAGTGGAGAGGTAAAAGTGATCTATTGAGTGAAGAGGTAGGGGTGATCTATTGAGTGAAGAGGTAGGGGTGATCCAAAACGACTGATGAAAGCGGCGTTGTAAAATAAGAAAATACAATTTTGTCTAATATATCTGATTATTAGGAAGAAATGTTTGAATACTTGTTGTTTTATATGGAAAGGAATACTTGAGTGATCCAAAACAGCTGAGGAGATCGGCTTTAAAAAATAGGAGAATACAAATAGTTCTAATATATATCTGATTGTTAGGGAGAAATGTTTTTAACTTGTTGTTTTATATGGAAAGGAAAACTTGAGAAATGGGAGATGAGTGATCCAAAAGGACTGAAGAGAGAGGTGTTAAAAATAATAGAATACAAATAATTCTAATATATATATATATATCATTGTTACGAATAAATGTTTTCATACTTGTTGTTCGGTATGTAAACGAAGAATTTAGTGATGAGCTAGGAATGATCCAAAACGGCTGAGGAGAGACGCGTTAAAAAATAGGAGTATACAAATAGTTATATATCTGATTATTATAGGAAGAAATGTTTTTATATTTGTTGTTCTATATGGAAAGGAAGACTGGAGGGATGAAGTAAGAGTGATCCAAAACGGCTGAGAAGAGCGGCTCTAAAAAATAAGAGAATACAATTTTGTCTAATATATATCTGATTGTTAGGAATAAATGTGTTCAAACTTGTTGTTCTATATGGGAAGGAAGACCTGAGAAATGAGTGATCCAAAAGGACTGAAGAGAGCGGCGTTAAAAATAATAAGAGAATACAATTTTGTCTAATATATATCTGATTGTTAGGAATAAATGTGTTTAGACTTGTTGTTCTAGATGTAAAGGAAGACTTGATTGATAAGGTAGGGAGGATCCGTTGAGTGAAGGGGTAGGCATGGTCCAAAAGGGTTGAGGAGAGCGGCGGAGAGTCGGTTGACTTACCTCCAGTGAGGGCCGGACTTCTGACACGGGGGTCGTCCTGTGTGACGTCAGGTTTGCTGAGGTGCCGCGCGCCCCCTTGTTTCACTACCGGACATCACCAGCGATCCAGCGTGGAGCTTTTTTTTTTTACTGTTCCGATCGGAATGGGATCATAGGACATACTTTTTTTATTGCCATGACCTGACTGAACATCCTTTTGTCTCGGAAAAAAAATTAAGTCAAAGATATTTTTAAGAAAAACACCCTCTCCAGTCAAATGAATGAATTTGATTTTTAATTATAGTACATTCAAAACTATTAGGCTTGTTTTCTTATAAACTGAAATCCTAGCGGCGAAACTCTATAAATCTGAATATAAATTAATCGAATATTTTAAAACATCAATTATATTGACGCAATTCAATAAATTAGCCCGCTGTATCAAATTAAGTTCATATATAAGTTTCTTCTATATTCTATATGACATCTCTAGCTTTCTCTCTCTATTACCTGATCCCGAGGTCCCTTCAGAGAAGTCCGATGTAAATATTTTATTACAATAACAAAGTATTTTTCTCTAAGTTTATTATTTTGCTATTGACTAGGAATCAATAAAGTTGTTAATTGTCAATTCTCTCTCTCTATTTCTCCGACTTTGAAAGTACTTCTCCAGGGGTAAACATCTTCTCCTTCTTTCTTATCTCCACATTGGGTGAAGTAAAATGCGTCTGCCTTTGTCATTAAGACTGGGAGTACTACTCAGTGGCAGGCCAACTTAGCTAAAAAAAATGGCCGCCTCTGACATGAGGAACAGACGCCATGTGCAGCCGCTCCTAACATGGAATACAGACGCTGCTCATCCTGTATCCCTGGATTAGGAGCCCTTACAGGGTACTATCAGCCGGGCCAGCTGACCCCAGGTTTTTTACCGAGCTTGTTACTGCTCCCCCTCCTCCTTTTTCATCCGGGCTTGGGACTGGCAAAGGCGGAGTTGGGGTAAACATGATTATTTAAAATAAATCGCCAATAAAAAAATTATTATTATATTTTAAAATAAATTGTAGCATAATTCGTGTTCTATTGAAGATTTAGTTTAACTTATCGAATTCTCCTGTAGAAGGACTTTCAGACCTGAATGCTAGAGTCGTGTGGGATTGAGGTGTAGAGAGATTCTATATCGAAGGAAACCATCCTGCTGTCATTTGATATTTGAACGGTTTTGATAGCTTCAACAGCTACTATGGGATTGGGGACTGTGTGAGGTAGTTGCTTTTGGAATGGAGAGATTACTGAAGATCCAAAAGCAACTACCTCACACAGTCCCCAATCCCATAGTAGCCGTTGAAGCTATCAAAACCGTTCAAATATCAAATGACAGCAGGATGGTTTCCTTCGATATAGAATCTCTCTACACCTCAATCCTGCACGATGAAGCACTCCTGGCCCTCCAATCATTTATCGAAATCCACACAGAAATAGTTCTTCCCCTCTCTAAATAAGCATTAATAGATTTAATTAAACTTTGTTTAGACCATAATTATTTCAGTTTCAAAGACAGATTCTTCCTGCAAATTAAAGGCCTACCAATGGGCAATCCGATTTCATCTGCATTAGCCAACATATTGTTACATCATGATTAATGGCGTATTTCTTATATTAGTTTTAATATATTTGAAATTTAAATTATATATTTATTTATTTTTATATAAAATATTCTATGATATTTATTTAAAACAGATTATTAATTTATCATCATTTGTATTTAGGTACACTGTGACTTCACTGCTCTCTTTGATGTGAGAAAATAAATAAAGGATTCGGGTGGCTACTTAAAGAAGACTTATCTCGTTATTCCCTTTTATAAATTTGTAGGATGGTTGAAACACGCTCTGGTAAGATGCAAGACCCAGCACAGGAGAGAATCCAGGCTGAAGAGTCTGCCAAGCCGCAACCTGGTGCAACAATTGGTAGAGATGCTAGTTCCGACCCAGTTGTCCTGAATCCCAACATCGACATCCCCAAGTATGATGGAACGGAAGACCCTCGCCCATGGATTGAATCTCTTGAAGAAATTGGCTTCTTGTACCATTGGGCAGACTACATTATCTCTCGTTATGCTGCCATGAACATGACGGGAAGCGCTAAAACCTGGTTGAATTTACACAAAGCTAGTTTCACGAGCTGGGAAAATATTAAAATCCGCCTCATTCAGGATTTTTCTTTGGACGCGAGTAAAGAAGAACTTAGAATGAAGCTCAACAGAATGCAACACTGGAATGAACCAGCAATCAGGTTCGCGGAAGACATTCTAGTGTTGTGCAACAAGGTTGACCCCGCAATGGAAGAAGAAACAAAAATTGAACATGTTATTGGAGGACTGAAAAAAGAGTACTCATTCGCGCTCTACCTGAACCCTCCTAAAACGACCGATGACCTTCTTGTCGTGTGCAAGAAAATGGATTCTTTTGAAAAGAAGTATCGGGAACGTGTGGAGAAATCCAGAAACCTATATAACGGTCCACGCTATTCTAGACCCCAACAACAATCGAGGTACGTGCCGCCGACTGCCGCACGAAACTACCAGACCACTTCCAGGCCCCAAGCCCCTGTTTCCAATAATTACAAGAACAACTCCCCTCCTACCCCCAGACAGTATCGAAACAACTTTCCCCAGCCCTCTACCCCTAGACGTCCTTATAATCCTAACTTTGTGCCGAAACCAAACCTTCAGAGAAACACTTACAATAAAAGCCAAGAAGTGAGCAAAAATAGGACGGAAGATGGAAGACCAATCTGCTTTAAATGTAACAAGCCAGGGCACGTGGCCCGTTATTGTAGGGTCCAGTTTATAAGAATCCTAGAAGAGGATCCAGCAGATACCCAAGAGAAGGTCGAAGAAAAATGCCAAATGAATGAAATATCAGAGAAATCAGGACCTCGGCTTTATGCTGATGTATGTCATAGCACACAGACAAATATTCCTACCCGGAATAGATATTCCGTGTTGGAAGATTTAAACTAAGCGTCGCGCCTGAATCTGTCAATCAAAGCAAGTCGACCATAAACGGAATCAAGAAGTTGGACCCTAAGTACAAATTAAAAATTAATGTGGACAAGATAGGGACTTTTGAAGCTTTGGTTGATACAGGTGCTGACCTCTCAGTGGTCGACCTCAGAACGGCCCTCGATACAGGCCATGGTATAAGTAAACTCGCAAAAATTTGTGCAGGACCCGATGGAAAAAAATTGGACATGGTAGGAAGTATATTTTTAAATATAAAAATTGATGACGAAACATTATCACACAACTTTGTGATATTGAAAACGCATTTACGGACATTAATTCTTGGGAGAGATTTCCTTAAGAAAATGAACGCAAAAATAGATTGTAAGCAAGAAACTATAAAATATGATTTGACGAATAATCATGACGAAATCAATTTTGAAATGTTGAAAATAAAGAGTGCCAAGGATTCCATTGTACCGGAATGTTCCATGAAATTGATCAAGGCATTGGTAGAAACAGAGGATGGAGAATATATTATCGAGGAGAGCAGCAAAATGTTTCAAACAAATGGACTTCGTCTAGCAAGAAGCTTGATCAATGTTATAAATAGGGAAACACACATCTGGATAACTAATCCGTATCCTCGACCGTTAAAAATAATGAAAAACCAAACATTGGCTTTTGGAAGTAGTCCAGCGAAAATAAATGTGAGTCGAGAAAGAGAGGTAGAAAAGAACGAAGAACCTAGATTCCAAATAAACGAAAATCTTTCACCAAAGGAACAGAAGGAGTTAAAACAAGTTTTAGAAAGGTATGGAGATCTTTTTTCATCGAGATTAGGGAGAACCAATTTGGCAAAACATCGGATAGACACAGAAGACGCGAAGCCAATTAAACACAAGCCTTACCGGGTAAGTGCTAAAGAACGAGATATTATAAAAGAGCAAATTGACGAGATGCTTACAGAAGGCATAATTAGGCCATCTTCTAGCCCCTGGTCTTTTCCAGTAATATTGGTCAAGAAGCGAGATGGTAAATACAGATTTTGTGTGGACTACAGAAAACTGAATAATGTGACAGTAAAAGATGTCTATCCGATCCCTAGAATAGACGAAGTTATGGATACTCTCCAAGGATCTACACACTTCTCAGCAATAGACCTCAGATCTGGATATTGGCAAGTTGAAGTCGAAGAAAGAGACAAAGAGAAAACAGCTTTCACTACAGCGCATGGATTATATGAATTCAACGTGATGCCTTTTGGACTTTGTAATGCGCCTGCTACCTTTGAGAGAAATATGGAGAATATGCTTGGAAATCTGAGATGGCAAATTTGTTTGTGTTATCTGGATGATGTTATCATATATAGCCCGGATTTTCCAACGCACCTCAAAAGACTTGAAGCTGTTTTTAGATGTTTTCGTGAATCTAATTTAAGGTTAAACGACAAAAAATGCCGATTTGCTTTTGAAGAATTGGAGATTCTCGGCTATATAACGAGCAAACATGGTATAAAACCCGCGGAACATAACATCAAAGCTGTCAGAAATTTTCCTCGACCCAAAAAGGTCAAAGAAGTACAATCCTTTTTGGGAATGTGTTCATATTATAGAAAATTTATCAAAGACTTTTCAAAAATTGCTGACCCTTTGACCAACCTTATAAAAAAAAGTGTATCATTTACCTGGACAGAAAGACAAGAGGAAGCGTTTCAAACCCTAAAAACAGCACTATTAAGTCCACCAATTTTAGGTCACTTCAATCCAAATGCACCTACTTATGTTCATACTGATGCGTCCAACATCGGCATAGGTGCAACACTTGTCCAAGACATCGGTGGTGAAGAGAAGGTGATTTCATATTTGAGTCGTACCCTAAGTAAAGCGGAGCAAAATTATTCAACCACTGAAAAAGAATGTCTGGCCGTTGTCTGGTCAATGTCAAAATTACGACCCTACCTTTATGGAAGACACTTTAAAATAGTAACAGACCATCACGCCTTATGCTGGCTGAAAAACTTGAAGGATCCAACAGGTCGATTGGCAAGATGGGCATTGAAAATTCAAGAATATGACTTCGATATAATACATAAATCGGGAAAGAAGCACCTGGACGCCGATGGCTTATCTAGG
The DNA here is from genome assembly GCA_030710605.1 of Cordylochernes scorpioides. NCBI lineage: Eukaryota > Metazoa > Arthropoda > Arachnida > Pseudoscorpiones > Chernetidae > Cordylochernes > Cordylochernes scorpioides. The sequence goes on from CP092864.1 coordinate 190,917,675, forward strand.
GGGCCCTTACCAGAAACTGATTGGGATGAGGATTTTGAAAGGCTATTTTTAAATCAAATAACAGACGAAGAGGATAAATTTATCGAAAGTGTTAAGAAAAACCTTAATGGAAGCAGGCGATCAATTGCGCAAAACTTTAAAGAAGAAGATGGATGCCTCTTTAAGAAAAACCCGAACCCTGAAGGCAGGGCGTGGTTGCTTGTGGTTCCAGAGTATAAAAAGAGAGAAATTATGAAAGAATATCACAATCATATGTCGAATGGCCATCTGGGCGTCGCCAGAACCATGTACCGAATAAAGAGTAAATACTTTTGGCCATCCATGCTAAAGGATGTCTCAGAATTCGTTAAGACGTGTCACCTTTGCCAAAGTAGGAAAGGCTCAAACCAATTACCTTCTGGACTACTACAGCCCATCCCCCCAGCCAACTTTCCTTTCGAAAGAATTGGAATTGACTTTGTTGGTCCACTACCATCTACGAAAAACAGGAAAAAATGGATAATCGTGCTGTCGGACTACTACACTAGATATGCAGAAACAAGAGCAGTCTCGGAAGCAACAGTGAAAGAAGTTTCTAAATTTCTAGTAGAGGATATTTTTCTTCGGCACGGAGCCCCACAATATCTTATTAGTGACAGAGGCTCTCAATTTACCAGTAATTTAATGAAAGAGGTGATGAAAACGTGCAAGATTAAACATTGCTTCACAACGAGCTATCATCCCCAGACTAATGGATTGACAGAGCGGTTAAATAGAACATTGATCAATATGCTCAGTATGTATGTGAACACTGATCAGAAAAATTGGGACGAAATACTCCCATTCATCACTCACGCTTACAATACTACAATTCAGGAAACCACAGGATATTCTCCCTTTTTCCTGATGTTTGGAAGAGAACCCACGTCTCTTTTGGACGACAGGAATATCTCGGTGGACATTGACAAAGATGATTATGATGAATACATAAAACATCACTTAGACAAAATAAACAGAACAAGAAAATTAGTTATTAACAACACAATAAAGACTCAAGAAAGAATGAAAAAGAACTATGACAAGAAACACATGGAAAGAAGCTACGAACCAGGAGAATTAGTAGCAGTTTGGACACCAATTAGGAAAATAGGAAAGTGTGAGAAACTACTGAGAAAATATTTTGGCCCATATAGAATATTAGAGAAGCTGTCCAACGTAAATTACTTAATTGAACCAAAAGATAATCCTGGCCAAGACCCATTGATTGTCCATGTCTCAAGAATCAAACCCTATTTTGAAAGAATTGATGAGGTCAATCACGAGGACGTGACGACCTCTGGAGAGGGGGAAGTGTTACATCATGATTAATGGCGTATTTCTTATATTAGTTTTAATATATTTGAAATTTAAATTATATATTTATTTATTTTTATATAAAATATTCTATGATATTTATTTAAAACAGATTATTAATTTATCATCATTTGTATTTAGGTACACTGTGACTTCACTGCTCTCTTTGATGTGAGAAAATAAATAAAGGATTCGGGTGGCTACTTAAAGAAGACTTATCTCGTTATTCCCTTTTATAAATTTGTAGGATGGTTGAAACACGCTCTGGTAAGATGCAAGACCCAGCACAGGAGAGAATCCAGGCTGAAGAGTCTGCCAAGCCGCAACCTGGTGCAACAATATTTATGAATGAAATATATGAACAAATAATTAATTCAAACCAATTTACAATAATATTATGACTACGATATATTGATGACATTTTTTGTCTAACAGAAATAGACATTGACAGCTTCTTACGTTTTCTCAATAGTCTCAAACCTTTTTTAAAGTTCACATATGAAAAAGAAAGCAATAATTCCCTAGCCTTTTTGGACATCCAGCTTAAAAGGAATCAATATAATATCGAAACTTGCATTTACAGGAAACCCACTCACACCGGACACTATTAGAAATTCAGCTCCTTTGGTCCCATACATAATAAAATAGCCGTAGTGAAATCTCTTTCCAAAAGAATAGAAACACACCACTCGAATAGAAATAGTGCAACAGAAGACAGAAATATAATTTTCAAAGAATTAATAAATAATAATTATACAAAAAATTATTGAAAAACATTTTCATAAACAGAGAGATATACCTTCAAATAATAGTCGTGATCAGTCTCAAAAAAGATATTGCTCTATTCCATATAGCTACGGTTCGGAGAGAATTGCCCGAATTTTAAAGAGACATAATATAATTACAACATATCAATCTGCACAAAATCTTCGCCAAATCTTACGACACTCAGCTACAAAAATACTTTAAATCAAGAAAATACAACCAATGCAATTTACAAAATTCCCTGCCAAACATGTCAAGCTACATACATTGGAGAAACAGGTAAATCACTTAAAGATCGTATCAATCAGCATAAAGCAGCTTTGAAAAACTACAAACCATTATCCTTACTAGTAGACCACTCCCAAAACAATAGCCATGTACTAGATTTCAAACAGGCCACAAGTATATACAAAAATATAACAGAAAAGCTTTGTAGACTGTTTTTAGAAAGTTGGGCTTCTGCCGAAGATAAACAGAGTATAAACAGAAATATTGATTTTCCAAAAATTTATAAAGAATTCATATCTTGATTATTTGTAAATAACTATGTATATACTTTTAATTTACTCATTTATTTTGCTTTCAAAATTTTTATAAATTTAGAATTAATATGTATACACACAATTATTTACAATTACACTGTTGTATATAAATCTCTCTATCTTTCATAGATAGAATAATAATCTATAATATTAAATTAAGATACAATTCTTTCATTGGCCTTGTAGAACGAGAGTGGTGTACGCGTGCGCGCATGTTTTAGTGAAAAACACAAACATCCTCGATAAAGAGAGGCGAGTTGCCCCTCGAAATATTGGAACAATAAAATAATTAGAAATCCAATATATGCATCTTTAAAAAATATATATATATGTGTGAAAAAAAATATATATACGTATTAAAAACAAAATAGGCATATCCTGACGGCTCACATGACCTTTTTAGATGGCAGGGCGCCATCTGGTGGAACAAAAATCAACTAAACGTTGATTTAACTTGTTCCCTGATATTTTGCTAACCCATTTATTTAATAAATCATCAACCACGAACGCGTTTAGGGCTGTTGGCCCTCGTCATTATTAAAATACTTATTAAGCTAAAACATTAATTAGTCTTTGGAGACTGACTGTAGTTATAGGTTATCTGTTAGAACGGGCAATCGGCTGTTAGAATTAAATAAAATATGGGAAATTTGAACCCCAACACATATAGATCGGAGATCTCATCAATTTGCATGTTTTCACAAGGAGGATAGATTCGGTAAGATGAAGTCTTCCCGTGAGGAAAAAGTTTATACAGTCGAATTTGGATAATCCGAAACCCAAGGGACCAAATATAAATTCGAATTATCCAAAAATTCGAATTAAAAACGGAAATTCTATTTATAGGTAATTCTAGGGACCAAGATAAATATTCGAATTAAAGACATTATAGAATTATCCAAGTTTTACTGTATAAGAAAATATATATAATGGAAGGTAACAGAAAAATACTTTGACATTCTTAGAGTGGATGTCAAATCGGAGAATGCCATCATAAAGAAGCATCAACTCCATTGGAACTAAAGAGGATCCTTTAATCTAAAAAAGGTATTGACAATATATGTTAATGATGTTAATGGGATATTACTTTGGAGTGTAAAGTTTTATTTTATTCAAGATATTTATCCAGAGAGTACCTCTGTAGAATAAAGATAAAGTTCGATATCTTGTACAAAATTCTTGTATTGAAAGTAGCTTGTTACCCTGTAGTAACATTGATCTCAGTTAATATATACCTGGGGAGTTTTGAGCATCATTTGTTGGATGGAAGTTGGTTTAGAGAAAATATAACTACATCAAACAATTACTGATTTAATTCTTGACGTTTCAGTGAGTGGCTGTCACTCTCCTCCTGAGGACGGGTTAATGTATAGTTATATTTTCTCCAAATATCTCTCTGTGGAAGTTGTCTATTTCTCTCTCAAGTTATTCCGCCAACATTCTCGAAAGAAATGCTCTTCTTTCTTCTTCTTCTTCTTATCTCCACTGAATAATATCAGGGTATCAAGCTTGCAAAGCTTGAGATCATGACTGGGTGAAGTAGTATGCGTCTGCCTTTGTCATTAAGACTGGGAGTACTACTCAGTGGCAGGCCGACTTAGCTCCAAAAGAAATGGCCGCCTCTGACGTGAGGAACAGACGCCATGTGCAGCCACTCCTAACATGGAGTACAAACGCTGCTCATCCTGTATCCCTGGATCAGGAGCCCTTACAGGGTACTATCAGCCGGGCCAGCTGAGCCCAGGTTTTTTTAGTGAGCTTGTTACTGCTCCCCCTCCTCCTTTATCATCCGGGCTTGGGACCGGCAAAGGCGGAGTTAGAACTACTCTAAATTAATGGTATTGTCACCTACAGTTTTCTGAAGAACTACTATAAGAAAACATAAAAGAAACAGTTCATACATTCAACTTATTTCAACCCATAGTGTATTATGACAATATCCATAGTAAATACCAAAGACTTTTAATAGAATCTATAATAACCAAACAGCAAAAGAACATAAACAGATGCATTGAAATATCAGAAACATACGAAACAATATGGACAAATACTATCCTATAGATGTAGACACTCTTCTATATATAACACAATAGTTCACGAATTTATTAAATTTAATTTGAAGTCTTGAGATATCATTCAACCAGCATGTATCATCCACCATGCACGTATATTTTCATAAAGTTGTTTTCACATACAAATAAAGTAATATATATTTTCTCCCCCTTTCAATATTTAAAATATGTATATAATAATGTGTGTTTATATAAAAATAGTATGTATCATTAATTTGTTAATGTGATAATCCTGTTGAAGGAGTGACAAGTCTGAAAACTTGAAAATAAAAAGTTGTACAAGAAACTTATCCCTTGAAGCTTTATTTATTTTATACTAAATTAAGGTATTGCCACCTACAGTTTCCGGAAGAACTACCCTAAGTTAATGATATTGCTGCTAAGAGGTGCCGGAAGAACTACTTGAAATGAAGATTATATTAAGATCTCATTAGCAGTGTAGGGAGATGGAGGCGTCTGCTGACATGTGGCAGGAATCTTCCATCAAGATTACGATCGGCCTCAGCCGACGCTGAACATTCGAGGAAATTCTGGGACCTTTTAACAACATTTTAAAATGTCGGGGAATATATTGTTACATCACGATTAATGGCGTATTTCTTATATTATTTTTAATATATTTGAAATTTAAATTATATATTTATTTATTTTTATATAAAATATTCTATGATATTTATTTAAAACACAGATTATTTAGATTGTCATCATTTGTATTTAGGTACACTGTGACTTCACTGCTCTCTTTGATGTTAGAAAATAAATAAAGGATTCTGGTGGCTACTTAAAGTAGACTTATCTCGTTATTCCCTTTTATAAATTTGTAGGATGGTTGAAACACGCTCTGGTAAGATGCAAGACCCAGCACAGGAGAGAATCAAGGCTGAAGAGTCTGCCAAGCCGCAACCTGGTGCAACAATTGGTAGAGATGCTAGTTTCGACCCAGTTGTCCTGAATCCCAACATCGACATCCCCAAGTATGATGGAACGGAAGACCCTCGCCCATGGATTGAATCTCTTGAAGAAATTGGCTTCTTGTACCATTGGGCAGACTACATTATCTCTCGTTATGCCGCCATGAACATGACGGGAAGCGCTAAAACCTGGTTGAATTTACACAAAGCTAGTTTCACGAGTTGGGAAAATATTAAAATCCGCCTCATTCAGGATTTTTCTTTGGACGCGAATAAAGAAGAACTTAGAATGAAGCTCAACAGAATGCAACACTGGAATGAACCAGCAATCAGGTTCGCGGAAGACATCCTAGTGTTGTGCAACAAGGTTGACCCCGCAATGGAAGAAGAAACAAAAATCGATCATGTTATTGGAGGACTGAAAAAAGAGTACTCATTCGCGCTCTACCTGAACCCTCCTAAAACGACCGATGACCTTCTTGTCGTGTGCAAGAAAATGGATTCTTTTGAAAAGAAGTATCGGGAACGTGTGGGGAAATCCAGAAACCTATATAACGGTCCACGCTATTCTAGACCCCAACAACAATCGAGGTACGTCCCGCCGACTGCCGCACGAAACTACCAGACCACTTCCAGGCCCCAAGCCCCTGTTTCCAATAATTACAAGAACGACTCCCCTCCTACCCCCAGACAGTATCGAAACAACTTTCCCCAGCCCTCTACCCCTAGACGTCCTTATAATCCTAACTTTGTGCCGAAACCAAACCTTCAGAGAAACACTTACAATAAAAGCCAAGAAGTGAGCAAAAATAGGACGGAAGATAGAAGACCAATCTGCTTTAAATGTAACAAGCCAGGGCACGTGGCCCGTTATTGTAGGGTCAAGTTTATAAGAATCCTAGAAGAGGATCCAGCAGATACCCAAGAGAAGGTCGAAGAAAAATGCCAAATGAATGAAATATCAGAGAAATCAGGACCTCGGCTTTATGCTGATGTATGTCATAGCACACAGACAAATATTCCTACCCGGAATAGATATTCCGTGTTGGAAGATTTAAACTAAGCGTCGCGCCTGAATCTGTCAATCAAAGCAAGTCGACCATAAACGGAATCAAGAAGTTGGACCCTAAATACAAATTAAAAATTAATGTGGACAAGATAGGGACTTTTGAAGCTTTGGTTGATACAGGTGCTGACCTCTCAGTGGTCGACCTCAGAACGGCCCTCGATACAGGCCATGGTATAAGTAAACTCGCAAAAATTTGTGCAGGACCCGATGGAAAAAAATTGGACATGGTAGGAAGTATATTTTTAAATATAAAAATTGATGACGAAACATTATCACACAACTTTGTGATATTGAAAACGCATTTACGGACATTAATTCTTGGGAGAGATTTCCTTAAGAAAATGAACGCAAAAATAGATTGTAAGCAAGAAACTATAAAATATGATTTGACGAATATTCATGACGAAATCAATTCTGAAATGTTGAAAATAAAGAGTGCCAGGGATTCCATTGTACCGGAATGTTCCATGAAATTGATCAAGGCATTGGTAGAAACAGAGGATGGAGAATATATTATCGAGGAGAGCAGCAAAATGTTTCAAACAAATGGACTTCGTCTAGCAAGAAGCTTGATCAATGTTATAAATAGGGAAACACACATCTGGATAACTAATCCGTATCCTCGACCGTTAAAAATAATGAAAAACCAAACATTGGCTTTTGGAAGTAGTCCAGCGAAAATAAATGTGAGTCGAGAAAGAGAGGTAGAAAAGAACGAAGAACCTAGATTCCAAATAAACGAAAATCTTTCACCAAAGGAACAGAAGGAGTTAAAACAAGTTTTAGAAAGGTATGGAGATCTTTTTTCATCACGATTAGGGAGAACCAATTTGGCAAAACATCGGATAGACACAGAAGACGCGAAGCCAATTAAACACAAGCCTTACCGGGTAAGTGCTAAAGAACGAGATATTATAAAAGAGCAAATTGACGAGATGCTTACAGAAGGCATAATTAGGCCATCTTCTAGCCTCTGGTCTTTTCCAGTAATATTGGTCAAGAAGCGAGATGGTAAATACAGATTTTGTGTGGACTACAGAAAACTGAATAATGTGACAGTAAAAGATGTCTATCCGATCCCTAGAATAGACGAAGTTATGGATACTCTCCAAGGATCTACACACTTCTCAGCAATAGACCTCAGATCTGGATATTGGCAAGTTGAAGTCGAAGAAAGAGACAAAGAGAAAACAGCTTTCACTACAGCGCATGGATTATATGAATTCAACGTGATGCCTTTTGGACTTTGTAACGCGCCTGCTACCTTTGAGAGAAATATGGAGAATATGCTTGGAAATCTGAGATGGCAAATTTGTTTGTGTTATCTGGATGATGTTATCATATATAGCCCGGATTTTCCAACGCACCTCAAAAGACTTGAAGCTGTTTTTAGATGTTTTCGTGAATCTAATTTAAGGTTAAACGACAAAAAATGCCGATTTGCTTTTGAAGAATTGGAGATTCTCGGCTATATAACGAGCAAACATGGTATAAAACCCGCGGAACATAACATCAAAGCTGTCAGAAATTTTCCTCGACCCAAAAAGGTCAAAGAAGTACAATCCTTTTTGGGAATGTGTTCATATTATAGAAAATTTATCAAAGACTTTTCAAAAATTGCTGACCCTTTGACCAACCTTATAAAAAAAAGTGTATCATTTACCTGGACAGAAAGACAAGAGGAAGCGTTTCAAACCCTAAAAACAGCACTATTAAGTCCACCAATTTTAGGTCACTTCAATCCAAATGCACCTACTTATGTTCATACTGATGCGTCCAACATCGGCATAGGTGCAACACTTGTCCAAGACATCGGTGGTGAAGAGAAGGTGATCTCATATTTGAGTCGTACCCTAAGTAAAGCGGAGCAAAATTATTCAACCACTGAAAAAGAATGTCTGGCCGTTGTCTGGTCAATGTCAAAATTACGACCCTACCTTTATGGAAGACACTTTAAAATAGTAACAGACCATCACGCCTTATGCTGGCTCAAAAACTTGAAGGATCCAACAGGTCGATTGGCAAGATGGGCATTGAAAATTCAAGAATATGACTTCGATATAATACATAAATCGGGAAAGAAGCATCTGGACGCCGATGGCTTATCTAGGGGGCCCTTACCAGAAACTGATTGGGATGAGGATTTTGAAAGGCTATTTTTAAATCAAATAACAGACGAAGAGGATAAATTTATCGAAAGTGTTAAGAAAAACCTTAATGGAAGCAGGCGATCAATTGCGCAAAACTTTAAAGAAGAAGATGGATGCCTCTTTAAGAAAAACCCGAACCCTGAAGGCAGGGCGTGGTTGCTTGTGGTTCCAGAGAATAAAAAGAGAGAAATTATGAAAGAATATCACAATCATATGTCGAATGGCCATCTGGGCGTCGCCAGAACCATGTACCGAATAAAGAGTAAATACTTTTGGCCATCCATGCTAAAGGATGTCTCAGAATTCGTTAAGACGTGTCACCTTTGCCAAAGTAGGAAAGGCTCAAACCAATTACCTTCTGGACTACTACAGCCCATCCCCCCAGCCAACTTTCCTTTCGAAAGAATTGGAATTGACTTTGTTGGTCCACTACCATCTACGAAAAACAGGAAAAAATGGATAATCGTGCTGACGGACTACTACACTAGATATGCAGAAACAAGAGCAGTCTCGGAAGCAACAGTGAAAGAAGTTTCTAAATTTCTAGTAGAGGATATTTTTCTTCGGCACGGAGCCCCACAATATCTTATTAGTGACAGAGGCTCTCAATTTACCAGTAATTTAATGAAAGAGGTGATGAAAACGTGCAAGATTAAACATTGCTTCACAACGAGCTATCATCCCCAGACTAATGGATTGACAGAGCGGTTAAATAGAACATTGATCAATATGCTCAGTATGTATGTGAACACTGATCAGAAAAATTGGGACGAAATACTCCCATTCATCACTCACGCTTACAATACTACAATTCAGGAAACCACAGGATATTCTCCCTTTTTCCTGATGTTTGGAAGAGAACCCACGTCTCTTTTGGACGACAGGAATATCTCGGTGGACATTGACAAAGATGATTATGATGAATACATAAAACATCACTTAGACAAAATAAACAGAACAAGAAAATTAGTTATTAACAACACAATAAAGACTCAAGAAAGAATGAAAAAGAACTATGACAAGAAACACATGGAAAGAAGCTACGAACCAGGAGAATTAGTAGCAGTTTGGACACCAATTAGGAAAATAGGAAAGTGTGAGAAACTACTGAGAAAATATTTTGGCCCATATAGAATATTAAAGAAGCTGTCTAACGTAAATTACTTAATTGAGCCAAAAGATAATCCTGGCCAAGACCCATTGATTGTCCATGTCTCAAGACTCAAACCCTATTTTGAGAGAATTGATGAGGTAACTCACGAGGACGTGACGACCTCTGGAGAGGGGGAAGTGTTACATCACGATTAATGGCGTATTTCTTATATTATTTTTAATATATTTGAAATTTAAATTATATATTTATTTATTTTTATATAAAATATTCTATGATATTTATTTAAAACACAGATTATTTAGATTGTCATCATTTGTATTTAGGTACACTGTGACTTCACTGCTCTCTTTGATGTTAGAAAATAAATAAAGGATTCTGGTGGCTACTTAAAGTAGACTTATCTCGTTATTCCCTTTTATAAATTTGTAGGATGGTTGAAACACGCTCTGGTAAGATGCAAGACCCAGCACAGGAGAGAATCAAGGCTGAAGAGTCTGCCAAGCCGCAACCTGGTGCAACAATATGTATGTTATGTAAAATATTATCTTTCAAATATATTTCATAGATTAAATTACTCTGTAAAATCGACCACCAGAGGTCGCCGTTTTCACTATATAAAATTTATTGTTGTTGATTCCCGATGGTTCCCGATTTTAGGTTCGTGCCCTGGCAGAAACATTTTTTCCTGCGATGACACCTCCACTGCCAGATCTTGGGATCCCTTGCCACCAGCTCGCGTTCTGCAGCCATGTTAGGGCTAGAAGACCTTATTTGATAGGCCAATTAGCCCGGAATTTCAAGACGACGACGATTCCCGATGGCGTATCGCTTCTCGGCCTTTTGGCTAAGATTAAAGTTTCCCGATGGCCGGCTCAAACTTTTGTACATTATGTAAATAAGTTATTCATTTTTTAGATACTTACGCCTCAAGCCAGGCATTACTTTTATCAAATTATGTTTTTAATATATTCCTTTATCTCAATTAAAGCTATTTTTGATAACTAAATTTATTTAATTTTTGCCACGACTGCAGTGTCAAATGCTCATGGATTCCGGGATCAAGCAAATGATCAATAAATCTATTTAAAATTCTCTAAAATCAACAAGAAAAATCTTTATGTAATATGTATATATCACGGATTAACTATATTACGTTAAAATATACACATTTTTACAATATAATTATGCACTTTCTATTATTTTAATGATTGAGGTATTTTGAGGGATTTAGGTGGATTCTGTGAAGGCTGTGTAAACATGTACTCTGTGGCTAATTTAGCTGAGTGTCCTGTATGATCTGTCACGTTAATTTGTTGTACAACATCCTCATTTGACCTCACATTTTAAAACAGGATTCTAGTGTCATTACTTGCTTGTTGAGTGACCCTCTGTTACATCACAATTATAGAATGCAGAATTTATTGATAGGATTGGTAACATCCAGTAATCGTTTTACTTTGCCATAGTATAACTCCTATATCCTAAATCTTATGCGATCTGATATAATTTTATATATGCACTCATGGACAAAACTTAAGGAAGTTGTACCTTTCAACATGTATATATTTCAAACTTTTACTATTATGTTTTATTAAATATTAACAAGGCGTATATTTGATTTAAAAAAAGATTTATTTGCCAATATTTCGGTTGGCTGAACGCCAAACCTTTATCGAGGCATTACATTTTTGTATAAATAAACTCAGCGCCGCATAGTGTTATAATATTACAGTTGAAATAATTTTAAAAATACAAATTAGGTGGGGGGGGGGATTTGTGTAAGCAAAAATTATTATAAAATTTACAATCATTATGTTTTATTTTTTATTAAATAATTGAATAATTAAAGATTATGTTTTATATATTATATTTATTTTTTTTTCCTAAAGGAGAACGTTCGAATATTTACATGTAATGGAAATCCGACGTTATATATGCAAATAAGGAGTGATTTATACTTTACATATGAAACTTCTTTAAGTGTTTTGTCCATGAGTGTACGTCTCAACATGAAGTGTACCATCACATTATATGATGTATAATAAGGCCAGTTTTGGGATAGCCAATGTGTTTGCTTGGATATAGATTGTCCCAGAGAGTATGTGTCTTCACATTTAGTATTTAGGTTCTCTCTGTTATAGGAATATTAATGTGCTAGTTTCGCTGCTTTATTTTATAGAATATTCGAGTGAAATAACACAAATTTGTTATATTACAACGTTTACAATGTTTGCAAAAAAAATTGAGATATTACAAAATATATTACCAATATGATCTTGAACCAGGCGCTAAGATACAATATGCAAAATTGATTGGGTGGATGTGCAAATCGTTAACAATTTATAGATTTTTTTTTTTTGGAAAAAGCGAGATTTCGAGCAACGATACTCTCCTACTGGCTTAACAATGTCAAATGGAGAAATACAAACTTTAAAAAACAAGAATTTTTGTTTATTTTTACAAACAGTTTGTATTTCTCCACATGACATTGTTAAGCCAGTAGAAGAGTATCGTTGCTCGAAATCTCGCTTTTTCCAAAAAAATCTCTATATATATAAAATTGAATGTCTGTCTGTCTGTACTCTATAGATCTATAGATTCAAAAACCATACATCCAATCGCCGTGATATTTTGGGATATTATTAGGTATATCCCCGGGAAGGGTTTTGAAAAATAATTTCTTGAATATCTTGAATATCCTTAGAGTTATTTGCAGATTTGTAGATTTAACTAAATGATGATGATTATTTATCAAAAGTAAGATTTTCTACCTATTAATTGCGCACAAGTTAAAGTTAGTTTTATCATTTATCTACAACATATATATTGGGAGAATAGATAAAATGATGATTTTGTAACGTAGAAAATTAGGAAAGACGAAATTCAGGATGACACGGCAATTTATTTGAGACAAGAATAATGATACAATTCCAAGGTAAGATAATATTCCTTTAACTTCCAATTACCGAGGGAACCAATTAATATTGATTTTATTCAACTTATCGAGTATTTTTCAAAGGACCGGGAAAAATGTTCACTTTATCGAGAGATTCAAATTTACGAGTTTCAAATTATCAAAATATATCTATTTTATTTTCATAAGTTTATTATCTTGAAGATTATTTATCAAAAGTAAGATTTTTTTACCTATTAATTGCGCACAAGTCAAAGTTAGTTTTATCATTTATCTACAACATATATATTGGGAGAATAGATAAAATGATGATTTTGTAATGTAGAAAATTAGGAAAGACAAAATTCAGGATGACACGGCAATTTATTTGAGACAAGAATAATGATAATTAATATTGATTTTATTCAACTTATCGAGTAATTCTCAAGGGATCGGGAAAAAATCTTCACTTTATCGAGAGATTCAAATTTACGAGATTCAAATTATCAAAATATATCTATTATTTTTCACATATGTTATATTCAAATGACATTTATGTAGGGATAATATTATTGTTAATTTTCATTTTGATGTATTGTATACATTTGATCATTAAAAAAATATTATTTAGGTATTAAAACTGCCTTTTTGTTCAAAGACAGCAACGTTTGAACGGGTACAGCTAGGTGGAGCAGATAATCAAACATAAAGTTATCTTGCCAAGTATAGATTCAGTAGGGATTTGATGTTTTCTAGAATTGTTTTAACATATTTTCGTTAGGTAAACTTTCACTAGAGCAAAACTCGGGCGAAGCCGGGTACATCCGCTAGTAATCTATAAATTTTTAAAGATTTCCACATCCACCCAATCAATTTTGCATATTGTATCTCCACACTAGGTTCAAGATAATATTGATAATATCTAGAGTAATATCTCTTTTTTTCCAAACTTGAATTCTATTTGTAAATTCTATAATTATAACATGTCTTTATTTTCGACAAAAAACACTCTTCTTTTCTCCTGATAACATTGACGATTCTAAATAATGCATAGTGCAAGAGAGTGGCATAAATATATTTACATACATAAGATGCAAATATTTGCTATATATTTTAAGCTATCAAAAAAAAAAAAAAAGGTTTTGCACCCAAAAAATCCGACTTTTAGTGATTTTAAATTTTTCGTGAAAGGATTGAGAGAATGAACGGGTCTACTGGTTGTAGATTATATAGCATTTATCTGTTGTTGTCTATACTTTAGTTTGTTTACGAGTTGAGATGTAAACAAGACAAGCTAATGTAGATAATCAACTAAGCAACAATGCCAAGTTCCTGACCACACACAAAGAACGCCCAAATAGAACAGTACTGACCTTCCAGTTCTCTTTCAGACTCTTCGGGAAACTCGGAGGTCTATTTCCTTCCTTATAGTCCACTTCTTCCTTGTCCCCACGTTCTTCTTCTTTGTCCCGAGCCACATGGAATCCCTTAATTCGTAACTGTTACAGAACCTGCAGGTATCTTCCATCCTCGACTTTATCATGGTTTTTTTGTTCAGTGTTTATCTGAACATATAACTTAAGCTTCTACTTATGTAGTTCAAAGCTATGATGGTAATGGATTGTAACTGTATGATCGCTTAATTTCAAAATGAAGACACAAATGTTTCTTTTATATCCTCGATAGCATGTAGGATCTAGGAGAAGCAAGCAGGTGATACAAGATGATAGTTCTTTATTTGGTCTGACTTATATACATGTATGATGAAGATAAATAAATACATAACAAGTCAATGACAATAATAATTTGTTGTCAATACACAATAGTTTCTTTCGCACATAAATCAAATTTCTACTGTCCTTACTGCGATGAAAAAAATATTATGAGGGTAAAAATATTGGTAGAAATTTGATCTATGTGTCAAAGAAACATTCACGTATTAATGTTTTCATTTGCTATATTGCTAAACGCGAATGTTTATTTCACACATAGATCAAATTTCTACTGTCCTTACTGCGATGAAAAAAATATTATGAGGGTAGAAAATATTGGTAGAAATTTGATTTATTTGTGAAAAAAACGTTCGCGTCTCAATGTTTTCATTTTCTATATTGCTAAACGCGAATGTTTATTTCGCACATAGATCAAATTTCTACTGTCCTTACTGCGATGAAAAAAATATTATGAGGGTAAAAATATTGGTAGAAATTTGATTTATGTATGAAAGAAACATTCACGTC
Source organism: Cordylochernes scorpioides (assembly GCA_030710605.1). Classification (NCBI taxonomy): domain Eukaryota; kingdom Metazoa; phylum Arthropoda; class Arachnida; order Pseudoscorpiones; family Chernetidae; genus Cordylochernes; species Cordylochernes scorpioides. The sequence continues at coordinate 190,932,763 of CP092864.1, forward strand.
TCAATGTTTTCATTTTCTATATTGCTAAACGCGAATGTTTATTTCACACATAGATCAAATTTCTACTGTCCTTACTGCGATGAAAATATTTTGGGAAGGTAGAAATTATTGGTAGAATTTGATGTATGTTTTCATTTGCTATATATAGATGGCGCGTTATTGCTTCATGTTAATTTCAAAATTGGATAAATATTTGATTCGATAACTTGAAGAAAGGATGAGAGTTGTAAAGCAATAATTAAAATAATAATTCACGTACTCCCCGCAATAAGGTTCTTTAATAACTTATTAAAATTCCTAAGTTTTGAAGATTAAATCACTCTCCACCTCAAGAACTCGTAAAGTTTGAGTATTTTAATAAAGTAAATAAATTTCTAGAGGAGTTGTGAATTTTAGAAAATATGTTTTGCAATATCATACGCCAGATTAATATAACAAAGGGCAGTAATGTCTAGATCACCACCTGATATATTTCTTTTAACCTGGACACTTTTATTGTCTGTAAGTCCAGTTACTGTAAGATTCGGTTTGTCACTTATACTGCCTGATAATATTGTTGCACTAAGCTGCGGTTTGGCAGATTCTTCAATCTTGATTCTCTCCTCAGACGCGTCATGCATCTTTCCAGAACGTGTCTCAACCATCCTACAAGGTTAAACCAGTCAATAATAAGACAACTATATATTTAGGTAGCACCTAGAATATCTCTTTATTTATCACATCAAAGTTTGAGCAAGGTGGTGTATTCAGTTTATCAAAATACAAATGTTTTATAGTATATAAAATTTTATAGTAATAGTCTCTTTTATAAAAATAAATAAATATATAATTTGAATTTTAAATATATTAAAAATAATTCTATTAATAATTTTAAAAATCATTAATTATGATGCAACAATATTGAACGTACGCGAGGATTGATTCTTCATGTTGGTTCCAACCTGGTTTCAACAACTAACAACTTTATCACACTAGTTATGCCTAACTGGTCTTGTCCATATTGTTTGTGGAAGAACATTGCTCGATGCAAATATTTATATGTAATTCTACTGTCCTAAATGCTTATGTCCATAGTTTTCTTGAATACCATTTCTAGGGCTTTTGTTGTTATGTTGTCTATATGTATGTGTATGTATATACCATACTTACATAATCTTTATTTTTCTTCTTCTGTATATTCCCCACTTTAAAAGGCCTATCTCTCTTGTAATCTCGGGGAAAATCCTCTATAAGACCAGTGTGTCTTAATAAAGGCTTTTGTGTGTGTGAATACCATTTCTATGATTCCACCCTTCCGCCCATAAGCAGAATCGTTCTCAATACAGTATTAGAGCTCTAAGAAGCGATCTAGTAAATATAATTGATGAAACCCCTAGAAGGGTCACCACTGATGCACTAATGAGCCAAGCCCTCCCAATATATTTTTATCGTAGTATGTATAGTAGAAGTGTTTTTTTTGTGTGTGTAAAAGAAAAATTCGTGATTAAATGCTTTATTTTCCTATATATAGATGGCGCGATATTTATTTATATTAATTGTTCGAATGTTTGATTCGAAATGAGGATGTTTTCCACACTACATGTTCTACTGTACGGCAATGGAAGAAGAAAGAGAAATTCTTCGTCAAGAGACCGGCTATAATAGCAATTCGCCTTATGTTTTAATGGCAAAAGTCGTAAAATCCAGACCCTTTACATTCGCTTTTTATAAATACTGGAAATCAGCTCAATCAAAATGTTTAGCACAGACACCGGATCCAACTCGATAATTGGTCGAGGTCAATACCCAATATTTGTATATAACTACGATGCTAATTTGTTATTTATTTATTCTGTTCTACAGGGAGAATCCTGTATGGCACGTGTGCCCAATAAAGGCTATTGTTGTTGATTTGAAATGAAGATGTTAGGAAAGAGGCTAGAAGGCACTCTTCAAGTAATCTAAGTTGATAGAATCCTTTATTACATTTAACCTATATAACTCTCTAACAAGGATGAATGATACAATCATTAAAGACAGTAAAAATAATTGTATTCACATCTTGTCAATACATGTAAAGTGCACAGTCTGCACTATTTAAAAAAAAAGATAATTATATATATATGCATCCTACTATGTACAGAGAACATGGCGCCTCTGCCAAATAATATTTTGCATATTTACAAGATAAAATTACATTTCAGCTTCTATTTTAAATATGAAACAGAAGATAAACATTACTTGATGCTAAACAAGTAAGTCGATGGTAGGACCACACACAACAATGATACTCGTGGACAAAAAAATTACGGATGAAAAAGGGTAAAAAAAGGAAAACTAATAATTTCAACTTTCCAAATTCTAACATTCACTTTCTAGACTGGAAATTCGCGAAATTTCGGGGCTAACTCCCTATACTGAACAACATGTATATAAAATTTTTACTACTCTCCTGCTGGATAAACATTTGTTTATAAATATTTAAAATTTTTCAAGGCGATTGATAAAATGAGGGAAGAAGTGCTCAACTCCACAGACAACGGCTGATTGCTCCTCCTCCCCTCTAAATTGCTTGTCCTCCTCACTCATGTACATATTGGGAGTACAAATAAGTTTTGAGGGATTTGCAAAAGAAGCCACAACAAATATTATATAAATAGCATCGGACCTTGTAAGGTTTCATGTTAAGGCTTCATCATTTCCCCAAAAAAATCAGAAGAAGTTTTCTCACTCAAGTGTAAGGAACTTTTTTTTGGTGCTCTAACCATGTCAACCTTTTTGCCAACAAAACACAATTTGCGGGAAGCGCTGCTTTTTTGTTTTAATTTGAAGAAAAGTGCAACTGATGGACATCGATTGCTGTGTGAGGCATATGGTAAACATTCTCTATCAATAAAATCATGTGAGTACTGGTTTCGGCGTTTCAAAAGTGGCGATTTTGACACCAGAGACAAAGAACGCGGAGGGAGGCCAATAAAGTTCGAAGACGCTGAGTTGGAGGCTTTTTTGGACGGAGATTCAAGCCAAACTCAAGAGGAGCTCGCTGAAACCTAGGGAGTGACTCAACAAGCGATTTCGAACCGTCTCAAGGTCATGGGTATGGTGCAAAAACAAGGAAATTGGGTTCCATATGAACTCAAGCCAGGAAACATCGAGCGCCGTATTTGCACGTGCGAACTACTGCTCAAAAGACAAAATCGGAAGGGTTTTTTGCATCGAATCGTGACGGGGGACGAAAAGTCGATTCACTACGACAACCCAAAGCGCAGAAAATCGTGGGTTAAGCCCGGTCATGCATCAACTTCAACGGCCAAACCGAATATTCATGGCAAGAAGCTAATGCTGTGCATCTGGTGGAATCAGCTCGGAGTGATCTACTATGAGTTACTTCAGCCTAACGAAACCATCACTGGAGAACGTTACCAACAACAATTGATGCGCTTAAGCCGAGCATTGAAGATTAAACGCCCACTATATGCCAAAAGACATGACAAGGTGATCTATCAGCACGACAACGCTCGGCCACATGTTGCAAAGGTTGTCAAGGAGACTTTGGAGGCGCTTCAATGGGATGTCCTACCCCACCCGCCGTATTCACCAGACATTGCTCCTTCAGACTACCACATGTTCCGTTCGATGACACATGGCTTGGCCGAGCAGCACTTCACTTCTTACGAAGAGGCGAAAAATTGGGTCAATGTTTGGATCGCCTCAAATGACGAGGATTTTTTTCGACACGGAATCCGTATGCTGCCTGAAAGATGGGAAAAAGTCGTAGCTAAAGATGGACAATACTTTGAATGAAATATATTGTACTGATTTCTCTGAATAAAGCTTCGAATTTATAAAAAAAATCCCTCAAAACTTATTTGTACTCCTAATATATAACCTTTTAGGGGAATCCCCTTGTAAGCCAATAGTGTCTTAATAAAGGTTTTTGTTGTTGTTAAAAACATTCACTTTCTATCAGTGAAGAAAATATTTGTCTATACTGGTGTAGGAATAGTGAAATGGGACAGATTCATTTTACACAACTTGATACCCATGCTATATACACTCATGGAGACAAAACTTAAGAAAGTGGAACATCTTTGATGTCGCTGGTCATCTGTTTTTTGAAAGAGACAGAGTCAATTTTGTTCATACTAGGTTATCGTATGTCTTCAATAAAGGTCAATGTGTATCAAATATCTTTCAGAGTTATCATCTGAATCCCGATATACACGCTAAAAGGTATAACTTCCTTAATGTTTATTTGTCCATGGGTGTATATCTTCGACTCTAGACAAAAAGAAAACCTGCGTAATTTCGGTGAATCCTAGACTCTAACAAAAATAAAGGCAATTTCATACGTACAAATTTCTCATTAATTACACAATGGTAATTATTTTTAAAGACAATTATTTACGACCATTACATTGACGATTAAGAAGGCTTGGCTCATCAGTGGTAAAACCTCCCGGCTGAAGACAAACTGAAGATCGCCGAGAAGACCTAGAGGCCATGGGTGATGTGATCTACATTTTCAGAGACTAGCTCCAGGATTCCACCGCCGTGTCAAAGCTAAAACTTCCCACCAAGATGATGATTTCCCTATAGACGATACGACGACAAAACCGCTCTTCACGCCGCAAGAAAAAGGACGCAAAGGTACTAGGGACAACGTTCCAAGACTTCGATGGAATCCTTGGCAGAAGCACGTCAGATCCATGTCAGTGACTACAATAATTGCAAGCTGTGAGTCACAGCTCCCATAGGGAAGGAGCTATGTAGCAAAGTATTTATTATTTTATTAACAGAGTGTCATTTTTATTTTTATATTTTACTACTCTGTAAACTTCCCTCTTTGCTTATCTTTTGTTCATCATTCATAGTTTGTTCTTGCTTTAAATAAATTGCTGTCTCATTCTAAAGCTTTTCTTCCCTAATTTTCCACGTGGCAATATTATTACGGCATTAATAAATAATAATACATAAAAACAATAATTTATAGATAATACAAAAACATCATACATAACAGCGAATAATATTGGTATTTTAATTTTTTTTGCAAGCGCTTACCAACTTTTGGGAGAACTTATATACGTATTATAAATCAACAATCATCCCACAATGTGTTACCCGAGATCAACATAAAGCTCGAATTCCCTATAAAATCAATGATTGAAAGAAAAGATAAGTAAGTGAAATTGTTATGGAATTCCCAGAAGACTCAAATGATGCGGTGTGGGAAAAAAACTGTTAAAAATCCATTACGAAAACGACTGTGAAACAAACAGTGGAGGTCCAATCATAAAGTACCAGTACCTACCTACTTTCTAATGGCAATTGGAAGAAACGACAGCTTGTTGACGAAGGATGCAAGTAAAATATGGAATTGTTAAAATCCCGTTGGGAATATGTCCAGACACTATACTTAACCAGATTGTATCACGTTTCCACCTTTTTTTTCTGGTCCCCAAGTTTTTTTTCTTGTAGTTAGCTGGGCGTTTGTTTTATTTGGTATTGTTCTGTTACTTCCTGTTGGAAGAAAAAAATCTGTCGTGAGCCACTCTGACCTTCGAGGAAGGAAAAAATAGATTTTGACCATTTAGTCACGATTGCTAGTTAATTTTTATAGCTATATGTTTGATAATATGGCTTCGTGGTTTTTCTACCTTTCCCAGGATTGTTAGTGTGCTTCTTCTGCTCGAATATTAGACATTTCTCATAGATTGCAGTTTTTACCTTCCATTTCTTCCTCGAAATGCCAAAGATTGGAGATTTTTAAAAATGGATTTTATTTTTATAGGATATATAGATAAGTAAAGAGTAAAGAAATTAATACAGAAGAATTACACTTAGATTTTATTATAATAACCAGAATGTACGATTTTTATATGCTAAAAAAATACAGTGAAACCTGTCTATAGCGCCCCCTCTTGGGACTCACCAAAATAGGGTGCTATAGAGAGGGGGTGCTATAGACAGGTCACTTTTAATGCAAATCGCATCGTACTACGTATTTAAAATCGGGCGCTATAGAGAGGGAGGCGCTATAGACAGGTTTAAATGTATTTACAAATTTGTTATTAATAACGTTTAATCGAAGGTTTCTCATTGAGGGTTGGTGGAAGGGTGGTCTAAGGTTCGACCGCTACGACCCGGGATCGAACCCTGCATTGGGCACTTTTTTCTAACTAAAGAAAAAAAATGCTTCAATGGCCTCCGATTCTTGCAAAAGTCCAACACCACCAGCGAGTGCAAGTGCAAACGGGACTCTGGCACATTTGTAAGTGCAAAGTCGAACTGCTTATCAGATGTCTAGACATGTGTTGCACTTACAGTAAAAGTAATCGCCAACTTCTACCCACCATTATTATCATGGCACTTTGGTTTGACTAAAGCAATTTATCCCCTTGTTGACATAAAAGGAGAGCTATATTGGCTGAGAAGCAAAATATCAAAATTAATATTTTATATATGAATAATAAATATTATGTTACAATATTGTATGGGTTTTTTATTTAACGTTTGTTATTTTAAATATTAAGCAATGTATTACCTCCCTATAATCCTTTGTGTTTTAACCAAAAAATCTCAAAATTAATATTATCTTTTATATAGAAGCATATTTAAAAAATTATCAAAAGCTGCTTAACATAGTAAAATCTTTTATTGGAAATAAACACAAAAAATATCTGGAATACCATCTCTTATGTACTATCTTTTCAATTTTAGTATATGTACCGCCGAACAAGCGTATACTTATGTACTATAGAACGTAGGAGATCTTGAAGGTTTACTGAAAATAAACACAATAAATATCTGGAATAGTATCTCTTATGTACTATCTTTTTAATTTTAGTATATGTACCGCCGAACAAACGTGTACTTTAAGCATGTACTTATATACTATAGAACGTAGGAGATCCTCAAGGTTTACTGAAAATAAACACAATAAATATCTGGAATAGCATCTCTTATGTACTATCGTTCCAATTTTAGTATATGTACCGCCGAACAAGCGTATACTTATGTACTATAGAACGTAGAAGATCTTCAAGGTTTACTGAAAATAAACACAATAAATATCTGTAATGGCATCACTTATGTACTATCGTTCCAATTTTAGTATATGTACCGCCGAACAAGCGTGTACTTTAAGGGTATACTTATGTACTTAGAACGTAGGATATCTCCAAGGTTTACTGAAAATAAACACAATAAATATCTGGAATGGCATCTCTTATGTACTATCGTTCCAATAGTATATTTACCGCCGAACAAGCGTGTACTTATGTACTATAGAACGTAGGAGATCTTCAAGGTGATGTTCTTAGCTCCCATTACTATTCCTGTTTCCTCAGGCAGACTTGTTCCAATTCATAAATTCAAACTGGAAAACCCAATGTCACTTATACGTTGATTCTCTCTCATAGGTTAGGAGGTATAACTAATTTAATCAATCAAAACTATACACAAGATACAATAAATACTATATTAATAAAGGTGCAACTTCAACAAAATGTATCTAAATAATTATTAAACAATGATTATCAAATTTTGTATTATAAGCACACAAACAACTTTTTATACACACAAATACCATTGTAGGTATATAAGTACCACTGAATGTCAACAATGACTTTCGTAGGCAACAAAAGCCCAACAATTTAAGAACACAAACAACATTTTAGGAGCAATTAGAAAATTTGAAAAAAAAAACGATATATCATATATATATAAATAGATAAAAATAAAAATGGCATATCCTGACCAGGAGCACATGTACTTTACAGAAGGCAGAGAGCCATCTGGTGGAACAGATATAAACTAAACATTGATTTAACTTGTTCCCTGATATTTGGCCAACCTAATTTCTTGATAAATCAAGAAAAGCCATCCACGAACGCGTTTCGCGCTGTTGGCGCTAGTCAGCGTTTCATATAAATAGATTTGAGATATTTGGGTGAATTATTTAATTCTTAGGTGTCATTCTAACTACCAAACTGAGATTCTCCCAACATACATACCTGTACTTCAATTATCAAAACTAAAGACATATCCGCATTCAGCACAATAACGAATTCCGACAAACTAAATTTAGAGAAACACTGTCTTTATAATATCCAACATGGAAATACTCACATAATAATCTATGCAACAGATTCATATTCCTGACAAAGGTCAAAAATCCAAAGATTTATTAGAACTATAAGATAATATTAAAGTAAAAATATTTTTTTAAAAGAGAAATCCCTTTGGAATTTCTTGTGGAAATCCCTTGTATTCTAATACATCTCCGAAACCTTTTGCTCCAATATAATAAACACAGAAAGAATTGTAGATAATATATAATATGAATTAAAACTGAATCAAATTTAGCCAATGACTTTAAGGAGGTGAATCAAAGGCCAAAGAAGTCAAGGATGGCCAAATACAAAGTAGCATTCTTAGATTTCTAGGTCTGTTACGTAAAAGTTCATTCTGAATGGGGTGAGCATAAACAAGGAAGTTTATTTGACGTTTTTTCCGACAATTACCCAGAGTCAGATAGAACAGAAAAAGGGACAAAGAGATGGGAAAACAAAGATTGGTTTCTTCACGTCGCTAACCCCGCCCACATACTGTGTGCTATTTCCGTTCAGAATTTTCTATTCAACGATTTCAATGTTCTGCGAAGCTGTGTTGGAGAGTAGCACTCAGTTAAACTCAAGAATTCGGACAATGGAGGCATCCAAACAAGAACATAGGTTTGTGATATTACAATTGAAATTCGAAACTATTATAGACGCTTATGATTCTTTTTGAAAATAAACAATTTCTACTATCCTTACTGCAATGGAGAAATTCCAGCTACCTCACAATTGAACACCACTGCGTTCGGCTCCATTACCGTTTTTCCACTGGCTGGGTCGTCGAAAATTATTTATTTTCAAAAAGAATCATACGCGTCTATAATAGTTTCGAATTTTGATAACAGATGGCGCGCTAATGTATCATAATACAATTGAAATTACATATCATGAACAAACTCATATATGTTATGCACATTTCTGCCATAGATGGACAAGACTCATGTTCTTCTGCCCATAAAACTCCTTAGGTTGCGGTTATTTCAACCGTAGCCTCCACCTCGATAGAAGATCCAAAAAAACCGTCCTTTCATAGCGTTCTTGAAAGTTCAAAGCACATTGAATTCACATTAATAAAAAAACTTTGCTGTTTGGAATGATGGTCGGAAACTTCCAATTTCATCCTTCGAAACACCTCCTTAGTCGCCGACGGGGTTATCTTGTAAAAGAGAGAATTTCTTGTTAGTTATTCCCGTACAGAGATGCCGAGAAAGGTATCTGACGGGATAGTAGATTAGGGCTTCACATAAAGAAATGAAACTTCAATAATTTCCTTACAAGTAAAAAACACAGTTACCAAATATTTCAGCAAAGAGAAGCGTCTTTCCCTACCACTGTTTGCTCTCTCTCTCTGGCCTCTAGTTTTGTGTTTTAAGAGACAAAGAATGGAACGAGGGACCAGGTGGGAAGTACAGATAGTAACAAGAGACACACAAAGGATGGAACGAGGGACCAGGTGGGAAGTACAGATAGTAACAAGAGACAGACAAAGGATGTAACAGGGAACCGGGTGGAAGGTACATATAACAACAAGAGACAGACAATGGATGGAGCGGGGTACCAGGTGGGAAGTACAGAGAGCAACAAGAGACAAAGGATGGAGCGGGCGACCAGGCGGGAAGTACAGATAGCAACAAGAGACAAAGGATGGAGCGGGGAACAAGTGGGAAGTATGGATAGCAACAAGAGACAAAGGATGGAGCGGGGGACCAGGTGGGAAGTACAGGTAGCAACAAGAGACAGACAAAGGATGGAGCGGGGGACCAGGTGGGAAGTACAGGTAGCAACAAGAGACAGACAAAGGATGGAGCGGGGGACCAGATGGAAGGTACATATAGCAACAAGAGACAGACAAAGGATGGAGCGGGGGACCAGGTGGGAAGTACGGGTAGCAAGAAGAGACAAAGGATGAAGCGGGGGACCAAGTGGGAAGGTACATATAGCAACAAGAAACAGACAAAGGATGGATCGGGGGACCAGGTGGGAAGTACATATAGCAACAAAGGATGGAGCGGGGGACCAGGCGGGAAGTACAGAGAGAAACAAGAGACAAAAGATGGAGCGGGGGACCAGGTGGGAAGTACAGAGAGCAACAAGAGACAGACAAAGGATGGAGCGGGGGACCAGGTGGGAAGTACAGAGAGAAACAAGAGACAAAAGATGGAGCGGGGGACCAGGTGGGAAGTACAGAGAGCAACAAGAGACAGACAAAGGATGGAGCGGGGGACCAGGTGGGAAGTACAGATAGCAACAAGAGACTAAAGATGGAGCGGGGGACCAGGTGGGAAGTACAGAGAGCAACAAGTGACAGACAAAGGATGGAGCGGGGGACCAGGTGGGAAGTACAGAGAGCAACAAGAGACAGACAAAGGATGGAGAGGGGGACCAGGTGGAAGGTACATATAGCAACAAGAGACAGACAAAGGATGGAGCGGGGGACCAGGTGGGAAGTACAGAGAGCAACAAGAGACAGACAAAGGATGGAGCGGGGACCAGGTGGGAAGTACAGAGAGCAACAAGAGACAAAGGATGTAGCGGGGGACCCGGTGGGAAGTACAGAGAGCAACAAGAGACAAAGGATGGAGCGGGGGACCAGGTGGGAAGTGCAGGTAGCAACAAGAGACAGACAAAGGATGGAGCGGGGGACCAGGTGGAAGGTACATATAGCAACAAGAGACATGCAAAGGATGTAGCGGGGGACCAGGGGGGAAGTACAGATAGCAACAAGAGACCGACAAAGGATGGAGCGGGGACCAGGTGGGAAGTACAGGTAGCAACAAGAGACAAAGGATGGAGCAGGGGACCAGGTGCGAAGTACAGAGAGCAACAAGAGACAAAGGATGGAGCGGGGGACCAGGTGGGAAGTACAGATAGCAACAAGAGACAAAGGATGGAGCGGGGGACCAGGTGGGAAGTACACATAGCAACAAGAGATAGACAAAGGATGTAACGGGGAACCAGGTGGGAAAATCGTGCTCCCTCTCACGTAACTCAGCGACGGAAGCAGCTTTAATAAGACTAAAATATCAATAAAAAAAAGTGCGAAGTCGTTTCCTGGAATCCCATTATGACCCGGGAGTCTCTTCCCCGTTTTTTACCCTTCCTCCCGGCCGTTGTCTGGGGATCGGAGGAGTTGAAAGCGAAATTCGGCACTAATTTCATGTCCACTTCCAAAATATCCATTTTTTCTCAACTCATAGCAATTTTTTTCTTCCTCCTCCCAATCTCACTCTTTTTCTCACTTCCTATTATACACCTCTCTATCGTGTTACTTTCTGATCTATTTCAAATTACTTGTACGGTCCCGTTTTTGCAAGCTTCGTGAAAAAAAGTTGTTTGGATTAGAAAGTTGAGCGTTAGAAAAAGAAGAGAAACAAGAAACTTTCTCCGAAGTAACTGTGAGAAATGAGATGGAGATTGATTGAATTTTATTTCAAAGATAACTTGGTATAACACTGGTTTAATATATGATGGTTTTATTAAAAAACTACTTGTCTATTCATGTAGAACGAAATTTGACAATTATATCGCAGATGTTTCTTTTGAACGAAAAATCGAAATTTTATTTATTGGAGAAATAACGATTATTTCTATCCTTAGGGATGAAGTATGAGAGAATGAATTGCGAAACGGAACACTGTGGGTTCGATTCCCATTCCTGGATACTCTTTTTTTTTTCGTTTATCATCTCTCTTCACAATTCATCCTATTATACTTCATCCCTAAGGTTAGAAATAATCTTTATTTCTCCTTAAAATAAAATTTCGATTTTTCGTTCAAAAGAAACATCTATGGTATAATTGTTAAACTTCGTTCTACAATCATAAGTCCCATTATATTGTATTATAGTCTATTCATGTTACTCCCGCCCTCCCATATAATATAGATAGAGTTTAATAATTTTATAAATTCAATTGAAACCTATCGATAAAATTTGTAATAAAAATATTTATTGGAAATGTGTTTCTTTTCAATAATATCATCAAATATCATATCTGTAGAGATAATATTTGATGATATTATTGAAGAAAAAACACATTGCCAGTAAATTTATTTGTTACAAATTTTACAGTTTAATAAATTTTGAATATTTTTTTAAAATTTGAATTTTTTTATATAATGTCAGGTTGTAGCAAGCAAAACTTAACAATAATCATATTATCATTTTGATATAATATTAGTATATTTATTTATCAAGTAAAGATAAATTAGAAAATTAGCAAATAACAAGGTTATAATGAAAAGAAAAAAGGAATATATTATAATTTTCAAAACATTTCTATTAAAAAAATCAATTGGAGACTCAAAACATACAGTAAATGGTTAACATTTTTAATTTACAGTAGAACCTCCTTTATCGGACACCTCGCACGCCTCTCCACAAAGGACAGTTTTACATTTGCAAAATTACTATTTTTACTATTTAGCAACTCTCCGGTAAGAAGACACCTCTCCCTAAAGGACACTTTAGCTCTGCAATTAGGTGTCCTTTACAGGGAGGTAGTTCTACTGTATTTTAGAATTATTATAAATCATTTAATAGCTAGCAACAATAAAAAAAAAATAAAAACAACTAATTAAGTGTAACAGTGGGCTCTGCAATGACATGTGGCTTGTAGCCGAAGTTTTGAATCGGTAGTTTGTTCCATATCTCAATAACACACAACACACATTTGTTTCACATCAGGAAAAGAAAATATCTAAACATAAATATTCAATTCTTATCCTTTTGGGTCCATAAACGGTCAAATATTTTGTTAGAGTGTGAAGCTAAAGGTCGAAACAGCCGCCAGGTTAACTTTTGACGAGACCCATCCTGGTACCAATCTCTTTCCTCCCCGGTTGAACCATTATGATTTTCATATTAAAATATTTAATTAAAAAGGCATTTATTGGATCAAAATATAATTTATTTTACCAATATTTCAGCTGGCTGAACGCCAACCTTTATCAAGGTGTTATAACATTTTAAAGTGTGTCAACAACAAACTCAGCGCCACATAACGTCAACAGCATTAAGCATAATATTTCATATTAAAATATATGAAAAAAAAAACTAAAATACATAAAGAGTTATGTTATTTCCAATTTGTGCATTAAGTACTTTTATTTTATGCTAAAACTTATTTTAAAAATGGAAACATGAAAATATATTTCAAAAAATCCCTTTAAACTTTATTTTTTCTTTAATCGTTTGAATATACATTATCATCGTTCTGTCTTTAGCTCTTTTTTTCTACTATATATATCTCTTTAACTCTTCAACTTTTATAGAAAGAAAGAAGATCAAAACAAGGAAGACTTGGTTTGATAACGTAATAACAGAGTGCTAGGCAATAAGGCACCAAAAGGTATAGAGAATAGTGACGTTATTGGAACAATTTTAAACAAAACAGTTCAGTGAAAATAGGTTAACATTGATCAGATGTTTCTCAGAGAAAATTACCGTTTTTACTCAGCAGTTCCCTAATTGGAACGAGCATAATAAGCATTGTTCGAAGGCACATCTGTAGACTTGTCTTTAAAAGAAAGATTCTGTCTATTTAGGTATGTGATTTCCCCGGGATGCTATAAGAAACATGTTTAACTCTGGTAAATGATGATTCTGGTGTAGAGTATCCAGTTCTGTTGTTAAAAGTAGGAGCATATAACTGATCGCCCATTGCTCGCCATCCCTACAGCTGGCTAGATGGTATAATAACCGGACATCTAATGGCTGCCATCAATAGGTCTATACGCTTCTTCCACCCAACAGCCAATCCTTGGATTCGTCGTCATAGCTAGGAAGTCCTGTATCAGCAAGGTCCGGCTCATCACACAATGAGAGCTGAACATTCAATTCCATCATCAGTGGGCTTGGGAGCTCTTCCACCCAGCTTTTCAGCCCAACAGCTCCATCATCCTAGCTAGAAGGTCCACTAGCAGCAAGGTCCGGCTCATCACACAATGAGAGCTGGACATCCAATTCTGCCTTCAGTAGATTTGAGAGCTCTTTCACCCAACAGCCAACCCTAGGCTCCATCATCCTAGCTAGAAGGTCCACTAGCAGCAAGGTCCGGCTCATCACATAATTAGAGCTAAACATCCAATTCCATCATCAGTAGATTTGAGAGCTCTTCCTCCCAACAGCAGCCAGTCCTAGTTCTCAACCTCCTAGCTAGGGGAAGGTCCGACCATTAGCAGCAAGGTCACTCCAGCGAGTTGGACATATTTCCTGCCAGCTAGGGAGGTCTGTAATATTTGTTTAATTAACTCAACGCTGCGTGCCAATTCCGGAATGTCCCGCCACGCTCCACAGACGGGTAACTAAGACAATCAAGTTTAATTGTTCTCGCCTCTTTTTGGGTTAGGAGGCCTGCTGACCTTGCCACTCTAGACTTCCTCCCACCTTCAGATCTCCTCGCGTTAAATCTCAAAGTCTTCTTACTTGTGAAAATATAGAACTACCACACATTGGTTGTCCGGACATTAAAGAAAATAAATTCTTCAATTCAGCAACAAATATGTGGAAGACTTCGTATTACCATAAAAAAAGATAAATATATATGTATCTGAGTTGAGTATATTGCTAGAAAGAATAATGGAAGAGAAGGGACAGAAAATTCTGATATAGAGAATACAACAACAACAACAACAACAACAACAAAAGCCTTTATTGAGGATCTCTCGTCCTATAAAGGATTCGCCAGTTTACAGAGTAATTGAAGAGAAGAGAACTAAGAATACAGAGAGAAACCTATAAGTAGTAGGTATAGTGTAGTATTTTCTACACACTGTAACTATATACAACAGCAGCAACAAGCCTTTTACTGGAATCCAAGTCCCATACATGATTCGTCATTCTAGTCCTGACAAAGAATATTTACATATAATTATTTACATCAATTAGATTATGTATATAGCTTCCTTTTCTCTTCAGCCGTCTTCCAAAATTTGAACAACGCAAACGCTCCAGCTCTGTTTCTCACCACCTCATTCAACAGGAGCTCCAAAGAGAGTCCCTCAAGGCCTATTTCACTGAGGAGCACTTCTCGTTCGTCTTTCAGCCCCATACATGAGAGTATATGGTGATGTAGCCCCGGCTCCATTCTTGTCCCGCAAATATTGCATGTCCAACCGTCTGTTTTAAATATTGATATAGAGAATACAAAAAGGTTCCAGGATATAATGAAAGAGCCAAAGAGAGAGAGAGAGAGATGGGAAAATACGAATTTTTAAACAAGAAAGAATAAAATGGTGATAAGGAGTAGAGGATATGGAATAATGATTTCGTCCAGAAAGGAATGAAGGAGAAGAGAATGTCTAAAATCAACGTTTCTTCTTTTATCTCTTTGTTTACTAGGATCATTGAAATTGCCACAGTCATTTGAAATTGATGTTTCAAAATGTTTAACAATAAAAGCTGGTGTCTGCTCAGGACAAGCATTCACCCACCGCAGCATTACAAAGATCTCCGTCTAGAATCGGCACATCTCTTCACTCGGTCTTCCTGGCAGATTCGGTCATGTTTACGACTCTCACGCAGTAGGATGTCACGAAGGCGTATTGGGAGGGCAACCATATCCTGAAACCATGGCGGTAGTTCTCTTAGTGCTGTGGCATAGAACAAATTTGTGACATATTCGCATCAAGTAAATTTTTATTTTATAAAAGGTTTAACTATATTAAAAACAACGATAACCCTCTATTACATGAATAGCAATCTCAATCGAAATTGAAGTGTATACAGGATATAAGTGTATAAGGATGAGACAATACCATTTATTTTGATAAAAACAAATACAAACTTATTTTGAGAGAGATTTATAACCCAGATTCCTGGAGCGCCAACACTTATTGACACGAAAGAACAGAAACAATGAGAGAAAGTTGCCGATTAACAAAATACAAGGTTTTGTCAATAAATAATGTACAATCGGTAATACCTTTTTATTGACAAACTGGAAAACTGAAACTATGTAAATAATAACTCTTTTGAAACAGTCCTTTCTTTATTAAAATAATACAATATATCTACCTTCATTCTATACACATTTGATCCAGTGTTGTTACCAACTTGCAAAATCTCTTCAGTAAAACGCCTTATCCAACTCTCTGAACCACCCTCTAAAACCTTGGAGTAAAATTGTATCACTTTAAAATGTTTTTCCACTTAAAAAAAAAAACTCCTTAATCTTCCGAACAAGTAGAAGTCTGAGGGTGCTAGGTCAGGGCTGTACGCAGGATGAGACATCAAAGTCCTCCCATACCCTGATATCTTCGCCAAAGTCAGGTTGTGAGGTATCCCATTATCCTGATGGAATTTGATTAGGGTGTTTTTAAGCTTGGTCTTCTTGTTTCAATTGCTCTTTTTAAAATATTTTATAATGATTTACAGTACCTTTCCTTGTTGATATAAGAATTTCTTTCAAGGGTGTCCATGAATATCAACCCTTCTAGATCCAAAAATACCGAGATCATGTTTTTGTTTTTGGAAAGGGAATGCCTTGACTTTTTTTCTTCACTGGCAATGTTTTATGGGTCCATTGCATTGATTGACGCTTTGAATAAGAATAATAATAATGATATATCCAAGTCTCATTACATGTTATCACACCTTCAAATACTTGAGAAGGTTCTCAGAAAAAGGCTCCATGAGATCTAAGCAATATCTTCCCGAATTTGCATCATTTTTTCGTGTTAGAATTTTGGCACCCTTTTTGAGCATATCTCATATATATCTTAGATCATTAATAAGTTTAATAACACTTTCTTATTGATAAGTCGTCATTGTCCGGTTTTTCTTGATCAATTCCTTCGTTAGGGCCAAATTTTGATCCGTCATTACAGAGGTTGGTCTATCTGGTCTTTCTATATCACTAATATAAAAATCACCAGTCTGGACTCGCTGAATCCATCTTTGTATTAGTGCCTCTATCCATGGCTTCCTTTCCATACGCAGATTTTGGCTTCGAGTAAACCACAGTGGCTGAAATGTCTACGGACTTGAACGGGAACTCCATCACCGACCGTTGTCGGATTCTTGTTTTACACTTCAGGCTGCATATATGAAAAATACAAAAGCTACCTTAATTTTGTATACATATATGAAGACAGGAATATTTATTTAAAGAGAAACATTATTTTCATAATGATAAATTATTTAAATATTTTCTATAGGTCATCAATGTACATTACTTTTCGATCGGTCCCCTTTATAATAATCTGCTGAATAATTTTTAAATACTCTGTGTCGTGATATTGTATTTATATTAATTCTCCGTTGATTCTCCTATAAACCTATGAAATTATGGCGCTAATAACAGTTGATTGAATCTGGTGGAGATGTTTTACATCAAGGCTGTAATTTGGTGGAGGTGTAGAGAAGTTGTATGTCTGAACTCTTCCCCGAGACATTACGTTGCGTAATATATTCTTAATTAGCCGTCTAGATCACCATGTCCTAATACACTCATGAACAAAACTTAAGGAAGTGGTAAGTATTTCTGGCCTATTTTTTTTTTTTTTTTTAAGGAAGACAGATTTTGTTTACACTTGGTTATCTCGTGTATCTTCAATAAAGATCACTGTGTATCAAATATCTTTCAAAGTTATTGTCTGAATACCGATATACATGCTAAGAAGTACAACTTCCTTAAGTTTTGTCCATGAGTGTATCTTTTAGAGTTATTGTCTGAATCCCGATATACATGCTAAGAAGTACAACTTCCTTAAGTTTTGTCCATGAATGTATGTGTATACACAGTCAGTAGAATCAAGACTTACCTTTTGCGCGCAGATTTCGTGAAATATTTCTAGGTATCGACAAAGAACTAGAACTTTCTGAAGAAAAACAAAATGTAACAAACTTTCCATTCAAATAAGTAATCCAAGTCATCTCTATATCTAGTCGGAGAATGGTTAAAAGGTGCTTGAGAGACGTCACAAACAGTTCACCTATGTACTATGTCCGATTGGGATAGTTTTATCTGGATATAGGACAACTCCAACACACCTAGTATTCAAATATCCTCATTTTTGTCGGGTACCCATAGAATGGCGTCTTGCCTGAAAGCTTATACGATCATCCTCTTATATAAAGAAGTTCTTCTCCCTGACTTATGTTCATTCTTCTATAGTGAATAGGAAGATTATCGTTGTCTCAATGTATCTATGGACATAGGTTTAGAGTACAGTAGAAATAGGTGTCATGTGTCACATCCACAAAGGCCATTTGACATATTGGAATCGGTTTGAAGTCTAAATATCAATTGAAAAGAGAGAAAGGTAAGAACAATTTAAATTTTAAAATCATTCTACAAATGGTATTTAACGGTAGTGAGGACGAGGAATCGTTTAAGTTGAAATAAAGCTAGATTTATTATTCAATAAAGAGGAGTTATTACACAGACATGGCTTGGAATGTGAAGTATCCGCCAGGAATTATGAAGGCGCTTGATCTGCTATGTCAACCTCTATTTGGCAAGAACGGAGGTCCATCGAGGAATACCAATTGTCTCCTTTTAGAAAGTCACGTGTATCGTGTCTATTCAGGGTACTGGGAAAACAAACTTTTACATTTGTTTTTGTTGAATCGTCTGTAATAGAAACAGAAACGCCAGTTTAATTCTCTCTTTTTTGATAAAAATAACACGCGATGATCATGAATAAATGGCGTATAAAATCTCTAACCAGCATTTTGTTAATTTCTTGTTGGATTGCTTGGCATTCTACTAGTAAAACACGGTAGATTCTGTGCTAAATAGGTTGATGGTTTCCTGTTTTAATTATATGTTTGGTTAGTGTATGTGTGTGTAAAGTTTACTTTGCTGAGACATTATTTGTAGGCGTGAGTTTTGAGCTCTTAAAAAGACCGTTACTTTTGGGCGACGTGGTGTATCTAAAAATATAATGTATGAGACAATTTTTTTTTTCAGAAATGACTCAAGATGTAGTTAGCTTTTCTATGTTTTCTAATAATACAAGCGCCATTCCCGCGGGTGCCAGAGAGAGAAACAAAATACTTCCAGATATAGTGTACTGTCCAGAAGTTGTATCGAAAAACTTGATTTCAACTTCGCAACCAGTTTGGAAAGGCTGAAAGTGGTACTCATCCTTTTGAGCCTGTGACTCTTGGTTTTGCATTGTGAGTTGCAGTAGCAGTTCAAAATCTTGGATTTTTAGAATTCTTCTAGCGGCTTGGGAAGGAATACTCCAGCTTTTCCATCAAGTTTACAAACTGCAGTTCATCGAGCAATAGCTCGATACTCAATAGCTTGAAGCTATTTGGGTCTACATTTGCCGAGAATGACTCTACCCCTCGTGTCCAAATCAAGGACTTTCCTCCAAAAAGACAATCGTATTTATTTACGCATCATACGAAGTCGCTCTTTACGAGTCAAGACAGCAGGATCAAAATTACTGGGAACCATGTGCCAAGAGAGACTCCATGAGAATCTTTGACACAAAAACGTCAGGTCAATATTGGAATCAATAAAGTTTGCAAGCTGCGGGTCACAGTTGTCATAAGGAAGAAGTTAGGTTACAACACATTCCTATTGTTTCATTTCCATAATAATAATTTGGTTACTCAACACCTTTCCCTCGTAGCCACTCTCTTTATGTAGACGGGGTTGTTTTGGTACCAAGTATATTGTCACGTCATTCTGACGTATGGAGATTCCCCCTTCCCTACGCAACAATATCCGAGGTCGGTTCAAATAAACATTCGTGTTCGAAATAAAACGTTATATATTTTTGAAATTCAAAATATTTATATTTCAACAAAGAGTCTCATTTAAAGCATATACACTTTAGAGCCTCATTAGAGCCATATTTCTTCCCCGCTAACCATTTCTTTATTTTAAGGAAAACGCAGAAATCACAGAGGGCCAGGTCGAGCGAATATGGTTAGTGAGAGAAAGCAATTCATATTGTAGCGAAGTATTTATCATTTTACAATAATTTATTATTTTACACTAGTATTAACAGAGTATCATTTTTTAATGTTTATATTTTACTACTCTGTAAACTTCCCTCATTCCTTTTGTTTATCTTTCATAGTTTGTTCTTGCCTTAAATAAATTGCTGTCTCATCCTGAAATTTGTTTTTCCTAATTTTCCACGTGGCAATATAGTTTAGCTGCGACAACTCCGGATGAATGTGCTGATGCTTTCTAATGGTGAAAATTACTTTTTTCTCTTTGGCCAATAACCTAATGTCTTTTTAAATTACTTTTCAAAGCGGTCTAATAACTCACTGTAGCATTGTCCAGTAATATTTTTATCCTTTCTAAAATATCTATGAGAATTATGTTTTCATCTTCCAAAAAATCGTCGTCATAACCTTTTCGGCAAATGGGACCATCTTCGCCTTCTTTGGAACAGAATATCCGGAATCAACACATTGTTTTACTTTGTTTTCAGCCTATACGAATTATTCCCCAGGTCGACGGTCTCAATTCGACACAAACAGTATCTGAATCTCTGGCTTCAATTGTTCCAAATACTGTTTTCAAATTGAACGTCGCTTGTTGTTGACCATCGTTAGTAATCGCGGCAGGCACCCACCCTTCAGGCCGATAACTTTTTCATAACACCAACCTTTCTCTTGTAAAATTTTAAATATCGTTGAAACAGCAGATCCTGAAGGATCCTCAACAAATATCGATGTTCGAACTCTCTTAATTCCATCAAATCAACATCTAACTGTATTCATAGATTGAGAAGGGTAACGCGGTATCCAGTTTTTATTTTTATATCTTCACACACATATTTTTCTATCCAAAATCAAATATCGAATCACTGGACGATATTCCACTTTCTCCATCTTAGCTACACAACGTGGGATGATTCGCTGAAATGGTTAATGTGACAAATTAAAATTATTTCGTTGAAACTGTGTGTAATTTGGCGTGGGCTTGTTTTTAGAATGCCAGCGCATGATGACAACAACAACTTGCTGACAGCAACGCCATCTATCTCTAAAAACAGGTACTTATTGAGTTACCCTCGTATAGACGTACACAATGCCTCTCTTTAAGACACTATTCTCATACAAATATTTGCATAAGTCCAAAGTGACAACAATAGTCATATGTTAATTATTCAATCAGGCCAATATGCAAAATAATAGCTAAATATATATAATGTAATCTCAGATCAGATGGTTAGTCGTTCATTAACTCCTGTAGAAGGGCGTATGAGCCCGAAAGCTTGTGTTGTAATTATGAAATAAAAGATACGCAGCCCTAGATGCTATGTTTTAACTTATTTATGAATAGTCAAAGTATACACACACAAGGGTGTGTTAAACAATAACAAGTTGCCAAGTCAGCGGATAGCTATACCAAAGGTTAAGCAGGAAGCCAAAGAAGATGCGAAATTTTTCAAATTAAACAATCAATTTAGTTCTAAATTCGTAGATAAATATTCAGAAACATAGCAAAAATATACAAACACACACACGCACACAAAAAGAATAAGCATAAATTTTAGATGCAAATTCAAAAATTCTGAAATATTCGAAGGTGTTTTCAAACTACAAAAAAAAATCTCAATATGGAAGTGACCTTCTCTGTCTATGATACAAGTTTGACATCGTCAATTCAAACCTTCAATCAAATGATCCATTGATGAGTCTGACAATAATTGCCACTCATATTGAAGAGTGTTTTTCAGTTCCTGGAAGGTCTGAAGTGATTGGTGATTGCCCTATCTAAGTCATCCCATATATGTTCAATTGGATTGAGGTCGAGAAGAAATGCTGGCCACACCATTTGTTGGATACCTTGATCATATAGCACTAGTCGACCAAATGTGATCTATGAGGACGACCATTGTCATATCCATCAGGATGAATTTTAACTGAAGTGTTGCGTAAAGTCTTATATGGACAATTTGACAATTAAAATAATTTTTTGACATCTTGTCAATACATGCCAAGTACAGAGTCTGCACTATTTGAAAAAAATATATAATTATATATATATATTGTAACGTTTTTGTGTTAAATGTTAAAATGTTGTAATGTTATAACATATTTTTACATTGTTAATTTATTTGTTGTTGTTTTATAATAATGAAGATGCAAATTAAATTGTTGTTGATATTTATTATCGTTTGTTTATCCAAAATTACATTGTATGTGATG
Organism: Cordylochernes scorpioides; assembly: GCA_030710605.1. Taxonomy (NCBI): domain Eukaryota; kingdom Metazoa; phylum Arthropoda; class Arachnida; order Pseudoscorpiones; family Chernetidae; genus Cordylochernes; species Cordylochernes scorpioides. Next base: position 190,954,990 of record CP092864.1, read on the forward strand.
ATGATTTAAAAAATGACATTTTAAATTAATATACAAAATTCATTGAAAAAAAAAAATTAATTATAAAATTCACAAATGTGACAATATATATGCATCATACTATGTACAAAGAACATGGCGCCTCTGCCAGCGCTGCAGAGTTTGGTGGAGAAGTCTTATATGGAGGGGGGACTTCATTCAGATGCTTCTCTGCAGTCACAGATAATATAGAAAACATATCGTCACGGATTTCCCTGTAAAATAAATACTAGAATCAGGCAAACGGTAGTTTTCTATTTAAAGTTTATTCTCCATACATGCCAAAACAAGCTTCTTTTATATAGTCAATTTTGACTACTATTTACATAATAGTTTTTTGTCGAAAAGACAAAGGATTTTTGTCGAAACGTTGAGAAAATAAAAAACTCTAACTGGCCGAAGTGTCTATTTTCCATAGAACTATGAATGCCAGCCAGGCAACCTCCTATCTTCAGGATATTTACATCATAATTATTATATCAAAATTAACATGACGAATTGGAAAATATATATGCAAATATTATACAGTGACAATATGGTCGTCGGTAGATTGGTTCAAAGAAAGTCCTGCCCATACAGTCACGTCAGCATCCAAAAATCTGGATACTTTACTGTGTAAACCTAGTGACCGTTTCTATCTACACTACAAAACGTCTACTATCTGAATTTATGATGCAGTAGCGCGCCATCTGTGATGAAAATTCGAAACTATTATAGACGCGTATGATTCTTTTTAAAATAAAACAATTTCTACTGTCCTTACTGCAATTCAAAGACCCTCCCATTAATTTTTCCATTGCAGTAAGCGCAGTAGAAATTGTTTTATTTTTAAAATAATCAATAGGCGTCTATAATAGTTTCGAATTTTCATACCCGAATTTAGTTAAATTGATTGACAATCGTTAGTGAATATAACATTACTCTATTGTTCCTTGGTCCAGTTGACATATGCATGACAACACCTTATAAGATCTTGCTTATATCTTATATTTAATGGCACACAAATGGCTGGTCTTCTGGCATAAAGGCCACCATTATGTAACTTTCTTTTCCCAGCAGTCACTGATACTGTCCTTTCTGTCATCGCTATGAGAGAATGGCTGTTGATTGGCGGCTCTGTCAAAAATCTTATATTGCGATCTTGCTATAGATATAGCTTGTACTACGAATGAAGACATTAATACGCGAATGTTTATTTTACAAATAAATCAAATTTTACTGTCCTTACTGCGATGAAGCGCTGGGAGGGTTCACCACTGATGAGCCGAGCCCTCCCAATATGTTTTTTCATCGCAGTAAAGACAGTAGAAGTTTGATTTATTTGTAAAAAAACATTCGCGTATTAATGTCTTCATTCGTTGTATATAGATGGCGCGTTATTGCTTTGTATAGCTTGAACTATAGACCATCCTGAGACATTCCTTCTGAAGATTATTTGACTCTCAAGAAATTTGTTTCAACAGATTCCTGATATTACAGAAGGATTTATAGAAGAGAAGTTTACTACTTCAGTGATGGATTAACCAGCCTTCATTCGAACTGCTCACCAACGTTCAGAATCACTCAAACAGGTTCTAAGAGCCATGACAAATAAAGTCCGTTAATATAAAGCAAAACAATGATGCATATTGGCTGACAAAACAACCTGATACACTACACATCATTTATCTTCTAGGAATACTTCAATAATTACACTTCCAACTTTTATTAATATCTTGATTTTGAAAGGAAATTTGAGCTTTGTGCTCATCTTGGGTTGAAAACAATCAGGCAGAACGAATGGTACGCTCAATAGGATGGCCAATTAGCATATAAAATTGTTATCTCGCTTGTTATCAGCCCATTTTCTAATTTACACATTATTTAAAACTTAAGTTTGTCATAAAATATATTTTTCATTTTTTTTTTATTTTACATTTTATGTTTAGTGTCAATATGATTCGTGCTTCATAATATTCTTTCAGCAGAATAATTTTTCAAATAAATTGTTATTTTATCGTATTTTTATTATAATATATATATATATTGACTACTTTATCAAAAAATAAAGAAGGAAGCAAACCTATCGTAAAGGATTGTTTGCTTATAAGGATTGATTGGTTTACGGGAAATCAAAGGAAAGAAAACTGTTCCCACTTCTTCAGTGCTTCTGAAATGGAATTTATGAATTAGATTGGAGTGTCTGAGCAAGAAAGACAAGAAATCAAGCTCAGAAGGAAAACAGAAACGGATCTTCTCTACGGTAAAGTGGTTGGTAATCAGCTAGATAGTGACAGATAATTGCTCTGATTTGAAATAGCTTATTATTTGAAATAGCTTATTATTTGAAATAGCTTATTATTGAAATGCTTATTCTATCATTTTATCATATTGTTATAAAAATCATGCATGTTAATTTTACCAGCTCTTGTTGCTCGCTTCCTCCAGAGTACCACCACCCTATCGCTACTGTAATTACAGTATTTAGATACCAGATTCTCTTTTTTTTCCTTCTCTTTTCTTTTTCCAACACATATACAAAAGAGAATAATAGAAAAAATAGTGTCACAACTTTCACACTAAAACAAGAAATAAAATCCTGGGAAATGATTTCATTCGATTTACACGTGACAACTAAGGTGCTAACCAAGAAATTCTACCTGGCTTCCTATACAAATACATAAAAATAAAGAAAGCATATCCTGACCAGGAGCACATGTGATTTACAGAAGGCAGAACGCCATCTAGTGGAACAGAAATCAACTAAACATTGATTTAGCCTGTTCCCTGATATTTGGCCAACCCAATTTCTTGATAAATCAAGAAAAGCCATCCACGAACGCGTTTCGCGCTGTTGGCGCTCGTCAGCGTGGAGTAGGCTTTACCACTGTGATCAAAAAGAATATTGTTCCCAGAGGCTTCTTCAGAAACCAAGAAATGGGTATTTAGGCCGAATTTGCGTAAATACGCTTAACACATGGAAAAACACGCTTGTTCGGCGGTACATATACTAAAATTGGAACGATACATGAAAAAACAATAGGAAAAAAATAATAAGTGGGTCAGGTGTTGATTTTAAAAATAAAGAATATAATATACAATTATACAAATACATATAATAGAAAGTAAATCATATATATAAATGAAGAATTGTATTATTTGTGTAAAAAGTATAGAAAGAGAGAGAAGCATGTTTACTTCTATTTAGATTCGAGATAAAGATAATTTATTTGGTTAACCCAGCAGGTTCCTGGAGCGCACACAAGACGCCAACTACCCGGAAAATTAACGTGGAAAGGAAACAGTTAGAGCAGTAAATGAAAATGATATTTTTTTCTTTATTCTTGAGGTGAATACCTGAAATAAATATTTGAAATTATATAACAACAAGAATAACAATCTTTTCTTTTTCATTTCTCCATATTCTCGTGGTAAGTATACTCAGCAATTTTAAGTTGATACTATTGTTAATGAAAATATCTAAATATTTAATTATGGAAAAAATAATATAGAAAACAATTTCTAATCTATCCTTGTGTGTGTGTGTTGTGCTTTGTTGTAAAAAATATATATAAAGATATTGTTTTGAAAATAGAGCAATCCATAAATAAATAAATATTTAAATAAAAAGGCATATATTGGATCAAAATATCATTTATTTTACCCATATTTCAGTTTGCTGAATGCCAACCTTTATCAAGGTATTATAATTACCTTTATCATATAATATAATATGATATAAATATATAATATAATAATGATATTTATAATATGATTTATATAATATAATAACCTTTATCAAGGTATTATAATTGGACACACATTAAAATGTTATAATACCTTGATAAAGGTTGGCGTTCAGCCAACTAAAATATTGGTAAAATAAATGATATTTTGATCCAATATATGCTTTTTTATTTAAAGATTCAAATATAAAGATATGTAAACTACTCGTATATGTTTTACTTATTGCTATGTCCCATGATGGGCATAGAACTCTGATATTGCAATAAATAATTAATTGACAACAAAAATATGTATGTTTTTTTAATATATCAGTTTATAAAAGTACAGTAGAACCTCTCTTTAGCAGACACCCCGCTAGCAGTCACCTCTCTACAAAGGACAGTTTTAATTTGCAAAATTACCATTTTTACTATTTAGCAACTCTCCGGTAAAAGGACACCTCTCCCTAAAGGACACTTTAGCTCTGCAATTAAGTGTCCTTATCAGAGAGGTAGTTTCACTGAATTTACAATAATTATCTTTATTTTTCTCCAAATAATAATAATTATAAAAATAATGTTTATATATAATCAAATTTTAATATATTTATAAATTACTTATACACGTTTGTGAATATTTTTTAAACTATATTAGGTACGGACACTTTGAAATTTTAATATCTTATATTGTATGTAAGTTTGTATGCATATGAATTTTTAATAGAGCAATCCATAAATAGATCTTTAATTAAAAAGGCATATATTAGATCAAAATACAATTTATTTTACCAATATTTCAGTTGGCTGAACGCCAACCTTTTTCAAGGTATTATAACATGTTAATGTGTGTCAACAACAAACTCAGCGCCACATAACGTCAATAGAATTAAGTTTAAAATATGTATGTTTATGTATGTTTATACATATCTACAATATATGTATGTTTATAATACCTTCTTACCTTATGTGATGCGATTTCTTGGTGTCACTGATGACACAAATCGAATTTCTAGAGACGTTTTCAAATAGACTTGGCAATAAAATATATTTTAAATGATTCAGTACATTTTCATGGGTGCTTGTAATTGTGATGGAGGGTGTCCTTCAAACCTAAATGGCCTGTCTTGTAGCACAACATATTGGAAACCTGATAATGTTGGTAGCCCACGTGATACTTCCATTCCTCACAGTTAAGCTAACAATCCATTCTAACTATGTTGTGTACATGTTGCATGTGCATGCAACAGAATGGTACTGGCATTAGCATGGTATTTATCCACTAACTTGGCGTCGCAGGGATGTTAAGAGATATCGTTAATTCCTAAAGTATGTAATATAATACTATTTTATAAAATATAAATGGACTATTTTTGAAGAAAGAGAAACCACAAAAATATATTTAATTAAAAAGGCATATATTTGATCAAAATATCATTTATTTTTCCCAATATTTTAGTTGGCTGAACGTCAACCTTTACCAAGGTATTATAACATATTAATGTGTGTTATATGTTATAATATATATTATAATACCTTGATAAAGGTTGGCGTTCACCAACAGAAATATTGGTAAAATAAATGATATTTTGATCCAATATATGCCTTTTTATTTAAAAATGGACTATTGTACGAGGGCCATCCAATAAATAAGTTTCCCAATTTTTTTTTCTGCAAACGAAACGTTGTAAAAATTAGTTAGTATGGAATAAATGGTCACTAGGATGCGTTGGAAGCTGGTGACCTTCAAAATCACGCTACTCGTACGCGCAAGTCCGTAGCGCTTCAGTTTCCATGGAGCTACCACTGGTGAACGTGTCCACTTGCGAACTCCGTTCTGTAATTCGTTTTTTCACGGCGAAAAATGAAACTGCGGTCAATATTCATCGCAATTTAGTGCCAGTGTATGGTGAAGAATGTATGAGCATCCAAATGGTTCGCCGATGGCGTTCATGGTTCTTAGAAGGACGGCAAAACGTGCATGATGACGAGCGAAGCGGCAGGCCCGTTACTGCTACGGACAATGCAGCCGTTGCTGCTGTTCGGAATGTGGTGGAAGCAGATCGCCGCGTCACCATTGACGAAATAATGATTCGACTGCCTCCTGGAATCGAAATTGGACGCTCTTCGATTGGAACAATCATGTCAGATATTTTGAATTTTCGCAAAGTCTGCGCAAGATGGGTCCTACGTTTGCTCTTGGAAAATCACAAGCAACAATGGATGGAGGCAGCCCGAGCTTTCCTGGAAATGCATCAAAGAGATGGAGATCAACTGTTTTACCGTATTGTCACTGGAGATGAAAGCTGGGTGCATCATTCAACTCCAGAAACAAAACGACAAAGCATGGTGTGGAAGAAGCCTGAGGAAAGTGCACTAAAAAAAGGCGAAGGTCACAATCTCTGCAGGCAAAGTTATGGCTATGGAAAACTTCAAATGGGAAATTTTCACACATCCACCTTATTCTCCGGAACTTGCCCCAAGCGACTTCCATCTTTTTCCAGCACTCAAGTGGCACCTTGGAGGCAAGCACTTTGCGAATGATGACGAAGTGCAGGCGGAGGAGAACCACTGGCTACGAAGACAGGACACGGCTTGGTACAACAGTGGTATCTAAAAATTGCTACAACGGTACCAAAAATGTTTGGACAGAAATGGTGATTATTTAGAGAAGTAGTCTATGAGTTGTATAATGAAAATAAAATAACTGCATAATTGTAAATAATGTGGTTTATTTGTTAAAAAATAGGGAAACTTATTTATTGGATGGCCCTCGTATTTATGAAAGTTCTCTATTATATATATACTCTCCTTTTTGGTCGTAGAGGTACAGCATTCACCACGCTAAGAAGGTCAACAGCCCGAAACGCATTCGTGATTGGCTTCTCTTAATTTATCAAGAAAATGAGTTAGCCAATTATCATGGAACAGGCTAAATCAACGTTTAGTTGATTTCTGTTCTACTCGCTCTGCCATTTAAAAATTTCATGTGAATGTGGTCAGGATATGCCTCTTTTGATTTTAATACTCTGCTTATCTCTTTATTCTAGATCATTCTATGGTTTTCTCGTTCTTGTGACGTCTCGAGGCAGTCGCGAAAGAGAAGGTGAACGGAAAGATTGGTTTATATCCTTTAACGTAGGTGACAACATAGGATAAGATGAACCACTGTATAAGTCTTGTTGTGATCCCTATATTGCCAACCAAAGTGTACATAGAAGAAACAATAGATGGAAATTTTGCCGGGAGGATATTGATCTAAAGAGACAAATGTCGCCTATCCCGTCAAAATAGACGTCAAAACTAGACGCCATCTATTGACCGTCACCGCAAACTAGCGGTCTCGAGTCGAAGCCAAAGCCACAACACCAGCTTTGGCAAACTGAAAAGCGTCCACCTAGAGACCATGGTTTCGGGCTAATGGCCCTCGTCAGTCTAGGGCGGACTTTATTCCATGAGATCCACACGGGATCTAATGGAATCTTGACAATCTGCCAAAGAGGTGTTTAGCTGGCAAAGTGGCTGGGCCAAATCTATGGCTAAAATATAGATGGAAATTTTGCCGGGAAGATATTGATCTAAAGAGACAAAGGTCGCATCTCCCGTCAAAACTTATAGAAGAAGCAAGTCAGGGAGAAGAATTTCTTTATATAAGACGACATTCGTACAAGCTTCCAGACAAGACGCCCTTCTACGGGTATACATTTACAATTTTACATATTTCAAATATACTTGAAGTGTATACTGGAACCATTGGAGAAAATCTGCATTTTACAATGGATTCCTGCCCATGTTGGGATCGAGGGTAATGAGATGGTAGCTGAATTGGCAAAGGAAGCCAGAAAGTTGAGCCAAAGGAAAGAAAAAAAAATCAGTATTTGATGTTGATGCTTTGGCAAAATACAATATTATTAAACAAAAAAATAAGAAAATATCAAATATGCGAGATAAACTCTGAAAGAAGAATTACAAAAACTATAAAAAGACTCAGAACAAAACACTATAAAGGATGACAATACATCTAGATGGTACAAGAACCTACAGGACATGTAACAATTGTCCTGGTGTAGAAATAACACCTACCCACATATTCTCATGTCCAGCAATGGCCGCAGCCTTGCAGAAAATTGACATGGACCCAGAGTAGCAGCTTTACACACCCAAGATAGTGGATATTGTGACTGATGTGATAGAGAGATGCATGGAGACATCTGAGGCTCTTCATTGGACACGACAACAACAACTTGGGGTGTATATAAACCATTGCTATTCGTGTCATTCTGTACCCGTATAAGGACGTCTTGCACGAAAGCTTATACGATCATCCTCTTATATAAAGAAGTTCTTCTCCCCGACTTATGTTTCTTCTTTTATAGTGAATAGGAAGATTATATTTGTCTTGATTCAAAGTGGACACGTTACGCTCCAAAAGAGGAAAGTCAGAGATGACGACGGCTATTCTATGAAAGAGACTGAACCAGGGCCGACCAACAACAAGGCGGATGTCTATCAAATGCCGTGGTCTACGTGACGAAATTTTATTGGCTGGCTTTATAGTAGCGGCCCTTTTGTCTCACACTTGGTATCAAGGCTTCCTTCACCCTTTGGGGAAAATGGACCAGGGCCTGTTCAGTTTATACTCTGCTGCTATGTTGGCTTCACTTTACCATGAAAACAAATGAAGGTTCCTGGAAGTTTGTAGGACGAAGAGAGTAATTTGCTTGAATATCTGTCTGGCCGTGTCTCTATTTTACATTAATAGTTTCTTTTTTCAAACTTCTTATACTCTTCGTTGTTTCCTGGAGAATTTTTGCACAATATTCGAACGTCAATTGGAAAAATGCAAGGATGGGTCAACTAGACATGCTGTGACGTCATCTTTATCCCTATTTTTAACACAAATGAAGATGACGTCACAGCATGTCTAGTTGACAAGTGACAAAAAGGTTTATAAAAGGCGAGTGTTTATCATACAGATATGTGGTTCAAGCGTGACTTGAGGACATTTGACAGCAGACTTTTAACCCCGGTTTACTCATCGATCGCCGAACGTCTGTTCCAAACTGTCCTGCCATTCCGTGATGGAGCTGTCCTGACATTCCGTCTTGTGAGATAGGTTTATTAGACGACATTCTGGAATTCTCTGGTGTAGTATCCAGACATGATTTATATCGTGTTAGTCATTTTTTTCTGCATATTTTTGTTTAGACATATAATTTGCATATTATCAAATAATATTTATGTCATAATTTGTATATAATTGTATGCACCCCCGACCCACTATGCATGTACAATGATTGATTTTCAAAGATTTAATAAAGAATAAGGTAACTGGAGGAAAGAAAGTAGCAACAAGACACAGGAAGTAGGCTTAAAGCGGACACCACTATTAATAATTTGTACAGTCAACACTTCCTGACAGGGCCGGACGTATCTGGTAACCGCAGAAGTTATAAAAGTTGAGAGACGCCCAATATTTCCGGAGCAGGACCGGACGTATCTGATAACCGCGGAAGTTATAAGAGTCGAACTAACACCCAATACTTCCTGACAAGATCGGACGTATCTTCCACCAAAGAAAGCCGCAGAGCCAATTAGAAGACAACGCCTAAATAGGTCAACCAATAGAAAAAGGTCATGTGACATCTTTCGACCAATGGGAAAGAAGATAAGTCTTGGTGTTAAATCGAGAAGCAAGAATGGTCAGTAGTGATTTCGCTCCCATAGGAACAACACCTATGTAGTGGCTCCTTCGCTCCCAACAAGGTAACATCTGCTCTCGAGACCTCCCCGCTCATCCCATAGCTAAGTCAATCACCGCCATGTGATCAGATAATTAATAAGTCAAAACCCACTCCGCTCTTCTCAAGCTTTCTTTCCTCCAAACCAGTTGCCTTTTATTTTCAAACCCCATCACGTGTCCTGATTATTCCTAACTGTATGCTTCAACTTCCACTCAAACGACTGCGTTTCAACCAATCCTCACCATTCAAATCGAACAACAAGAAAATCCGCAACGATATTGTCACATTTATATATTCTGTTTAATATGTAAAATAGTAGTAAGGCTGATATGTAAATTTGTAAGATATGTTAGATTATATTTGCATATTTAATAATCTTATTATCCATCATTGTTATAGGCTAAATATGATAAAAGTATCTTTATCTTCGAAGATGCTTGAGAATTCCTCTCTCCACTCTCTTTTTATATGTATCCAACACTCTTTTGTGTTGTAATGTAATACGTGTTATGTGTGGTATTTAATCACTACAGTTTGTAGATCCCTAATGGAGCGAGAGTTGCTCACTGTGTAGTAAGTAATGCATTGCGTCGACCATTTCGACCGCAGATACACAGTACTATCCTATCCAATATGCAAATATTCCTCAGACTTACCATTGGTAGGGAACAATCAGACTGACCGGGAGAAGGCTAACCAATGTTGTAACGACAATCACAACACAGACATTCACCAAAAGAAATCATTTTATTGACGCCTCTTCATTCACAGATCATGCTTGAGCATGTTTCATACAATTCCAGTGTGTCATCTGTAGGAAAAAGGGTGGAACTGTTTCACTTGCGATTATCCTTGTAGCAATATTTACATATATAACTCCAGTTTATGGATTTTACATAACGATTATCCCAATTTAATGATAGTTTATCACTAGTTTAATGGTGTGAGTAGTTTATAGAAACCTCAATTCAACGATAGATTATCGCAGAAATAACAAGATTTAACCAAAAATGTTGTTTGAAAATAATTATTTTCGAATAGATGGAAATCTTGCAGTAGGAAATTAATCTATAAAAGAAAAAGCGCCTCTCCCGTCAAACCTAGATATCATCTATTGACCGTCGCTGCAAACTAGCAGCCTCGGATCGGTGACAAAGCAACAACACAAACTTTGGCAAACTGAAAAGCGTCCACCTGGATACCATTGTTTCGGACTAATGACCCTCTTCAGCCTAGGATGGACAATTTTTCATGAGATTCACAAGGGATCTAATAGGATCTTCACAATGACGTCTAGTTTTGACGTTCATTTTGACGGGAGAAACGCCTTATGCTTTTATATATCAATTTAGCTCTAAAAGGCAGTCTGGTAGATTAAATTAGCGAAACCGCTGGAAGGTTCACCACTGATGAGACAAGCCCACCCCAATATTTTTTTCATCGCAGTAAGGATAGTAGAAGTTTGTTTTATGTGTAAAAGAAACATTCGTATTTTAATGCTTACATTTCTTTTATAGATTGCATATAGATGGCATGTTATTGCTTTATATCAACTATTCTATTATAAGTCTTTGGTGAAAGGAACTGTTTGCCTCTGAAGTTGGCAACGGCTTCTTAGGTTAGATAAACTTACTATTAGGTCAACGCAAATGGATCTGTAACCTTTATTCTCCATGTAAAATCCTCGACGAATAGACAACTAGACCAAAGGGCTGCATCTCACCATCTGCCTATGGATCAACCATATTTGATGAACATGATTGAAGTGATATACTAGTTGTTTGCGCCTAGTTATTTAAATAACTTGCTAGGCTGCATTGATTTATAATCATGTAAATTTTTATTTCTTTCTTTTAATTATGTAAATATGTATGTATATAAAATGAGTGAAAGATTCAATATAGTCAGTCAGTCAGCTAAAATGAGTGAGGCGTCCTTAATCTATTAAAACAGCTTTCTACATCGCAATTTTGCGAAGGGACAAGATTCTCAGTAGTCAACCCGCCGGTCTGGTCTCATAAAGTACAGTCAACCTCTGCCACATATCGTCATCACCTGAGATCAGACAAAAGTCTGAAGGAGTTAAAGGAAGTCCTGGCTAACATTGTCAGGAACCAAGCTCCAACACTTGTATTAAGACAAGGATAATGTCCCTATTCACTACAGAAGAAGAAATACAAGTCAGGGAGAAGAACTTCTTGTATAAGAGGATGATCGTACAAGCTTTTCGTACTTTCTTTTTTGTACCCGTAGAAGAGTGAATGTACGAACGTTCTCTTGTAAAAAGAAGCTCTTTTCCCCCGACTTGAGTTTCTTCTATAGCAAATAGGATTATCATTGTTTTCATATTAGTATGTTGCCTCAATTGGGTTCATTAAAAGAGGTTGATCTATAGACTGATGGTGAGATCTTATATCTGATTAACTTCAAATAATAAATAAAATGCATTTTTAAAATGTCCGCTACAATATTTGAAAGGAAGAAAGAACCCGACGTTCATAACCAAAAGTATCTTATTAGCTTAACGATAGACTTTGATATTATTAAAACTATTGTGGAATTTAAGATATTTTTATAAATAATTTGAATTTGTCTCTCATATAGCAAATAAAGTGAACTTGTTTAAGGTTAATGTAAACGGTATCTGCATTTACAACTTTTCCTCTTTTAAAAATCGCTATTTTTATGCAATGATTTGAAGAATATTTTCGAATAAATTAACGTATATTGCTTTTTACTTATCGCAAGTACAAGTGGGGCAGACCATGCTAATCATTGTGGATAGTTAGCGACTGCTTTTACTGTGTGTACACTACATATCTCGTCACATATAGAAATAAAAGCAATGGGCGCCTCTCCCGTCAAAATAAACGTCAAAATCTGACGCCATCTATTGACCGTCGCCGCAACTAGCGGCCTCGGGTCGGTGACAAAGCCACAACACCAGCTTTGGCAAACTGAGAAGCGTCCACCTAGAGACCATGGTTTCGGGCTAATGGCCCTCGTCAGTCTAGGGCGGACTTTATTCCATGAGATCCACACGGGATCTAATGGAATCTTCACAATCTACCAAAGAGGTGTTTTGCTGGCAATGTGGCTGGGCCAAATCTATGGCAAGAATATAGATGGAAAATTTGCCGGGAGGAAATTAATCCATATTAATCCATATTTTCCTCCCGGCAAATTTTCCATCTATATAGAAATAAGTTTAACTTTTTCACTTATAATTGTGTTCTGTTTGATTGCGTGTACCCACACTAGTGGGGTTGAACTTCACAAGAATAAAGGGTTATTGAATAAAAGTTTTAAAAGTGTCCAATACGGGACACGATCCCGGGTCGTAGCTACCGAAGCTCGACGTTGTATACGACGTACGTTGTGACCCCAAATAACGGCGTCTATTTATCGACAGCTCGTCAAGCAGCCTTAGTGCGATCCAAGGCACGGTACATAAACTAAGTGTCTTATGAGGCAGTTACAGCCATAGACAAAGAGTCAGCAGCCTTTGATCTCTTCCTTAAGTTCTCCGAGGTCAAAGCTGGCATCTTTTATGGCCTTCAGATTAATGGTATCATAAATGGACCTCAATTCAGCTCAGTTCCGGTGCGGTTTAATAATTTTGTAGCGCGGTTGTTCAAGGATTTCTTTGGGAAATTAAACTCATGCAGAGACGCTGATAACTTTCTGCAGAATGCATCTCAAACGTCACGTTCTATAAGGGGAACATCAGGGACAAAGAAGTCTCTTTAAACGGTCTTATCCAAGGCAATGCAATGTTAAGCGACTATGTACAAGAAATGATGCAATTTTAGCGAGAATTTTTATTTTATAAAGATCTACCTGTCCTTTTTTCGATATAAATATATATTGGTAGGGCTTGGCTCATCAGTGATAGACCCTCCCAGCGGTTTCTCCAAGTTAATCCACCAGACCGCTGTAATATGCATATACCTCCATCCAAAATGATATTTGACTATTCTTATTTTATACCCGGCACTATAAAGGTATTTTTAGCTAAGATATTGAATCAGTGTCTATATACTCTTATAGGACAGTAAAAATATATATATACAGCTAAACCTGTCTATAGCGCCCCCTCTAAATAGCGCCTCCCTCTCTATAGCACCCGATTTTAAATACGTAGTACGATGCGATTTACAATAAAAGTGACCTATCTATAGCACCCCCACTCTATAGCACCCTATTTTGGTGAGTCCCAAGAGGGGGCGCTATAGACAGGTTATTTCATTCAACCAGCACGTATCATCCACCATGCACGTATATTTTCAAAACATTGTTTTTCACACACAAATAATATATTTTTCTTTCAATATCATAAGTATTTAAAATATGTAAATAATATTTTGTATAAAAATAGTATTTATTATTAATATGTTAATGTAATACTCCTGTTGAAGGACTGACAAGTCCGAAAGCTTGAAAATAAAAAGTTACGCAAGAAACTTAGCTCTGGAAGCTTTATTTTATTACATCTATGAGATTTGTGTAGCACTTAGATTGGAACATAATTTTTTAAAATCTCCTAATTGCCTCTCTTTCTCTTCAAATAGAATAAATATATAAATAATTAAATAAAAAGACATATATTGGATAAAAATATCAATTATTTTACCAATATATTTCTGTTGGCTGAATGCCAACCTTTATCAAGGTATTACCACAGATTTTAAATGTTATAATACCTTGATAAAGGTTGGCGTTCAGCCAACTGAAATATTTGTAAAATAAATAATATTGTTGCATCAAGTTGCAGCTTTGCAGGGTCTTCCACCTTGGTTTCTTCCTTCTTGGTGTTACACACGTTTCCTGAGCGGGTTTCCATATTCAAAGCAAATAAATAAAAGTAAATAAAAATAAATTACCTTTTAAAATTATTGTGTTTATTTATTCGCGTTGTCTTCCTCGTAGGTCGTGATCCGCAGTCTTCGTCTAGGTCCTCTCTCGCTCCAATAACCAATCAAGATATATGTACAATAAAATATTACAAAAGGAATAAAACTATAAAAAGGAATGATGATAATCTAAATAATCTGTTTTAAATAAATATTAAATATCATAGATTATTTTGAATAAATGTAGGGCGCATTAAAATTGATGCAACACTATTTTGATCCAATATATGCCTTTTTAATTAAAGATTTATTGATAAATTGCTCTATTTTCAAAAAAATATATATAATCATTATATTCTATAGCCACGGTAAGATCTCCAATGAGCATAAATTGGAACATAACTAACTTCAGAATGAATGTGTCAGTGATCAAAGAAATTCCTACCTGATTTTTCCACATATTTTGATATGAGCTCCCATTAAAGTGAAGGTTTTATTGAAATCATCTTGTTTTCTTCTCATCGTATTTCTTTTATAAAAATTTCCAGAATTTTTTTCATATTTAAAATAGTGGAGATATGAAATTTATTGAGAACTTCTTCATTTAAAAAAGTATATACGTGCGGAATATTTTCTTAATTTATTCCTCATAATTATTTAAGTAAATTCTTTCATCATGTTTTCGTTACTTTTTAACGATTCATATATTTTCTTTATTTTCCTTTGTGACCATTGTCGTTGTCGCGAAGCTTTTCATCCATATGGTCAAATTTAATAAAATAAATAACACAGATAATTTTGAAATTTATCAATATTCATTCTGTTTTTCAACTTATTGAGAGATATTTGTAAATGTCAAGTTTTTTGCTTGATTCTTGTTTTCTTTTTTTCAAAAAGGAAGATAATGGTTGAATTACAAAATTTATTCTTCCTGTATTTTATAATATAATATATATTTATATAGAGATAAATAGAGAGGTTTATATATACCTTGTATATATATATCTCATATATATATATTTGGAATTCAAACTTCTTTCATCAAGGAAAAACTATTATGACCATTGTTATAATATCCAATCTAACTTTATCATAAAATAGGAAACTAAAGTTTCCAAGATAAATATAATTACATAGTTATATTCTGATCATCAATATATTATTTTTAATGAGAATGTGAAAAAGAATTTCGGCCTTGCCGATTTTGTTGTGTAGTTAATTACCATTTATGATTTTCCTATAGAAAACAAATAGCAATCTATAACATTTCTATAGTTTTGAGTAACTGAGGAACAATTTTTGGGATTATTTGTCCATGTGGAATTCTCAAAACCATATTTTATGATGAAGCTGCAAAATATTTTATATCGCCTTGACGTTCTATATAATCTTTAAAGGAAATACCCTAGTTCCATAATAGACGAGAACTATGATTAAATGAAAAAACTATGATTAAATTCTCCACTATATCAAACCCGAAAGCTATACACTCATGGACAAAACTTAAGGAAGTTGTACCTTTTAGCATGTATATCGGGATTGAGACAATAACTCTGAAAGATATACTCATGGACAAACCTTAAGGAAGTTGTACCTTTTTGCATGTATATCGGCATTCAGACAATAACTCTGAAAGATATACTCATGGACAAACCTTAAGGAAGTTGTACCTTTTTGCATGTATATCGGCATTCAGACAATAACACTGAAAGATACACTCATGGACAAAACTTAAGGAAGTTGTACCTTTTTGCATGTATATCGGCATTCAGACAATAACTCTGAAAGATACACTCATGGACAAACCTTAAGGAAGTTGTACATTTTTGCATGTATATCGGCATTCAGACAATAACTCTGAAAGATACACTCATGGACAAAACTTAAGGAAGTTGTACCTTTTAGCATGTATATCGGGATTCAGACAATAACTCTGTATGATAAACTCATGGACAAACCTTAAGGAAGTTGTACCTTTTATCATGTATATCGGGATTCAGGCAATAACTTTGAAAGATTTTTGATACACACACAGTGACCTTTATTGAAGACACACGAGATAACCAAGTGTGAACAAAATTTCCCCTATCTCCTAAAAAAAATAATAATAATAAAACACGACGACATCAAAGAGTTACCACCTACTTAAATTTTGTCCATGCGTGTATATATATTCTAAGCCAAAATTGAAAATATATCTGAAATTCCCATTTAACATTTTCAAACTATTTGAAAAATAAGTCAGAAAGGTTGGTGTGAGATTTTCTCTCACACAATGGTGCCATTCACGGACTAAAGTCCAGTAATGTAAGAGACCTGAAGGAAGTTTCAGCTGAGACAGTTCGACAGTAAATGGGAAGGACTTGTCCCGCCTATGCATGATACCAAGATCTCCAGAGAGATGCGAGGTGGATCCTGTACTTCCCAGTAAGTCCATGTTCAGATGTCAGATGTGATCCAGTGTAATATGATCCAGTCGTTGTTCATCAAGTCGATGGACCAATAATGCCTGTAGCTACACGACACTCAATAACCAGGGATGAGAGTTCTTGTGACAACATTTGACAATGTTCCTTAATGTCGCGGGAGTCTCTCAGCTGTGTCGCTGCAAGCATTGATGCGATACTATTCAACAACAAGTCAACAAACTCTATAAATAATGCTAGAAAATTTCATCAATATGTGCCTTCTCAACTATACACAACACTCTTGAAGTAATTTTATGTACAATTAGTTTCACACACCTCGGAAATTCTTTAATTCCTTCATTTAAGCAAACGGCTAGAGTTCAAACAAGGAAGCAACCATCCATATGGGCAACCAATGTAGAAATAAATTCGACATATAAAATTGATCAAGACAGTGTCTTATATCAGTGATATTTACATGATCTGCTTCCAGGTCCCAATAACTTCTAAATTTCGATAAACCTTAGATTCCACTAATTCTTGGTCTCACAGTGGACCTTCATTCTTCTCTAGCTCGTTTCTCTAGAAGAAATTTTCGACTCGTCACTAGATAGATGTTTGTTTGTTTTAAATCATGAATTCCCCTCAGAGTTGCGGTGCGCTACGATGGATGTAACAAACATTATTTCCACATAAACACCACCCACTGCGATAAATCTCTGTACAACCGGGAACGGAACCAATCGTTGCACGCATGTGAGCCTGGCCGCACATGACCCATTATGTAAATGTACACGGGATGTAAATATGGAGGAGGTGAGGGGCGACCGTGACATGTCAGTCACGCTACGACAACCAAATAAATATGTTGACAGGGTGATTGTCGCCTCCTGGGAGAACTGGGTCGAGGCATGCTCAATACTTGGGCAGGACCCCAACTTCAATAGAGAAAGCACATAACCCAACTTGACCCTTGTGAAGGCAAGGTTAGCTGTTTTTATGTGTGGTCCGGAAGACTACATGTGTAGACATGTGGTATACTTACAGTACAAGCAGTCACAACCCTTTAATGAGCATGCTTATCATGCTCTTCATGTGTTGGCATGTGTTGTATTTAGAGTACACAAGCAGTCACAGCCCACCATGGCCTGGTCTTCATGTGTTGTATTTACAGTACAAACAGTCGCAGCCCACCATGGCCTGGTCTTCATGTGTTGGCATGTGTTGTATTTAGAGTACACAAGCAGTTACAGCCCACCATGGCCTGGTCTTCATGTGTTGTATTTACAGTACAAACAGTCGCAGCCCACCATGGCCTGGTCTTCATGTGTTGGCATGTGTTGTATTTAGAGTACACAAGCAGTTACAGCCCACCATGGCCTGGTCTTCATGTGTTGTATTTACAGTACAAACAGTCGCAGCCCACCATGGCCTGGTCTTCATGTGTTGGCATGTGTTGTATTTAGAGTACACAAGCAGTTACAGCCCACCATGGCCTGGTCTTCATGTGTTGTATTTACAGTACAAACAGTCGCAGCCCACCATGGCCTGGTCTTCATGTGTTGGCATGTGTTGTATTTAGAGTACACAAGCAGTTACAGCCCACCATGGCCTGGTCTTCATGTGTTGTATTTACAGTACAAACAGTCGCAGCCCACCATGGCCTGGTCTTCATGTGTTGGCATGTGTTGTATTTAGAGTACACAAGCAGTTACAGCCCACCATGGCCTGGTCTTCATGTGTTGTATTTACAGTACAAACAGTCGCAGCCCACCATGGCCTGGTCTTCATGTGTTGGCATGTGTTGTATTTAGAGTACACAAGCAGTTACAGCCCACCATGGCCTGGTCTTCATGTGTTGTATTTACAGTACAAACAGTCGCAGCCCACCATGGCCTGGTACTACTTATGTATCCAAAACTTTTCACCCATCAAAACTTTAAGTGTTCTAGATTCTTTATCATGTGTTCAGCCACTTTAGTGTTGAAAAACTGATAGTGATTGCTTAGTGCTGTTTTCCTTTTTACGCCTTTCTCTATTTTTTTAGATCTTCTTTATCTAGACTTACACATCAGAACTTATAGTTGGGAATGTTTTTTGTTAAATTCCTCATCTTAGTATTGTCACCATTAAAACTGATCTAGTCTTGTGTTTACAACATTGTGGCCAGGAACTATTCTCTCAACTCTTGCAAGTACTGGAAGTTACTGCTTGCCACTACCAGAGAAATTATTCTCAACTTCCAACTATAGTTTAGTTTCTAAACATGGACATCTCACGTAGAATGTGGATACTAGTACCATGGGCTACTGAGGGGGCAGTAGCCCCACTCCTGGTACCCGCCACTACCTGGAACTTGGGATATAAGAGCAAAGTTTCTCGAATAGATTCGATAAGGAAAATATTTTACCTGTTATCGTTTACAAACACACAAAGCCATTATTAGTCTTATATATGAATTCATCACGGAGTCTACCAAGGAAAAATAGTAAAAAAAGAAGTGTTATTTACATTTAATGATAATAACACAGAGATGGCATATATACGCGATTAATTAAGAAAGTTAATCTCAAATTTGTAGGATTTGTATGTTAAGTTCAAGGGGGAAAAAATAGAGTAATTAAAAATAAAATCATATGCATATATAAATATGATACATAAGTATTTATCACAATACCTCTTAATAGTATTATGCTAAAATTCTCCAACCGTAGAACGGGAGCTTTAGAAATTTGAAAAGGAACCTATATACAGTATTTACATTGATAGAAAGCGAAAGAAAAATAACAAACAAAGATGGGCAATGAAAGGAAAAATATTAAGGTCATGTTTGGTCTTGTTGCTTTCTCTTTGTTAGTGTTCTTTAAAATCGGATTATCTCTTTGCAGTGTCATCGTTTCTTCCTTTAAGTTATACTCACTCTTCTGATTTCGTGGCCATGCATAAAGCGCATTCAAAATTTGCTCTAAACCTGCCTCTCAAAGATTCATACAAATCTTTCTATAAAAGGAATTATTGAACCTTGAGTGGAAATGAAGGGCATCAAATACAAAAGTAAAAGTGGTATGTGTATTCGATAAAATATTATATATATAGGTATATATATTTTTAAATATTTACTTTAAAAGATAGTTTTATTCTTCAAATAACGCCATCTTCAACACACCTTTCCCATCTACATATCTCTGCTATAACTTTTTCAGTTAACAAGATATGAATTGTAATCTTTCAAGACCACTAGGTTGCTTTCGAAATACACTCATAGACAAAACTTAAGGAAGTTCCTTGTTAGTTATATAGTCAGCATTGTCTTTCTCCCCGAGTGCTGAGTTCTCTAATACTATAACTTCTGATTAAACGGACAGACAAATAAGCAAAAAACACCTAACTTTCCGAGATTTCTTTTGATTGATCACAGATTAAACTTTTGATTGGTTTTCACTAGAACGTTGTTGATTGACTATTCCAGATCGTCGTATGCTGTTTTCGAAAGTCACATTCAAATAATTAAAAAGGAAGATGTAATTTGTAAATTCTGCAAAACTGAAAGCATAGAAGAAATGACCCACTACATCTCTGAATGCACTATTGTTAACGAGGAACGGAATAAGATCTTAAAGAACATTATCCAATCCTACGTGAACCCAGTTCAACTAATCAGAATAATGTCTGAGAAAAAATATATAGCGATAGAATTGTTCAATTTTCATAAAGCGTTAGAGAACAAGGTAATCTCTAAGAACTAAAATTACAGAACAATTTCCATCCATAGTTAATTTGTATAGTTATGTTGAATACTTTGATTTCCTTTTCATTTTCCCTTCTCTCCTTTGTTCATGTTTTTTTCACTTTCTCCATGAAAATGATATAGGGCGAGTCCTTACAGGACGGAAATGTCCTAATAAAGCAGTTGTTGTTGTATGCTGTTTTCGATAATTTACTCTTTTTTTCTAATCGTTTGATAATTTTTCTAACACTATAAAAGGATAAAATGTCCTTTTTCTTTTGAATAATACACAAACAGAGTATGATTTTCAATTTGATATTGTTTTTGAAATTGTGTGATACATATTAGCACCACCCTGACGAAGAAGAGTGAGATTTAGATACTCATAAAATGAAACCCATAAAAAATAAGCAAGGGATGTCCACAGGGTGGGCCTATATCCCCTACAATATGGAATATTATTCTAAACGATTTATTGAATAACTATTCAGAATCAAACAGTGAAACCATTGCTTATGCGGATGATATAACTGTGATATGTTGGGGAAACAACTTGACAGAACTTCGGAATACAACAGGAAAGGTCATGGGGGCAATATTAGACTGGTGTGGGAACAATAAGTTGACCGTATCTGAAGAGAAAACGAAAATCTTATATTTGTTTAATAGCAAAATAGCTGCAAAAATTCCTAACACTATCACTGCCAATCGGGTAGAAAAACTGAAGATTATGGGAATAACTTTTAAAAATCATAGAAATAAAAACAAATTGGATTTTGTGTGCCCCATATTGATGAGATTATTACTAAGACAAATAGAGCTAGTGGATACCTAATTGGATTAACCGGGAAAGCATGGGGACTGGACAGTAAAAGAAGAATAGAACTCTATAAGACACTGTTTCGAAGTTCACTAACTTATGGTTCCACGATCTGGTACAACTTTATACCCAAAAAAGTAAAAGATAAATTAAACTCTCTGCAGTACAAAATTTTGAA
This sequence comes from Cordylochernes scorpioides, assembly GCA_030710605.1. Taxonomy (NCBI): domain Eukaryota; kingdom Metazoa; phylum Arthropoda; class Arachnida; order Pseudoscorpiones; family Chernetidae; genus Cordylochernes; species Cordylochernes scorpioides. Next base: position 190,976,439 of record CP092864.1, read on the forward strand.
GCACAGTACACAGGTTTATAATTCAACATCTTCAAACTGTACTCATATTGTTGCTATAACACCAAAGCTCACGGATTTTATTGAAACAAATATACTAAAAATAAATATTGGATACAAAAAATCAGATCCAACTAAAAGAAAAATTATATCTAATTTTATAAACCAGAAATTTGAGGAATACTATGGAGGTGCCAATGATAATTTCAAGGGATTCTTTGATACTTCAAGAATTCCTAACTATGTTCAACCCAACTTCTATAACGTTCAATTTTTCACTGGACATGGTGACTTCAACACATATTTGTTTAGAATTGGCAAAATTGGTTCACCTGCAAGAATTTGTGGAAACGAAAGACAAACCCCTGAACACCTTCTGATAAACTGTCCATTAACTTCTGATCTAAGGAAAGAAAACCAACTTTACCTGACTAATACAAAACAAGTTACTTGCAATAAAGACCAATACATTAAGTTTAATAGTTTCTGCAGTATGTATATTTCAAGGCGAAAGTGTTGACTGTACATATTTCAAGCTACTATTTCTAATTGCTATATGTAAAATTTGACATCGAACGTTTAATTTTCATGATTCCTAATGTTCAATTGTGTTAATTGTATATAATGTAATATATACACGCAATTATCCTAATTGTGGATATGGCATGTCTCTCCCAACTGTTAAATAAATAAATAATATTCAATTTTATATTGTTTTTAAAATTGTGTAACACATATTAGCACCACGCTGATGAACAGCCCGAAACGTGGACGTGGTTAGCTAAACCAATGGTTTAGACCAGGGGTCTCCAAACTTTCCAGCCTTAGGGCCATACTGATGGGGTCTTTCCAGCCTTAGGGCCATACTGATGGGGTCTTTCCAGCCTTAGGGCCATACTGATTACTCCAGTAAGTTCCGAGGGCCAAGATGGCAACACTGTATATTATTAATTTTCCTGTATTAATTGTTATGTTTATTTGTTATTAAATGTTATTATTAATTGTTGCTTTTGTGTGTGATTTAGCAGAATGGAAAAGAAGCGAAAAATTGATAGTGAATGCAGAAAATTCAAAGATCAGTGGAACATTCAGTATTTCGTAATTGAGTCCAGTAACAAGGCGCTATGTTTGATTTGCAATGAAAGCATAGCCGTTCTCAAAGAATATAACATGAAACGTCATTATGAAACAAAACATTCTCAAAATTACTCAAAATATACAGGAATTGTGCGGACAGAAAAATTCGAAGCTTTGAAGCGCGGATTGAAATCGCAGCAATCTTTATTTACAAAAGTCAAAACTGAACAAGAGGCGGCAACTCGTGCCAGCTTTCGTGTGGCTCTTGAAATTGCAAAACGTGGAAAACCATTCACCGATGGAGAAATGATCAAGGAATGCATAATTGCAGTAGTCGAAGAAATGTGCCCTGAAAAGGTAAATTTATTAAAAACTGTCAGTATGTCAGCAAACACTGTGGCTCGAAGGGTAGAAAACATCGCTGAAAATATATCATCTCAACTGTTCGACAAAAATGGACATGTTGAGTGGTTTTCTTTGGCCTTGGATGAGTCAACGGATGTGTCAGATACTGCTCAGGTGTTGATTTATATTAGAGGAGTAGATAAAAGCTATGAAGTGCACGAAGAACTTCTTGATATGTATAGTATTCATGGCACAACTACTGGTACCGATATTTTTAAAGGAGTTGAAATGGCCATTAATAAAAAGAACCTTCGATGGAAAAACTTGAAATGTATTACAACTGATGGAGGCAAAAACATGAGTGGGAAAGATAAAGGAGTGGTCGCTCTTGTGTCAAAGGCTGTAGAAAATGACGGCGGCTCACACAAAACCATTAGTCTTACATTGTATCATTCATCAACAGTCTTTGTGCGGAAAATGTTTGGATATGTCTCTGACGTTCTGAAACCAGTCATATCAAATGTTAATTTCATCAGATCTTTTGGGCTGAATCACCGACAATTCCGACAATTTATTGCAGAGATTGGAGAAACAGACTTACCTTATCATACTGCCGTACGCTGGCTTAGTTGTGGGAAAGTCCTTCAGCGCTTTTTTGAACTTCGAGCAGTGATCGAAATTTTTTTGAATGAAAAGCACCGCCCTCTTACTGAATTACAAAACAACGCATGGCTATGGAAGTTATCATTCTATGTTGATTTGACAAAACATGTGAACGAACTGAATTTGAGATTGCAAGGAGAAAACCAGCATCTTCCTGATTTATACACTAATATCAAGTCATTCCGGATGAAATTGATACTGTTTCAATCACAACTACGAAGTAAATGTTTTTCACATTTTAAAACATGTGAAATATTCAGCCACACTACTGAGACTGAGTTTCCTATCGATTTTGCAATCGAAACTTTGAGTGCTTTGAAGATAAATTTTGATACTCGTTTCTCGGACTTTGATGCCATTGCGAATCAAATTAAGATTTTTCAGAATCCTTTTGATGCTGACATTGAAACCCTAGCCCCGGAACTTCAAATGGAAATGATTGATCTTCAGTGCAGTGATATAATTAAGAACAAATATGAAAACTCATCTTTGTTGGAATTTTATAAGAGTCTTCCACTGACACAATTTGATAATTTGCATAAATTTGCTCGTGGGCTGTTTTCCGTTTTTGGTACTACTTATTTGTGTGAGAAAACCTTCTCCAAAATGAAGTACACAAAAAATGTATACAGATCTAAATTAACTGACGAGCATCTTAAATCTCTTTTAATAATTGGTACAAGTAAAATTAGTCCACAACTACAAACTATTGTCGGTGGAAAATCTCAATTACATACATCTCATTAGCATTTCATATGTCATGTTATAAGGTATGTGTTGTTCATTACTTACAATGTATAAAATGTAAGTTGGATTCATTTCAATAATTTGTTAGTTATTATATGCTGAAGTTAAATTTACTGCATAAATTATACATGTCTTTACTCATTACCATTCTATGTTTCTTTATCCAACTTATCACAAACATTTTATTTGCTATAAAAAATATTTGTTCTCTAAAAGGAGTTTTCAAGTATGTCTCCGCGGGCCGGACAAAATCTGTCTGCGGGCCGGATGTGGCCCTCGGGCCGTAGTTTGGAGACCCCTGGTTTAGACCATCCTTCCACCGACCCCCATAATAAACAAACTAAATTATATATATAATTAGGAATAACTCTCCAAAACGAGAGAAAGAAAAAGAATCAGTATCCTCATATTGAATTTTATTGGCTTATATAAAATCTAACAACTTCAAGCCCAATATAGATATAGTGTGGTATAAACCGAAATGAAACAACCGTCTCGTTGGTTCAGTGTGTGGGAAGCTATGTCGTCTGATGTATCTCCAATGTATCTTTGTTTAATTAATCATTTGTATCCTATAAAAATGCTCATCTTTGGGAAGTCATAGCGACATGGCTTGATTGTTATCAGGGCAGTAGTTCTAAGTAAGAAGGAGTGGAATCTATTGGGGACAAGTTCTTGCTGCCGTCTTTCTCTGCCAGCCTCTGGAATATATGCAACTCAGCCACTGGGAGATATGCAAATATAGGCAGGACCTTCTGAGCCATCTGATTGAAGCTATGCCATTCAGATGGAAGAACTGAACTCTGATCAATAGCGATGTCGTGATGAAAGCATCAAGCTAACAACTGCTCCAACTTGAAGTCCAATGATGCCCTGACAGAATGGAATTTCAACTCTGATGTTGCAAGAAGATCCCAAGAACCTTCAGGACTTCTAGACATTCATCGATTTCCCTCAGGTTGGATCATAGATGCTTAGATTTTATCTAGATGTGATGAAGTAGATACTCATTTTTGCATATTCTGATGGGACCAAAAGACATTGATTTTTGGACTCAATAGCATGCTAGCAAGCTGCAAACATGATTACCAGATTTTGTGCATTCGTGCGTGGATCAAATTATTTAATGCTATTTATTTTCTATATACAGGGAAAATTTTTACAATTAGTGACCTGAAGTTGAAAAATATTTGGAAAGTCATGGCTCATCAGTGGTGAACCTTCCCGGCGAATTCGCCAACTTAATTTAATATTTATAAAAGAATAGGGGGCCTCTCCTGTCAAAACTAGACGTTATCTATACACCGTCGCTGCAAACTAGTAGCCTCAGGTCAGTTGACAAAGCCACAACACCAGCTTTGGCAAACTGATAAGTGTCCACCAAGAGACCATGGTTTCGGACTAATGACCCTCGTCAGTCTAGGATGAACTTTATTCCTTGAGATCCAGACGGGATCTTATGGAATCTTTACAGTATTCCAAAATTATCCCGAAACCATGGTCTCTAGGTGGGCGCTTCTCAGTTTGCCAAAAATGGTGATTTGACCCGTGGCCTTAGTCCGAAGGTCAATAGATGGCCTCTATTTAATTTTAATGGAAAAGGCACCCTATGCATTATATATCAATTTCCTCCAGGCAAATTTTCAATCTTAATCTGATATATACTTCGTCCTATATGTAAATAGGAAATTGCGCTGAGATTCCAATCATAACGTAGAATGTGCTCTTTAATCATATGATCTGACGGAATCTTCCACATACCCAGTAATATTTGATAAATATATATATATATACCGTAGTGTTGTTAAAATAAAATACGAGAGGCAGATGAGAGTGGAAAAAAATTGTGTCATATATGTTTTTTTTTTATATAATTTATACATTCATGTGGAGAAAACTTAAGGAAGTTGTACCTTTTAGCTTGTATATAGGGATTCAGTCAATAACTCTGAAAGATATTTGATAGATACACAGTAACCTTTATTGAAAAGACACACGAGATAACCAAGTGTAAACAAATGTCTGTCCATAACACTCTGAGTATCTTTCTCCATGTCCACATTTCAAAATTTCCTATTCTTTTTCTTTCAACTTTTCAAAAAAAAAAAGTCCAGCTCTCACATCCATAAGTGACCAGAGAGAATACCAAAGTTCCTACAATTATCTTCTTTGTCTCTCTCTTGAGAGAAATGCCTTTATATCTCATAATCTTGTCCAATTTTATTATTGCATTCCTGCCTAGTGCTATTCTTTTTTTTACTTCCTCTAGCCAACCTCCCATCTTATCAATTCAGGATCCTGGAAATATGAAAAGGGATCAACTATAATCAATCTTTTTTAAATAAATTTCAAAGCTATTTATGAATATTCGAAACTATTATAGACGCTTTGATTCTTTTAAAAATTAAACAATTTCTACTGCCCTTACTGCAATGGAAAAATTAAAGGGAGGGCCTGGCTCATCAGCGGTGAACCCTCCCAGTGGTTTATTATTTATGTTATCATAGTAGTTATCATTTTGATCTTGCTGATATTTTAATCCAAAATTTTCACTCTTTCTTCTTTGATCTTTGCAATAATCTGTTTTAGGTCTTCCTAACTTTATGCTAGCAGTGTGGTTCCATCAGCATAGTGGTTTAATGTGCCCATAGATTTCTGTTTCCATTTCTCAACCAAGGACATTTAAAATAGACTCATTTATCTAAAAGGATTCTTATACAACAACAAAAAGACTTTTATTAGGGCCCATTGCCCTGTATGGATTCGCCATACAACAACAAAACAATACAGTAATTCCTCTCCCTTTCCCCATGTGCACGCGATTCTTTGTGTGAAAAGGGATTTATTTACACATCTGTTCTAAAACCTTACTCACTACCTCTTTTGTGTATGAATCTATTTACAATTGATCTGAAGAGATTATAGAGTTCTATTGCTATATTTTTATTTTCTGAAATAGTTCTCAGTGTCTTCAGTGGGTTGCAAAGTCTCCAGAAGGTGTTTTTAGGATTCATATACAGTAGAACCTCCATGAGAGGACACTCAAGCTAAAGGACACCTCTGCACAAAGGACAGCTTTCATTTTCAAAATTACCATATTTTACTATTTAGCAACTCTCCGGTAAGAGGACACCTCTCCCTAAAGGACACTTTGGCTCTGCAATTTGGTGTCCTTTACAGGGAGGTTCTACTGTATTTTTAATATACACTCATTGAAAAAACTTAAGAGTAGTCTTTGATGTGGCTGGTCATCTATTTTTTTAAGTGCCAGAGGCAATTTTGTTCACACTTTGGTTATCTTGTGTGTCTTCAATAAAGGTCACTGTATATCAAATATAAGTTATTGTCTGAATCCTGATAGACATGCTAAAAGATACAACTTCCTTAAGTTTTATCTCCAAGAGTGTGGTTTGAAAATTGTGGACAAAATAATGTTCTCTGGATGACGAATCTATGAAACTAACCAATAAGGAGCAAATAGGAATATATCCTCCTACAACAGAAATATTTAAAACTTGTAGGTTTCAATGATCATCAGTCAACTGTTTCTTGGAATCCTGACTTCAGCTATATCCCAGTTTGTCTGGGTAGAGGCAACAAAATTTGAATTATTCAGATGAATAAGTCGTTGTGTACAGCTTCTGGCAAGAAGAACCAATCCATAGTCTTCAAAACTGATAGTACAACTTGATCTATAACATTGAAGAGAAAGGAAAGTGTCTTTCTTTATTCAGTTTACTAAATGAATGCTTTTTCCCTTTAATCTTCTTGTTTTATAATTACATATTGTTGAGGACTCTAGTCTTATCTAGGTTGTAGTTTCTCTCCCTTTGTTTATGTATTATAATCCCACTGATAATATCAAAGAATAGGTATATAGCGGTGGCGATATTTGGATTCCACAGGATTATATCCTGGAAAAAGGCCACACAGTGTTCTCCCCATCCCTTGTGAACTGGCGAATCCTGTATAGGGCGAGAGGCCCTAAATAAAGGCTTTGTTGTTGTTGTATAATCCCTCTGATAAAATTATAAATAAACAATTCACTGAGGAATGAGTTTCTTTTATATCATGACAATATAAGCTTTTGGGTGTAACAGCCCTTTAACAGGTATAATTACGATACTAATAAATGAAACAAATCCACAGATTTAATTTCTAAGTTTTAGTATCGTAATTTTTTTTTTTTTTTGCTCATCCCTAGTACATGTGATACAGGCCATAATAATCATGGTGGGTAGAAGTAGGCGACTGTTTTTACTGTAAGTGCGCCACATGTCTACACATGTGAAAAGCAGTTTGACTTTGCACTTATAAATGTGCCAGAGCCCCGTTTGATTACTTGCACTCGTTGGTGGGGTTGGACTTTTGCAAGAATCAGGGGCCATTGGAGCATTTATTATTTTTTTTAATCAGAAAAAAGTGTCCAATGCGGGAATAGAACCTGGGTCATAGTTCCACCGAACCCTATCGTAATTGTACCTGTTGGAAGGCAGTTACATCTGAAAGCTTGAATTCTTATCATAAAAAAAGCTTTCGGGCATAACTGACCTACAACAGGTACAATTATGATAGTGTAACTTGGAAAAAATCCATGGATTTGTTTAATTTCTAAGTTTTAGTATTGAAATTGTACCAATTGAAAGGCAGTTACACATGTAAGCTTTTATTGTGATAAAAAAGAAACTCTTCCCATATGCTCTTCCCTTATACTTCAGACAGTAACCAATTGTCTTTTATACAGTTAAACCTGTCTATAGCATCCCCTCTTGGGACTCACCAAAATAGGGTGCTATAGAGAGGAAGGTGCTATTTAGAGGGAGGGGGGGCGCTATAGACAGGTTTAACTGTAATTTATTTATTTGTATATACACATTACAAATATAGGAGCAGGTAAGAAAGTGTTTAAAGTAATGAGGAGAAGTTCAGTGAAAGAGTACTGAGAGGAAAGACAATGCTGTTAAATGATAAGGCACAATTTGGATTATTCTTTATACAGTTACGAGCGTCATTCTTCATCTCTTAATCATCAGTCAGTTTTCGTCTCTGTCACCGTTTGCTTTTTTTTGGAATGGCGCCCTCCTATTGGTTGGCTACGCTCACGCCATCTTTGCCCCCCCCCCCCCCCCCACACACACTCGCCTTTTCGTTTATGTAACTACTAGACGAATGGCCCGGGCAACGCCCGGGTTTTACCCGAGTGCGTATATATTTTAAAAACGTTTTAATTCAAATACTATTCGTTACAATTATAAATTGGCGCCATGGATGTCACTCTTGTGAAACGTCCCGTTCCAAACTGTGTGTTTTTAAAATGTTTTAATTAAAATACTATTCGTTTATACAAATTTATTTTTATTCAAATATTAGTGCTTTATAATGGCTATCTCCTTGATGTTACCAATTTAAAAGTTTATTTTCTAATTTTTGATTGTATAAGAAACATATTTTCATTTAAGTATTGTACTTTATGAACGGAAAAATATGTCCAGGGTAGCCTAGTGGTCATGGCATCTGCCCGGTAAGCGGAAGGTCGTGGGTTCGATTCCCATCCCTTGACACTTTTTTTATTTTATCCATTCTGACCAAAATCTATCCGTGAATTTCACACAGTGAACTTCACACAGACAGAATAAGGCAATTATATAATATGCATAATTATAAAGATAGAAGCTTCTATAGAAATAACTAAAATAAGCCAAAATAGCTCAGTTGGGAGAGCGTTAGACTGAAGATCTAAAGGTCCCTGGTTCGATCCTGAGTTTCGGCATCTTTTTTTAATATTTTAATTTTTTAAAACGATGACAGAATTGATGACTGACCAAAATCTATCCGTGAACTTCAGACAGTGAACTTCACACAGACAGAATAAGGCAATTATATATATATTGTGTTGGAGCGGGTCGCTCCTTAAATAAATGCATATATTAGTTAATAACCAAATGGAATCCTCTCTTTCTTTTTCCCAGTAAGAGACGCCTACGGAAGCCAACAGTACATAGACAGATAAAGCACATAGGCTATAGTTATTAACTAATATATGCATTTATTTAAGGCGCCAATTTATAATTGTAACAAATAGTATTTGAATAAAAACATTCAATCAGGTAAAACACGGGCGTTGCCCGGGTCATTCGGCTAGTAGATTATCAACACAAGGTAGTAAGACCAAATATAAATAAATAAATAGTGTGTGATGTTTCGGTAACAACGCTGTTACAGAAATGTTACACACTATTTGTCCCTGGGGTTACGATTCATCCCTCCGAAAAAATCCACCCCGACATACCCATGATCATAGCAGGCGTTAAAGGAGCCATTAGGTCATTGAACCATGTGGAAAGACTGAAAATCAGAAATGCAGTTACGCAAGTTTTACATAGATCCAACCAACAGACAGTTCCATCCAACAGATATCATTCCACTATAAACAGGCTTAGGAAATATGGATCGATTGTTATCACCAAGTCAGACAAAGGCAATCAGACCGTGATTCTTGATAGTGCGGATTATAAAAAGAAGATGATGGATATACTCACAGATGAAGACACTTTCAAGCCCATTTCTGAGAAAGAAAAAACCCTTCTGATAAAATCTTTTAAAAAAATCCCTTATTAATTTAAAAAACTCCAAGAATATCACTGCCGACCAGTTTGCCCAGTTTACCGGCTCCTTAGACAAAAACGCATACATTTATGGCTCTCCCAAGATGCACAAGCCAGGAGTCCCGCTCAGACCTATAATAGCGTATCATTTATCTCCGGCATTCCCGATGGCTAAATACCTGGTGAGTATCCTATCCCCCATTAGAAATAATAGTCCAAACATTTACAGTATAACAAACCCCCCTAATTTCATAGATGAGATTTCATCACTACCACCTCCACCGCATCATACTATGGCCTCCTTTGATATCACTTCTTTATATTTATCATTGCCCCATGCTCTTATTATAGATAGCCTACAATCCTTCCTTAGTACAGCAGGTACAGATGGCCAAACCATGGACATATTACAGCTTACCAAGCTTTGTTTATCAATGGGTATTTTTACCTTTCAAGGGCAATATTATAGGCAAATTAGAGGAACCCCTATGGGTAGCCCACTGTCTTCAGTCATTTCAGAAATAGTCTTGGGTTTCTTGGACAGATGGATTAACCTTACCCTTCCTTTGGATATATACTATTGGAGGAGATATGTGGATGATATCTTTTGTATCATCAAATCCGACAGTTTACATCTCATTCATAACACCCTACATAGTTTCAACTCCCATATAAAGTTCACATACGAAATAGAACAAAATATTGTTTTACCTTTTTTAGATATTTTAATTATTCGTACTCCACAGAAGTTCCACTCTACAGTATATTATAAGAAGACCATTCCACCGCAGTATACCCATTTCTCCTCCAATAGTCCGATTGCATATAAAATTAATACAGTCAGGACATTATCAAAAAGAATTTTCACTCATTGTTCCCTACCCATATTTAAAACAATAGAGAAAGCAAGAATAGTATCCACTTTAACTAAAGCAGGTTATCCCAGGCCCTTTATTCAGAGGCATTTCTATGATCCATCTGTTCCAAAGACCACCACCTTACACAGAGCTACCTGTTTTCTTCCATATTCAGCCTCATCAATTTCAATATCCAGAATCCTCCGTCCTTTTGGAATTAAAGTACACTACAACAGTTCTCCTAGTCTGTCCACCATATTAAGACATCCAATCACCAAATCTGATAGTCCTAACCTTCCCATACATTCTACAGGAGCAGTATATGTCGTCTCATGCCAAGATTGCTCGTCCACATATGTGGGTGAGACAGGCAGAACGACACATATCAGACTAACCGAACACAAACGAAATATCCGTAACAAAGATCCTAAATCGTTAATTTATCAACATACAGCACAAACAGGTCACCAGTTTAACTTAGATCACCCAAAAATCTTATACCATAATATACACAATAAGTACAATAGACTTTATTTAGAATCAGTCATATCCAATCAAACCAATAGCATTAATAGAAAAATAGATATCCCAGACATATACCAGGTTCTTTACTAATAGTCATATAATATTCTGTTTCAACTCAAGCATAAGAAGGTGGGACCCCCTGTCTTGTGTATCTTGGTATTTAGCCCAATTTTATTGATCTCTAACTTCTATATGTTTTAATCTCCGTATTTATTTAATAGTTAATTTTAGATTATACCTTTTAAATTATTTGTCATATTTGAAATTTTAATTTTAAATTTCTCCAATTTTGTACATGCAAAATTGTTAGTCATAATTTTTTATTATGTTAGTTTTTACAGATATAGGGATGTAAATATTGTCATCTTTATAATGGCTCAATGATCGTTTATATGCGTTAGTTTTTACAACTATCCTTTGCCTGTAGAAGGACGTCTGGTCCGAAAGCTTGCAGAATAAAATTTTGAAAGAAGCTCCTCTTAGTCTTTTTATGCTTATTCCTTTAACCAAATTTTAAGAGTTCTTATCGTTTAATTAACACTATTTATTCATTTGGATTTGGTCTTATTACCTTGTGTTTATAATGTTGTTAAGTAAACTGGGGTAAACTAGCTACAGGTAGTAGGAGAGGACAATTGAGACATTCCACAACATTTAATTAACAACAACAACAACATGTGGTGGTGGTCACTTGTGGATCTTGAGGCTCCAGTTGGAGGGGGAGTTGTAGGAGAGGAAGATGGGGCAGTGCAGTAGCAAGGACATCTCTTTATCTGTCTCACACACAATGATACATTAATAGCAAAATTTATGGAGGACAGCATGTCCAAAGGCAGCACACATCCCCCTTTAAAATGAATTAGAATAATGCATTTTCTATAAACCCCCGACTTATAATTCAATAATATAAACAAACACTCCAGGGTTAAGTTTCTTGTACCATTTTTATATCTCTAGCTTTCAGGCTAACATCTCTTTCAGCAGGAGCATCTAGAAGTAATATTAAATAATCAAAATTAAATATCTATATACTTAGTCTAGCCATAAATATTGTTACAAAACCAAATCAGTGATAAAAATTTTAATTTGGCCGCGTGAAGTATTCAAAATACAGTAGTTGTTATTTGAAAATCTTGTGCACACGTGTTTAGAAAAAAAATCAGAATATATTTGTTTTTCGATAATGGATTGGGGTGTTAAAGAAAACCTATAGCTGTAATAGCCTTACACAAGGTAGGCCAAAGTCCTTCATCCATTTTTAAACTTTTAAAAAATTTGAATATTACGCGTCAATTTGTTTATCGAACCATTGAAAGGTTCAACAAGGCTGGTACTATTAATGACCTTGAAAGATCTGGTCGACAGCGCGTGCAACAAACGCAAGCAGCTATAAAAGCCATTCGCGAAAGATTTTGTTGAAATTCACGCCGCAAACAAAAGAACTTCGCAAAGCAGATGAATTTAGCTTCAAGAACCCTTTCCAGGATAATCAACGAAGACCTTGGACTCAGAGCTTTCAAACGACACACAAGTCATTTGATAACCCCTGCTCTTAGAGATATTAGAAGAGTTAGATCAAAAATGTTGTTGGCGCGGCATGATGGTCGGTGGCATGATAGAATCCTTTTCACAGACGAGAAAATTTTCACTGTCGAGAAAACGATTAATCGTCAGAATGATAGGATATATGCTTGTAGCTCTCTAGAAGCTTCTTTGAAAGTCAGAAGACTTGAAAAAGTCACCATCCTTCTTCTGTCATGGTTTGGTGGGGAGTTAGCTACCAAGGTGTAACAGATCTCCACTTCTGTGCCAAAGGGGTAAAAACTACAGCTAAAAACTATCAAGAAGATACTTTGGAACAAATAGTAAAGCCTCTGAATAAAGAAAAATGTTTAATGGAGAACATTGGATATTTCAACAAGATTCAGCTCCTGCTCACAAAGCTAAGTCAACTCAACAATGGTTGAAGACGAATGTTTGGAGTTCATAAAGGCCAATGAATGGCCCTCTGGAAGCCCTGATTTAAACCCCCTTGATTACAGTTTGTGAGAATATTTAGAGGAGAAGGTGTGCTCTAAAAGATATCTTTTTTTTTTTTTGCTTATCCCTAGTACACGTGGTACAGGCCATGATAATCATGGTGGGTAGTTAGCGACTGCTTTTTTCACTGTAAGCGCACCACATGTCTACACATGTGAAAGCAGTTCGACTTTGCACTTACAAATGTGCCAGAGCCCCGTTTGGTTACTTGCACTCGCTGGTGGGGTTGGACTTTTGCAAGAATTGGGGGCCATTGGAGCATTTTTTTTTTAAACAGAAAAAAGTGTCCAATGCGGGGATCGAACCCGGGTCGTAGTGGTCGTAAACCAAACGGTTTAACCAGCCTTCCACCGACCCCCCAAAAAAATATCATAATTTGGATCAATTGAAATCAGCATTGGTGAGAGCAATGAAAGAAATACCCTTAGAAAAGCTGCGTGCCGCCATAGATCAGTGGCCCGGACGTTTGAGATTCTGTGTCAAAAATAAGGGAGGACATTTTGAATGATTGTATATATTTAAAATCTATGTCCTATTGGCTAATAAAATATGTATTTATAATCCATTAGTTTTTGTTCTTAATCATTTAATTTATAAAATTGTTTGTAACAGAATTTATGGCTAGACTGTGTATATATATATATGTACAGTAGAACCTCCCTGTAAAGGACAATACCTAATTGCAGAGCCAAAGTGTCCTTTAGGGAGAGGTGTCCCCTTACTGGAGAGCTCTTAATAGTAAAAATGGTAATTTTGCAAATAAAAACTGTCCTTTGTAGAGAGATGTCCTCTAGCATGAGTGTCCTCTAATGGAGGTTCTACTGTATATGCTACAAATTGTTTTACATATTTTACAATTGTATATATATAATTCTAAAATCTCTGTGTGCTTGAGAAACATGGATTCATGGAAGTTGGGTAATCTTTGGTTAAGAGGAATAAGAAACAACAAAATCTCTGTGTAAATCATGAGGCTCAGTTTGATAGATATATCCCATAACATCAACTTGGACAAATTCAGACAAATACACCAACATATATACGTACCTTTTTTTTTGCTTATCCCTAGTACACATAGTACAGGCCATGATAATCATAGTGGGTAGAAGAAGGCAACTGCTTTTATTGTAAGTGCACCACATTGTCTACACACATGAAAAGAAGTTCGACTTTGCATTTACAAATAAATATGACAGAGCCCTGTTTGGTTACTGGCACTCGCTGGTGGGGTTGGACTTTTGCAAGAATAGGGGGACATTGAAGCATTTTTTTTTTTTTTTTCAGAAAAAAAGTGTCCTATGCAGGAATCGAACCCAGGTCATAGCGGCCGTAAACCAACAGTTTATACCAGCCTTCCACTGACTCCCCATACATACCATGGTTTCAGCCTAATGGCCTTCATCAATGTAAGGTTGGATTACATTTCATAACCTCCTACAAGAGGAAACCATGGTATACAAGTTGGGCTTTTTTTATATAAAATTTGTCAAAGCTGGTGATGTGATATATGCATCACATTATGCAAAGATTGAGAGAGGCTTTGTTGAAGTAAGTTGTAAAGAAAGAGCTCTCACTTTAGGCATAACTCCTCCACACATCATCAGAGGACAGTAGTATTCATAAAGTACAATGTTCCTGGGGGGGTCGGTGGAAGGCTGGTTAAACCGTTTGGTTTTCGACCACTACGACCCGAGTTCGATTCCCGCATTGGACACTTTTTTCTGTTTAAAAAAAAAAATGCTCCAATGGCCCCCGATTCTTGCAAATGTCCAACCCCACCAGCGAGTGCAAGAACCAAACGGGGCTCTGGCACATTTGTAAGTGCAAAGTCGAACTGATTTCACATGTGTAGATATGTGGTGCGCTTACAGTAAAAAGCAGTCGCTAACTACCCACCATGATTATCATGGCCTGTACCACGTGTACTAGGGATAAGCAAAAAATAATGTTACTACTTTGGAGAGAGACAGTAGGATCTGTTCACTACAATTTATGTGTTAATAAATTAAAGCATGAAAATTTCTTGTACATTTAACTTCCATATATAACTTTTATATATAATCTGTTATTTTTTTTTTATATAAAAAAATCTTTTTACACATTGTACAAATAATTATAAACATAAAATAGGCGTTATTGTTAATTTTCAAAATATTCACACCCAAATTTGACAAAATTTATTTTGTCCATAATATAAATGTATGAACAATACTTAAAAACAATACTTAAAATTATACCGCATAAGTTTATTTTCCACAAAAAATGTATTATAAATGTATGTATCAAATTTTTTCTACCCATTGAATATAACAAAATATTTTTAAAACTTAATTCTGTTGACGTTTTGTGTGGCTGAGTTTGTTGTTGACAAACATTAATATGCTATAAAGGTTGGCGTCCAGCCAACTCTAATATTGGTAAAATAAATGATATTTTGATCCAATATATGCCTTTTTAATTAAGGATTGTTTATGGATTGCTCTATTTTCAAATTAATTTATATGTTAACATAATTTATTTTTGTCAAAGTGTGTGTTGTATATTACAGGAGGTTATTGCACCCAGCCAGGAGTGTGAAGGCTGACAAAGATCACTTTTAAAGGGAACTCCGCCATTGCTGGTCCCAAGCCCGGATGTAAAAGGAGGAGGGGAAGCAGTAACAAGCTTGTTAAAAAACCAGGGTTCAACTGGCCCGACTGGTAGCACCCTGTAAGGGCTCCTATCCTTGGGTTACAGGATAATCAGCAGCGTCTGTTCTCCATGTTAGGAGCGGCTGCACAAGGCGTCTGTTCCTCATGTTAGAGGCGGCCATTTAATACCAGGTCAAAGTCCAAGTTACACCTCTCTGTAGGTGACCTCGGGGAAATGTTGGATAAAACCAGCGATTTAAAGTAACTGGCATATAACCTATATGGAGTCGTTTAGGATGAGTAAAAAAAAAAACTTTTAAAGGAAGTAATAGGAATGGACTTCTATCCAAGACTAGAGTAGATGGTGCTGGCAGGAGAGAACCAGCTTCTTATTCAAAATATCTTTTGGAAAAAAAAAGAAGCCAGACATGAGGTAGAATGTAAGAATGTGAAGTGTACCTGTGAGCTGAGAGGAAATTTCCACCCAGCGGGTGAGGAAGTTCACCAGTTCTTCTTTGGGCAATCCTTGGGGGTTGAGGCCTCGCAAGAAACAGCTCTGTCACACATGATTCACTTAGATTAACTACAGGGTCAAATATGTTTACTCTAGCAAGTTGTCCAAAGGTAGACATGTCAAATTTAACTATATAACTCCGCCTATGCCAGTCCCAAGCCCGAAAGAAAAAGGAGGAGGGAGAGAAGTAACAAGCTCACTAAAAAACCTGGGCTCAGCTGGCCCAGCTGATAGTACCTTGTAAGGGTTCCAGGGATACAGGACGAACACTGTTTGTACTCCATATTAGGAGTGGCTGCGGCTGCATATGGTATCTGTTTTTCATGTCTAGAGGCGGCCATTTCATATTGGAGCTAGGTCGGCCTGCTACTGAGTAGTGATCCCAGTCTTAATGAAAAAAGCAGACACATTCTACTTCATCTAATCTCATTATGGATGTCAAATCTTCTTTGATGAGCTCTACTCATCCCCAGAAGACACCATCATAAGCTCTACAGGTTTGATATCCTGATATGATTGTTGAGTGGAGCTAAGAAAGAATAAGAGTTAACTACTTCCATAGGACTAACTCAACTAACCACCAAAGTTACAATCCAAGCTCATTGACCCTGCAAACAATAGACACCTCACATGCGGCACGTAGATAGACCAGCCAACATAATGTTCTATAGAGCTTATCAAAACTATGGGGATTGATTATATTTGGTTAGAATGTTACATAAGGTAACAAGACCAAATCCAAATAAATAAATAGTGTGTGATGTTTAGGTAAAAACACTGTTACAAAACGTCAAACACTTTATTTATTTGGATTTCATCTTGTTACCTTATGTTTCTAATCTATAATCCAAATTGTACCTTATCATGGTCAGAATGTTGAAGATTTGCGTAGTTCTATACAATGATTGAAGGTTATATATTAAGCCAAACCTTTGCATAGTTTACTGCAACCAAAGATTCCTATGAGAACATTGCTATCTTGTTTACACATATAATAACAGTACTAACTATTTAAGAATATGCTGCAATATTTTTCTCATTCTGTATTTTTGTTTGATGATGATAACAAGGCTTTTTACTCAAACAGCACACACAATTTATTTATTTGGTCTTATTACTTTTTTTTCTAATATATATAATCCAAATTATACCATATCATTATATTCCAACTTCTTTAATTCAACGCACCATAGGGATAACAGAATTTTTGGCTGAATTAAAGTCCGGTGTTAAATAGTCATTTGAATCAGAGGTTATACTGTTGTTGTTGTTTCTTATACCCTTGTGTAAAGATTACACGAATTCCATGAGTTCATGCTCCTTGAGCTAATCTCATGGAATGGGGTGTAGGGGTGCAGCTTTCGTTGATCATGGCACCATGATCCAGGCACACTTTGGTCAAAGTCTGACTTCCAGGTTATACAACAACAAACAAAGCCTTTATTTAGGGCCTCTCGCCCTATACAGGATTCGCCAGTTCACAAGGGATGGGGAGAACACTGTGTGGCCTTTTTCCGGGATATAATCCTATGGAATCCAAATATCGCCACCGCTATATACCTATTCTTTGATATTTCATTAATTAGTGCCGGAAATGAAGGACAAAGTTGCCCCGTTTTATCATTTAGTTTTCGTCTTTCCTCAGACAGAGCAGGACAATCAAATAAGTAGTGCAACATCTCCATTGTTATTCCTGATCCATAAGACTGTATGGAATAGGTGTAAGGAAGGAATGTGATTGGAAGCTCACCGAGCGAAGGTCCTCCAAGGAGAGGTTGACAATCCCCTCCCGTGCCAAGGCCAGGTCCAGCTCATGCAGGAAGGTGGCGTGTTTCATCAGCCTCCACTCCCGGCCAATCCAGAAAGAAGAGAGGCCTTGGAGCTTGCATAGATGGTACTGTCAACAGAGAGCCATTTATACACTACCTGCTCATTTTGGATCCATACAATGGAGAGATAAAAACCTTGGGTTTTTATTAGTCTCACACAACATGCATGCAGAGAGAGAGAAAACAGTTTTATGCAAACACAAGGTACTAAGACCAAATTCAAATAAATAGTGTGACGTTTCGGTAACAACATTGTTACCATATTCAGACAAAAGTACTGAATGAGAAATTATACCACACTACAGTATTCAATACTTTTATCTGAAGATGGTAAATACACTGTTACCAAAATGTCACCTACTATTTATTTATTTATATTTGGTTTTATTACCTTGTGTTTATAATCTATAATCCAAATAGTGCCTTGTTAGTTATATGTAAAGTAGGGCCCTACAAGCCTAGCAGTTCTCAAAACATCATGCAGTCACCTAGATACCGACAGCAGTAGACCTACTTTTGAAAACTACCTAACAAAATAAAGCTACTTCTAGAGGTTATCTTTCATCAGAGGTTACACTCATGGACAAAACTTAAGAAAGTGGAAAATCTTTTATGTCGCCAGTCTATTTTTTTTTTCAAGGAGACAGAGGCAATTTGTTCACACTTGGTAATTTTGTGTATCTTCAATAGAGGTCACTGTGGAACAAATATCTTTCAGAATTTAAACACAAGGTAATAAGACCAATTCTAAATAAATGGATATTTATTTATATCATCTTTATCATCTTAATTAAAATACAAACATAGGTCTCAAGGGAAAGTCTCCTTTTTATAAATCTTTTATTTATAAATATCGCTAGCTTTCAGGCAAGAATGCCTTCTACAGGAGAAAATATTTTACATTGAACCGCCAATAGAATAAGAATTAAAATCAAATAAAATCCTTTGGGTGTTTACAGTTATTTAAATGCAGAATCAACGCGGGCCTCCAGTTCGTATTCTTATTGAGTTTGCTATTCAGAGGTGATATCTTCATTTGGAGGTTATGGGGTGGGTT
Source organism: Cordylochernes scorpioides (assembly GCA_030710605.1). Classification (NCBI taxonomy): domain Eukaryota; kingdom Metazoa; phylum Arthropoda; class Arachnida; order Pseudoscorpiones; family Chernetidae; genus Cordylochernes; species Cordylochernes scorpioides. Next base: position 190,995,325 of record CP092864.1, read on the forward strand.
TTGTCCATGAGTGTAGATTACATCAGCAGAAGTCAAGGCTGTACAACATGGTCAGGTACATGTACAACCACTCATATATCCATCCAACCAGTTGCCAACTCTATGTGATACTCTCTGTCATCTGTTGAATGAAGGCCTATTTGACACAGCTGAAGTCAGTCTAAGCTAGTTTGAATTAGATTATAGATTATAAACATGAGGTAATAAGACCAAATCCAAATAAATAAATAAAGTGTGCGACGTTTTGGTAACAGCGTTGTTACAGAAACATCACACACTATTTATTTATTTGGATTTGGTCTATATAATGAACTTTAAATAAAGTTTGCCATCTAAGAGCTCTATCCTAGAATGACACTCACGGTGTAGCCAGAGGACATGTACTTGAGGCTGTAGGGATGTTTGTGGAAGAGAGGTCGGATTTGCAGCACCTCCTGTAAGTTGGGATGCCACCCACTGCCCAGCTGCAGCAAACACACACACACACATTTCTAAATGTGCAGGAGGGGAAGATGTTCATATGTAAAGAGGGTACACCTCTCCCATTTAAAATGCATTTTGCTCATCACCCCGTGTACAGGTGAAGATAATACAATAAGCTACACAACATCAGTTTTAGCAAATTCAGGAAAAGCCAACATATTTACATGAGCAGCTTTGATTGCAAAGCATCCAATAAGAGAAGCTATGAAATTGGTCAAATCTGAATAAAGGGGTGTTAAATAAAAAAAAAATTATTTTGATGCATTTTTAAACAGGAAAGAGACATCCTTTCTTATAAACTTGCATTTAATATCAAAAGTAAGAAAGTTAAAATGGTTGTGATGTATGTGCGTGATTTGGTAACAATCCCATTACTAAAACATCACAAACATTTTAATAATTTGGATTTGGTCTTGTTACCTTTTTTTTTTCTAATCTATAATCCAAATTGAACCTTATGATATCATTTAACATGTTATTGGGTGTTGTAGTGTTCCAAGCTAGTGGTTGAACCTTGGTGCCAAAGTGGAAGGATATTAGGTTTATGGGTTAATACAAAGGAGAGCTTCCTGGGGGGTGGTCGGTGGATGAAGCATCTAAACTGTTGGTTTTTAACCGCTATGACCTGGGATCAAATCTCACACACATTGGGAACTTTTTTCTAATTTGAAAAAATGCTCCAATGGCTCTCGTTTCTTGCAAAATTCCAACCCCACCACTGAACATAAGTAACCAAATGAGGCTCTGGCATGTTTCCAAGTGCAAGAGTTGAACTGCTTTTCACATGTGGTGCACTTACAGTAAAGGCAGTCGCCAACTTCTTCCCACCATGATTATCATAGCCTGTACCAAGTGTATTAGGTGTACTAGAGTATACTAGGCGTACACATGTACTATAAAGAGCTTCCTGACTTAAAGGCTAACATTCTAAACATTTATCAATTAAGAAGTTTCAGAAGATGAGTTTCTTTTAATTGTAAAAACGCTACAAGCTTTCGGGCAAAAGCCCTTCGACAGGCAAAATATAGTATAGTTATATTTTGCCTGTCGAAGGGCTTTTGCCCGAAAGCTTGTAGCGTTTTTACAATTAAAGAAACTCATCTTCTGAAACTTCTTAATTGATATACCTTACTAGAAGAGTCTTTAACCTTTAATCGATTCTAAACATTTGTTTGCCTCTCCAATCCATAGGTGCACACTGATCTGTAGGCAATAATAGGTTGAAAGCTTTAAATTGTCATTTACCTATGGCTTGGTAATCACCAGGTTGATGCAAAGGTTGATTCTCTTTGCCAAGGTATAAAACATATAGGTACAATTTGGATTATAGATTAGAAATAGAAGATAATAAGACCAAATCCAAATAAATGAATAAATAGTGTGCCATTTTGGTAATAGAATTGTTACTATTATCAGACAAATTTCATTCAGTCTTTTGTCTGATGATGGTAACAACACTGTTACCGAAATGTAACACAGTTTATTTATTTTGATTTGGTCTTAAAACATTTCAAAACATAACCAAATTATAATTTTGAAATAGCCTGGGTTTAGTAGTTGTATTTGATACTATCATCAGATTTTAATTTAGAGGAAAACTAAAAGGACAACCAGACTCTTATCTTAACTCCATGTTTTGTCATCGGACTTGAGAATGTCTGGGATATTGGGGCCTCCACACTGTGAACATTGGAACCAAAGGAAAGGATAGAAGGCTACCTTGTAATAAATTCTGCTGCAGACATCGCGCAGGGCCTCATTCTCAATGTAGGAGAGGCGCAGCTGCAGGTTGCGGAAGACAGGCCGATAGTGGTCCAACCTGCGTCCTAGAGACTTGCTGGAGAAGTGCACCTTCTGCTGCAGACTCCAGAACTGGGGGGTGAGCAGCGCCCGTGGGAACAGGTACCTGGCCACACCAACCAACCACTGGTCAAAAATGTACATGGTTTAATTTTCTTGTTTGTTTAAATAAAAAGCATATTTTGCCAATTTCAGAAATTAAAAAATAATAATAATGTATCATTATATTCTAATAGATTTGCCATCAGATATGCATCAGCAACATTTATTTACATAATCAAGAGAAGCTATTTTATTAAGTCACCATCCTGATCCATTCTACTTCTATATAAGCTCTTTGTAAACATATATGTACTAGCCGAATGACCCGGGCAACACCCGTGTTTTACCCGACTGTAGATGTTACAACGGTGATCCTTGGGTTGCTGGTTCAAATCCGGCTCAAGGGAGCCGGCGAGCACGTGACCTCCCTGTGCGCGCGCATCCGTGACAGAGGCCGATGAGGAAAGACGGTCGTGACTATATATATATATATATGTATATGTGAAAAATAAGAAAAAAAAGATCAGATGCTGACCTGACCAGAACTGGCTGGACACATGGCATCAACCAATAACAGATCAGAGAATTTCCACTCAGCATTTACAGCAGCACTTTGTGTCAAAGCATTTACAAAGGTCTTGGGATTCTAGAGATGGCTACAGAGAGAGAGAGAGAAAGTAGAAAAAGTGCATAAATCAGATATTCTGTCATATACAAGAATAAAAATACTAGGTCTTATATGTTCTTAACTTACACTTGGGTCTATTTCTCAAGATTGAAAAGGTTAAATGTGAAAGCTGACCAGGATGATAGGTTGAGTTTCAACACTCAATGACATCCTCTACAAGAGAAGGGAATAGGTGCTGAAATACCAGCCAGGTTCTGCTGTCAGGACTTTTGAACATCATCAGTAGCAGACTTATTTAACCCAGCTTCCTTAGGAGCAGGATATGTATCAGAAAACATCAAGTTTGGTATAAAGGTAGATATAGTTGAATGCCTACACAGAGAGAGAGAAATTGAGATTGAAACTACTTTTATTGTAACGCTCATATAAAATTATATAAGGTTAAATACAAAATTGAATAAATAAATATACAGTAGAACCTCTCTATAAAGGACACCTAGTTGCAGAGCCACAGTGTTTCCTTTATGGAGAGGTGTCCTCTTACTAGAGAGTTGTTAATTGGTAAATATGGTAATTTAGGCAACGAAAACTGTCCTTTGCGGAGGTGTCCTCTAGCAGAGTGTCCTCTCAAGGAGGTTTTTTTTTTTTACTTATCCCTAGTACACGTGGTACAGGCCATGATAATCATGGTGGGTAGTTAGCGACTGCTTTTACTGTAAGCGTACCACATGTCTACACATGTGAAAAGTAGTTCGACTTTGCACTTACAAATGTGCCAGAGCCCCATTTGGTTACTTGCACTCACTGGTGGGGTTGGACTTTTTCAAGAATCGGGGGCCATTGGAGCATTTTTTTTTTTATCAGAAAAAAAGTGTCCAATGCGGGAATCGAACCCGGATCGTAGCGGTCGAAAACAAACGGTTTAACCAGACTTCCACCGACCCCCCCCAGAAGGTTTATTTATAATCAAGAGTTAAAAGATGAATGTAATGTCTACACAGAGAGAGAAATACATCTCTTCTTCTTTCTTATCTCCACTCAATCACACTAAGGTATCAAGCTTGTAAAGCTTGTTGATGGTGTCTGCCGGGGAAGAGTAGAGCTCATCAATGGATGAGTCAATACAGTCAATAATATGTCTTGGGGTTGCAGGCTGAGAATTGCACTTAGTGGGAAAAGATATATATCTCAACTATAACAAAGAAGGTACTTACGCCAAGGGAAAGACTATGTAGTTGGAGAAGGGCAGAGCTGCCATCAGCAACACCGGGGCCACCTTGACCATGTCTTTGGGAGCCTGGAGTGGACATTACATGTAACTACCTAGGGTATATGTATTCTGTAGAGATCAAATAAACTTTTATTAAAAAGGCATCTTTTTTTTTTTTTTTTTTTATCCCTAGTACACGTGGTACAGGCCATGATAATCATGGTGGGTAGTTAGCGACTGCTTTTACTGTAAGTGCATCACCACATGTCTACACATGTGAAAAGCAGAGGCATCTCCTGATTATGCAAATAAAAGTTTCTAATGGCTTGCATCATCTGTCAAAATAAACATCACCTATTCATTGATTTTTATTTATTCCAGCAGAATTTCTTAGGTACAGCTTGCTAATGAGAGCCAATAGCCCAAAACACACATGTGGTTGGCTTTTCTTGATTAGGCACAATTTGGATTATAGATTATAAACACAAGGTATTTCCCTATAAATTACTAAACATACATAAGGGTCTCGATATTTTCACACGTTAAGGAAACAAACAAAGTATTATCTGAATTTAAGAATTATATGAAAACTTCCATGATTTTTAGCAAAACAATTTATAATAAAGATGATAAAGCACAATTTGGATTATAGATTATAAACACAAGGTAATAAGACCAAATTCAAATAAAAAAATAGTGTGTGACGTTTCAGTACTTTTGTCTGAAGATGGTAACAACGCTGTTACCGAAACATCACACACTATTTATTTATTTATTTGGATTTGGTCTTATTACCTTGTGGTTGGCTTTTCTTGATTAATCAAGAATGGGGGCCCATTCTGGAATAATTTTTTTAAAAAATCTACGATTAGTAGATATTTATTCTGACAGGTGGCAGAACCCATAGAAATTTTAGTTGCACAATCAGGAGATGCATTTCTTTTAAAAAAACTGTTACTGAAATATCACATTTATTTGGATGTGGTGTTATTACCTTGTTCTTATAGTTTTTTTTTTGGCTTATCCCTAGTACACGTGGTACAGGCCATGATAATCATGGTGGGTAGGGTTAGGCAAGTGCTTTTACTGCAAGTACACCACATGTCTACATATGTGAAAAGCAGTTCGACTTTGCACTTACAAATGTGCCAGAGCCCTGTTTGGTAACTTGAACTCGCTGGTGGGGTTGGACTTTTGAAAGAATCGGGAGCCATTGGAGTTTTTTTTTTTTTTTAATCAGAAAAAGTGCACTATGCAGGAATTGAACCAGGGTCATAGCGGTCGAAAACAAATGGTTTAGATGATCCTTCCATCAACCCCCTGTTGTTATAGTAGTCTACTTATATATTGTTGGGGATGGGACCCACTATAAGACCATAGTGAAGACTGTGTCACTTACCTGATGGTACTTCTCCAGCTCTTTAAATGACAGGTCCCGCACAGACTTGCCGTTACGTAGCTGACTAGAAACCTTCATATAAAGGGAGATGTCATTGTAGAGCTCCTTAGTGCCTGGAACAACAATCACATGTCCTGTCATGTAGTTGTCTCCATACATAGCTTTTCTGATTGTGAATATGTACTCCAACATTGAACACACCAACGCTTCTAGAATCCCTACTATTCCCATGTGGAGATACCAGACCATGGTGGGTTGTTGTTGGCAGATCAGTTCCCTCTTCTTCTTTCTTTTCTCCACTCAATCATATTAGGGTATCAAGCTAGTAAAGTTTGAGATCATGAATGCATCTGCCTTTGTCATTAAGAGTGGGAGCACTACTTAATGGCAGGCCAACTTAGATCCAAAAGAAAATGGCCGCCTCTGACATGAGGAACAGACGCCATGTGCAGCTGCTCCTAACATGGAGTACAAACGCTGCTCATCCTGTATCCTTGGATCAGGAGCCCTTACAGGGTACTATCAACCGAGCCAGCTGAGCCCAGGTTTTTTAGAGAGCTTGTTACTGCTCCCCCTTCTCCTTTTTTCATCCGGGCTTGAGACCGGCAAAGGCGGAGTTTCAGTTCCCTTTCCTAGCATCAATGTCACAATATTCTTCTTAGTGTAGTTCTGATTTTGTAAGGTTTCTTTTATCAGATATAGGATTTATTTTTTTTTATTTTTTTAGCAATACACTCATGGGCAACACTTAAGTGGAAAGTCTTTGATTCGCCGGTTGTCAATTTTTTTTTTAAGGCAGAGGCAATTTTTTCACACTTGGTTATATCATGTGTCTTCAATAAAGGTCACTGTGTATCAAATATCTTTCAGAGTTCTTGTCTGAATCCCAAAATACATGCTAAAAGGTACAACTTCCTTAAGTTTTGTCCATGAGCGTATATATCTTATCTCAAATATTATTCCTACAGACCTCTTACTACAATGATAACAAAAATTTATATGAGCTCATCTTGGCTCTTCTAATAATTTGTATCATTGCAGTAAGGTCCTGTAGGGATAATGGATCATAAGGAAAATATTGCCATTAGATGCACTAAACAGGACATTTGGGAGAGGCTGCTACTTATCATAAAACAGCTCGAGGAGCATGGACTCATGGAATTTGTGTAATCTTTACACTAGTGGATAAGAAACAACAACAAAATATTGCTAAAAATAATCATTAATATTTTACTAATAGATGGTAATTATGTGTGAGATTATAATTTAAAAATATGAATATACCTGAATTTGATTTATAAAGAGAACTATTCTAAAAAAAATGTATGATATTCCTATTTAAGACAATTTTGAACAATAATACCAAGATTTAAATATTAATTAAAAATAATTTATTATAGGTTTGAGTGTATTATATTAATATAAATAATTTATAGTTAAAATGATTTTCCATCATTGCCTTGGCTCTCAGCATGTACAGACTTTGTGATTGTACAAGTGGAAACAGTTTTTTTTTTTTTTACTTATCCTTTTAGTGATAAAGCACAATTTGGATTATAGATTATAATAAAAGAAAACAAGACCTAATCTTTCTTTTATTATTATCCTTTTAGTCCAAATTAGACAAGATCTTGGAGGTTGTGCTCGTAAAGAAGCTCAAGAACTTTTCTTGGTTCTCTGTACAGGGATCTTTTGTCCTTTCCAATGCAATTTAGTAAATGTTGGGGAGTGGCCTCTTGGAGTGGAAACAGTCAATGTTGAAACCTGGCCACCTGATGGGTACTGATAGGTACAATGTTCTCTATGTCACAGCTCACTATGGCCTGGTACACTGTCACAACCCACTACGACCTGGTACACTGTCACAGCAACCATGGCCTGGTACACTGTCACAGCCCACCATGTACACATACTGTCACCATGTGAGGAACCTACCAATAGAAAAGACCTGGTAGATCTTGAAGGTACGGGGGAAGCGCGTCTCCAGGATCCTCTCATAGCCGGCGATGAAGGCAAACAGCTTCTGTCCCAGGTACTTCCTCACTCCACTGGAGGGCTTCACATAGCGGTCCTTGCTGGTGGTGCTGCTCACATCACTGGTGGTACAATGGGAGTATGATGTACACCAATTGTATTAAAATTTTGACATGTTTCTTTTAAAATAAAACTATTTTCTACTGCCCTTACTGCAATGATTTTTTTTTTTTTTACTTATCCTTTTAGTCTAAATTAGACAAGATCTTGGAGGTCGTGCTCGTAAAGAAGCTCAAGAACTCTTGTGCACGACTCCATATAGGTTATATGCCAGTTACGTTAGAGCGCTGGTTTTATCCAACATTTCCCCGAGGTCACCTACAGAGAGGTGTAACTTGGACTTTGACCTGGTATTAAATGGCCGCCTCTAACATGAGGAACAGACGCCCTGTGCAGCCGCTCCTAACATGAAGAACAGACGCTGCTGAATATCCTGTAACCCAAGAATAGGAGCCCTTACAGGGTGCTATCAGTCAGGCCAACTGAAACCTGGTTTTTTAACGAGCTTGTTACTGCTCCCCTTCCTCCTTTTACATCCGGGCATGGGACCGGCAATGGCGGAGTTACTGCAATGATAAAATAATGGAAGGGCTTGGCTTATCAGTGGTGAACTCTCCCAGCGGTTTCGCCAGTTTAATCGACTATACTGCGGTACTATTGCATTTTGTTGTTTTCCTTTTATACTGATATTGAACCTATACTCTTGGTAAAAGTATTTTACTTGGACATAACTACCTATGGACATAAACTTTGAGGACAGTAGAAATTGATGGATAGAAACTGCTGGGAGAATTCTCCACAGATTAGTCAGGACCTCCCATTATTTTATCTTTGCAGTAAGGGTAGTAGAAAATTATTTTATTTCAAAAAGAAGCATACACGTAAAAAAAAGTTCAATTTTTGTATAAGGTAATAGTGCTGCCATCTATATTCCAGATGGGAAACTAGGCCTATTTGTCTTGTACAGATATACACCATTTCTTACTGTTCTTACACCAATAGAGAAATACAGTAAAACCCCTCTAATACGAACCCTGGATATAACGAACCTTCCCTTATAACGAACCCACGCCGATTCTCAATTCCATTCCATTGAAAATACCATCGTTATAACGAACTTTGCGATTTTTAGAATAACGAACTACCCCTATAACGAACCTATTTTCGGTCCCAAAATAATAAAATCTATTTAAAATATTATGCTTATAACGAACTTAGAATTGTAATAAAAAAAATTTAAAACAACCAAATTTTGAGCATGTTTCAGCTCGCGGATCGCGATTTCAAAACAATAAATTTAGCGGCATTGTTTGTTTTGAATTTTGCACTTTATTTTACTGTATGTTGTAAAAATTTTAACACATTATACTTTTTATTAAATAGAATATATTTTCATCCATTAAATTTGAAATATAAAAATACAAATGGCTTCCAAAATGAAGAAAACAAAGGCATTTTAAAAACAAAAGCATTATTTCTTTTAAAAAAAGGCCATTTTCAGAACTTTTCAAAGTGAAACAACACAGGCAAAATGTTAAGAACATTAAAATAAGAGAATATAACTTTTCTATTATAAAAGATAAAATATAAAGCTATTAAAAATTGCTACAAAGAGGAATCAACCTCAACTTTTGCCGCGATCGCGATCGTACGTTTTAGGGCTAAAAAAAAAAAAAATCCAAATAAATGGTCCCGTGATCAAACAAAAACTATTTTTATGCTATTAACTATGGTGATTTTAAAGTCAGCAATGTTTTGCATGACAGGTTTTAAAAAAAAACGAAATCTAGACCTAGAAGAATATGTGGGAAAATGAAATGGAAGAAAAACACCAACTTTATTTGAATGGTGCAATGCTTGAAGAATGCTTTGAAACAACAAGGTGTTAGAGCCATTTTTCCAAGTAAACAATGTATTATATAATGTGATAATGATGTTTTAAAATCATTTTATATCTTTGAATATATATTTAATAAAACTTTGCATAGAATTTGTCTTGATTTTTAAATTAGACATAGAGGTACATGTATGTTAATGATAAGAAGAACCTATCATCTAATGATTTCTATTATTATTCAGTATTAATGTAAGGAAATTGGTCAATTAAGGGAATTAAAACAAAGTGACCACTATTAAGAGGAAGCCTCTTCCAGTGTGTATGGCTATCCTTTAATTATACGGTCTAAAAATTTTGAAAAGTAAAAAAAAATGGCCAAACCGTGGCTATAGTGAACCGTGGCTATAGTGAACCAAAAGCTCTGTCCCATTGGGGTTCACTATAGAGGGGTTTTACTGTATTGGGAAGGCCTGGCTAATCAGTGGTGAACCCATTGAAATTAGTGTAATCTTTACACGAGGGGGATAAAAAACAACAGAATGCTCACACCAGAACACATTTTGGCTTGCATTAGATGCACTAAACAGGACCTTTAGGAGAGGCTGCTGCTTATCATTAAACAGTTCGAGGAGCATGAACTCATGGAATTGATGTAATCTTTACACGAGGGGGATAAGAAACAACAGAATGCTCACACCAGAACACATTTTGGCTTGCATTAGATGCACTAAACAGGACCTTTAGGAGAGGCTGCTGCTTATCATTAAACAGTTCGAGGAGCATGAACTCATGGAATTGATGTAATCTTTACACGAGGGGGATAAGAAACAACAGAATGCTCACACCAGAACACATTTTGGCTTGCATTAGATGCACTAAACAGGACCTTTAGGAGAGGCTGCTGCTTATCATTAAACAGTTCGAGGAGCATGAACTCATGGAATTGATGTAATCTTTACACGAGGGGGATAAGAAACAACAGAATGCTCACACCAGAACACATTTTGGCTTGCATTAGATGCACTAAACAGGACCTTTAGGAGAGGCTGCTGCTTATCATTAAACAGTTCGAGGAGCATGAACTCATGGAATTGATGTAATCTTTACACGAGGGGGATAAGAAACAACAGAATGCTCACACCAGAACACATTTTGGCTTGCATTAGATGCACTAAACAGGACCTTTAGGAGAGGCTGCTGCTTATCATTAAACAGTTCGAGGAGCATGAACTCTTGGAATTGATGTAATCTTTACACGAGGGGGATAAAAAACAACAGAATGCTCACACCAGAACACATTTTGGCTTGCATTAGATGCACTAAACAGGACCTTTAGGAGAGGCTGCTGCTTATCATTAAACAGTTCGAGGAGCATGAACTCATGGAATTGATGTAATCTTTACACGAGGGGGATAAGAAACAACAGAATGCTCACACCAGAACACATTTTGGCTTGCATTAGATGCACTAAACAGGACCTTTAGGAGAGGCTGCTGCTTATCATTAAACAGTTCGAGGAGCATGAACTCTTGGAATTGATGTAATCTTTACACGAGGGGGATAAAAAACAACAGAATGCTCACACCAGAACACATTTTGGCTTGCATTAGATGCACTAAACAGGACCTTTAGGAGAGGCTGCTGCTTATCATTAAACAGTTCGAGGAGCATGAACTCATGGAATTGATGTAATCTTTACACGAGGGGGATAAGAAACAACAGAATGCTCACACCAGAACACATTTTGGCTTGCATTAGATGCACTAAACAGGACCTTTAGGAGAGGCTGCTGCTTATCATTAAACAGTTCGAGGAGCATGAACTCTTGGAATTGATGTAATCTTTACACGAGGGGGATAAGAAACAACAGAATGCTCACACCAGAACACATTTTGGCTTGCATTAGATGCACTAAACAGGACCTTTAGGAGAGGCTGCTGCTTATCATTAAACAGTTTGAGGAGCATGAACTCATGGAATTGGTGTAATCTTTACACAGGGGGATAAGAATTAACAAAGAAAGCACACAAGTGGGAGAGTAAACTTACCTAAGTCGATGTGAACAGTGAAACAGGGGTTTCCGGAACAACAGCCTGTGGATAACATGGGGTGTGGCCATCTTGTAACTGACACACACAGACAGGCTGATGGGATATACATCTAGATGGCTTACGCTTCATTTAAGCTCCCACATCTTTTTTTATCCAATAGTTTGATGTGGCTTCTTTCTCAGGGAACAACTTTTTACCTTGACATACTCATTTTGAAAATGATGCTGTACAATTTGAATTATAAACAATACTTAAAATTATACCGCATAAGTTTCTTTTCTATGAAAAATCAATATTTATTTTAAAGAGAAATATTTACTATTTCTAACTTTTTTGAATGAAGTATGAGAGGGTGAAAATATGAAGAGTAATGGCGAACGGGAAAAATAAAAGTGTCCAGGGGCGGGAATCGAACCCCCTGGACACTTTTATTTTTCCCGTTCGCCATTACTCTTCATATTTTCACCCTCTCATACTTCATTCAAAAAAGTTAGAAATAGAAAATATTTCTATTTTAAATAAATATTGATTTTTCATAGAAAAGAAACTTATGCGGTATAATTTTAAGTATTGTTTATAATCACACGCCGCAGTCCTTTATAATGTATTATGTAGTGTTCTATTTAAAAAGAACGAGAGAGAGTTCCACAGAACAAGAGAAGATCCAAGGCAAAAGAAACTAACTTTATTACTCTCTCTTGACCTATATATATATATCGCGCTTCTCGCGGACATGCAAATCAACCATCCTTTTAAAAGAAACAAGATGTAAAAATATACAAAACAAAACAATATTATGCAAACATCTCGAGGTATGCGACAGACTCCCCCTCCATGACCTCTCATCACTCCTGTGATGGGACTCCTGGTGGCCAGCACCATAGCGCTCTTTATCAGGCTTCTGAAGAGGCTCCACAGTGTAAGGGATGCAATTGTCCTCCAGCCACTTGGTGATGGTGATTCTGTTATTCCAGGTGGTGGAGAGGCTCAACTCCTTTGGAGGTGCTTCTTCGCCGGTACCAGGCTTTGGTTCTTTTTCGCCAGTACCAGACTCCTTAATAGGTTCTTTTTCGCCAGTACCAGACTCCTTAGTAGGTTCTTTTTCGCCAGTACCAGACTCCTTAGTAGGTTCTATTTCGCCAGTACCAGACTCCTTAGTAGGCCCTTGTTCCCCAGTACCAGACTCCTTAGTAGGTTCCCTTTCGCCAGTACCAGACTCCTCAGTAGGCCCTTGTTCCCCAGTAACAGACTCCTTAGTAGGTTCTTTTTCTCCAGTACCAGACTCCTTAGTAGGCCCTTGTTCCCCAGTACCAGACTCCTTAGTAGGTTCTATTTCGCCAGTACCAGACTCCTTAGTAGGCCCTTGTTCCCCAGTACCAGACTCCTTAGTAGGTTCTTTTTCGCCAGTACCAGACTCCTCAGTAGGCCCTTGTTCCCCAGTAACAGACTCCTTAGTAGGTTCTTCTTCTCCAGTACCAGACTCCTTAGTAGGCCCTTGTTCCCCAGTACCAGACTCCTTAGTAGGTTCCCTTTCGCCAGTACCAGACTCCTCAGTAGGCCCTTGTTCCCCAGTAACAGACTCCTTAGTAGGTTCTTTTTCTCCAGTACCAGACTCCTTAGTAGGCCCTTGTTCCCCAGTACCAGACTCCTTAGTAGGTTCCCTTTCGCCAGTACCAGACTCCTCAGTAGGCCCTTGTTCCCCAGTAACAGACTCCTTAGTAGGTTCTTTTTCTCCAGTACCAGACTCCTTAGTAGGCCCTTGTTCCCCAGTAACAGACTCCTTAGTAGGTTCTTTTTCTCCAGTACCAGACTCCTTAGTAGGTTCTATTTCGCCAGTACCAGACTCCTTAGTAGGTTCTTTTTCTCCAGTACCAGACTCCTTAGTAGGCCCTTGTTCCCCAGTAACAGACTCCTTAGTAGGTTCTTTTTCTCCAGTACCAGACTCCTTAGTAGGTTCTATTTCGCCAGTACCAGACTCCTTAGTAGGTTCTTTTTCTCCAGTACCAGACTCCTTAGTAGGCCCTTGTTCCCCAGTAACAGACTCCTTAGTAGGTTCTTTTTCTCCAGTACCAGACTCCTTAGTAGGTTCTATTTCGCCAGTACCAGACTCCTTAGTAGGTTCTTTTTCTCCAGTACCAGACTCCTTAGTAGGCCCTTGTTCCCCAGTAACAGACTCCTTAGTAGGTTCTTTTTCTCCAGTACCAGACTCCTTAGTAGGCCCTTGTTCCCCAGTACCAGACTCCTTAGTAGGTTCCCTTTCGCCAGTACCAGACTCCTCAGTAGGCCCTTGTTCCCCAGTAACAGACTCCTTAGTAGGTTCTTTTTCTCCAGTACCAGACTCCTTAGTAGGCCCTTGTTCCCCAGTACCAGACTCCTTAGTAGGTTCCCTTTCGCCAGTACCAGACTCCTCAGTAGGCCCTTGTTCCCCAGTAACAGACTCCTTAGTAGGTTCTTTTTCTCCAGTACCAGACTCCTTAGTAGGCCCTTGTTCCCCAGTAACAGACTCCTTAGTAGGTTCCCTTTCGCCAGTACCAGACTCCTCAGTAGGCCCTTGTTCCCCAGTAACAGACTCCTTAGTAGGTTCTTTTTCTCCAGTACCAGACTCCTTAGTAGGTTCTTCTTCGCCAGTACCAGACTCCTTAGTAGGTTCTTTTTCGCCAGTACCAGACTCCTTAGTAGGTTCTATTTCGCCAGTACCAGACTCCTTAGTAGGTTCTTTTTCTCCAGTACCAGACTCCTTAGTAGGTTCTTTTTCGCCAGTACCAGACTCCTTAGTAGGTTCTATTTCGCCAGTACCAGACTCCTTAGTAGGTTCTTTTTCTCCAGTACCAGACTCCTTAGTAGGTTCTTTTTCTTCTTCTTCCTCCTCTTCCTCTTCTTCTTCTTCCTCTTCTTCTTCTTCTTCTTCCTCTTCTTCTTCTTCTTCGCTGAAATATTCTTCTTCATCTACCATTTCATTTTGTTCATTGAAATCTTCTTCATCTACCATTTCATTCTTATTTTCAAGAAGAAAGTCCATCATCAAGCGTTGCTGCTTCGCCATCGTCCTGATGAGGCTTTCAATGGTCAAATCTGATGATCCTGTCGGCTGCGCCATGTTGTAATGTTCTATTTAAAAAGAACGAGTTCCACAGAACAAGAGAAGATCCAAGGCAAAAGAAACTCTAACTTTATTACTATCTTGACCTATATATATATATCGCGCTTCTCGCGAACATGCAAATCAACCATCCTTTTAAAAGAAACAAGATGTAAAAATATACAAAACAAAACAATATTATGCAAACATCTCGAGGTATGCGACATATTATAAGTTACTTTAAGTATTATTTACGAACGGAGAAAAACGTCCAGGGTTGCCTAGTGGACATGGCACCTGCCCGGTAAGCAGAAGGTTGTGGGTTCGATTCCCGCCCCTGGACACTTTTATTTTTCCCGTTCGCCATTACTCTTCATATTTTCACCCTCTCATACTTCATTCAAAAAAGTTAGAAATAGTAAATATTTCTCTTTAAAATAAATATTGATTTTTCATAGAAAAGAAACTTATGCGGTATAATTTTAAGTATTGTTTATAATCACACGCCGCAGTCCTTTATAATTTGAATTATTCTTCTTTTTTTTTTACTTATCCTTTTATTAGTCTAAATTAGACAATATCTTGGATTTGAATTATAAACACATGGAAATAACCAAATCCAAATAATAGTATACAGTACTTTTGTCTGAAGTTTGTAACAATGCTGTTACCCAAATATCACATACTATTTATTTAGATTTGGTCTTATTACCTTGTGTTTATAATCAATAAATCAAATCGGTGGTGCATTTACAGTAAAAGCAGTCGCCTACTTCTACCCACCATGATTATCATAACCTGTATCACGTGTAATAGGGATAAGCAAATAATAATAATCGATAATCCAAAAAAATTGTGCCTTTATCATCTAACTTACTCCAACATTGGGTTGTTGAAGGAGGTTAGACTGTATATACAAAGCATCTACTTATATATTGGGAGTACAAATAGGTTTTGAGGGATTTGCAAAAGAAGCCACAACAAATATTATATAAATAGCATCGGACCTTGTGTGTGTAAGGTTTCATGTTAAGGCTTCATCATTTCCCCAAAAAAATCAGAAGAAGTCTTTTCACTCAAGTGTAAGGAACTTTTTTTTTGGTGCTCTAACCATGTCAACCTTTTTGCCAACAAAACACAATTTGCGGGAAGCGCTGCTTTTTTGTTTTAATTTGAAGAAAAGTGCAACTGATGGACATCGATTGCTGTGTGAGGCATATGGTAAACATGCTCTATCAATAAAATCATGTGAATACTGGTTTCGGTGTTTCAAAAGTGGCGATTTTGACACCAGAGACAAAGAACGCGGAGGGAGGCCAATAAAGTTTGAAGACGCTGAGTTGGAGGCTTTATTGGACGAAGATTCAAGCCAAACTCAAGAGGAGCTCGCTGAAACCTTGGGAGTGACTCAACAAGCGATTTCAAACCGTCTCAAGGTCATGGGTATGGTGCAAAAACAAGGAAATTGGGTTCCATATGAACTCAAGCCAGGAAACATTGAGCGCCGTATTTGCACGTGCAAACTACTGCTCAAAAGACAAAATCGGAAGGGTTTTTTGCATCGAATCGTGACGGGGGACGTAAAGTGGATTCACTACGACAACTCAAAGCGCAGAAAATCGTGGGTTAAGCCCGGTCATGCATCAACTTCAACGGCCAAACCGAATATTCATGGCAAGAAGCTAATGCTGTGCATCTGGTGGGATCAGCTCGGAGTGATCTACTATGAGCTACTTCAGCCTAACGAAACCATCACTGGAGAACGTTACCAACAACAATTGATGCGATTAAGCCGAGCATTGAAGATTAAACGCCCACTATATGCCAAAAGACATGACAAAGTGATCTATCAGCACGAAAACGCTCGGCCACATGTTGCAAAAGTTGTCAAGGAGACTTTGGAGGTGCTTCAATGGGATGTCCTACCCCACCCGCTGTATTCACCAGACATTGCTCCTTCAGACTACCACATGTTCCGTTCGATGACACATGGCCTGGCCGAGCAGCACTTCACTTCTTACGAAGAGTCGAAAAATTGGGTCAATGTTTGGATCGCCTCAAAAGACGAGGAATATTTTCGACACGGAATCCGTATGCTGCCTGAAAGATGGGAAAAAGTCGTAGGTAAAGATGGACAATACTTTGAATGAAATATATT
Source organism: Cordylochernes scorpioides (assembly GCA_030710605.1). Classification (NCBI taxonomy): domain Eukaryota; kingdom Metazoa; phylum Arthropoda; class Arachnida; order Pseudoscorpiones; family Chernetidae; genus Cordylochernes; species Cordylochernes scorpioides. The sequence continues at coordinate 191,012,046 of CP092864.1, forward strand.
GTACTGATTTCTCTGAATAAAGCTTCGAATTTATAAAAAAATCCCTCAAAACTTATTTGTACTCCTAATAATTGCCTTATTCTGTCTGTGTGAAGTTCACTGTGTGAAGTTCACGGATAGATTTTGGTCAGAATATAATATAAAAAGCCAACAATGAAGAATGAATGTAAGATAAAAAGCCAACAATGAAGAGTAAATATGATATAAAAAGCCAACAATGAAGAATGAATGTAAGATAAAAAGCCAACAATAAAGAGTAAATGTAATATAAAAAGCCAACAATGAAGAATAAATGTAAGATAAAAAGCCAACAATGAAGAGTAAATATAATATAAAAAGCCAAAAATGAAGAATAAAAAGCCAACAATGAAAAGTAAATATAATATAAAAAGCCAACAATGAAGAATGAATGTAAGATAAAAAGCCAACAATGAAGAGTAAATATGATATAAAAAGCCAACAATGAAGAATGAATGTAAGATAAAAAGCCAACAATGAAGAATAAATGTAATATAAAAAGCCAACAATGAAGAGTAAATATAATATAAAAAGCCAACAATGAAGATTGAATGTAAGATAAAAAGCAGTGTTGGGCAAATATTAATTAAAATGATTTATTAAAGACTAGCGGATGTGCCCGGCTTCGCCCGGGTTTTACCCGAGTAAAGGTTTGTATAACGAACATTTGTTAAAACAATTCTCTATAAACATATTTTAAAAAAAGATATATTTTGATGATTTGAAACTCGTAAATTTGAATCTCTCGATAAAGTGATCATTTTTTCCCGGTCCCCTGTGCCGTGTCATCCTGAATTTTGTATTTCCTAATTTTCTATATTACAAAATAATCGTTTTATCTAGTGAACATATTTTCCTGGTCCCTTGAAAAATACTCGATAATTTGAATAAAATCATGGTCGTGAATCTCTCGATAAAGTGATAATTTTTTCCCGGTCCCTGTGTGCCGTGTCATCCCGAATTTTGTATTTCCTCGATAAAGTGAACATTTTTTACCGTTCCCTGTGAGCCGTGTCATCCTGAATTTTGTCTTTCCTAATTCTATACATTACAAAATCATCGACACGGGATATCATTTAATGTTGTCTAAAGGGGGTTAAGAGAGCAGTCTCTTTCAAATGAAAAATGCTTTAATTAAGCAGATGTTTAAAGTATAATATATGAGAGAGGCAATCTTACAGGTTGTCGACGCTGTAAAATCCCCAGAGAGAGTGTTTTTGTAGCATCATGCTGTGACTCACACGATGACCCAAGGTCATCAGGAGCAGCAAACTAAGCCTATCTCCGTCTCAATGGTGGCGCTGCTTGCGAGTTAAATATACAAATCTGCAAATAACTCTAAGGATATTCAAGAAATTCTTTTTCATAAACCTTTCCGGGGATACACCTAATAATATCCCAAAATTTCACGGCGATTGGATGTATGGTTTTTGAATCCATAGAGGACACACACACACACACACAGACAGACAGACAGACATTCAATTTTATATATATATAGATTAACAATTGATTAATTGTTAATTGTAATTTTCACAATTAACAATTAATCAATTGTTAATTGCACTTTTCTAATTAACAATTAATTAATTGTTAATTGCACTTCAATTTAATTGAAAAATAATTTTTTAATGCCCAACACTGCATTTCAGTACCACTCTTTCTCGAACATGCTGGCCGACAATTTGTGACTCTTTGGCAGATTTGTCATTGTCGCAAAAGAAAAAAGGCGTTCAACTGCAGCTGACGATGGTAAAGGTGTGTTGTATTTAATAAAAACACTTTTTATCTCAGGCAGTGTTGGGCAAATATTAATTAAAATGATTTATTAAAGATTAACAATTGATTAATTGTTAATTGAACTTCAATTTAATTGAAAAATAATTTTTTAATGCCCAACACTGATAAAAAGCCAACAATGAAGAGTAAATGTAATATAAAAAGCCAACAATGAAGAGTGAATGTAATATAAAAAGCCAACAATGAAGAATGAATGTAAGATAAAAAGCCAACAATGAAGAGTAAATATACAGTATAACCTTGTTAATTCGACACACCCCAATTCGACACTAGGCGATAATTCGACCATGTTCTGATGTCCCGACCTACGGCCTATCAAATAACAAACCGTAATTCGACAGTATCGATAATACGACATTTCCGATAGTTCGACCATTTTAAAATTCGAATTTCGACAGTTGAATGTTTTTTACTTACAACTTTCCGCTAAAAAGGTATTGCGGCGGCGATCGGCGGGCGGCGATAGGATCGCGCGCGCGCACTTTTGGTGTCTGGTTAGTTTAAGTTTCACTTTGCAGTCCTGTTGCGCAATGTCGCGAGTGTTATTGTTTTTTTTTTTTATGCTGGGATTTAGGCTTCGTGCGCTAATTAACAATAATATTTTATTTTTAAATATCAGCATTAAAATTATTAGTTATTTTAAAATTTACAAATAATTTCCTTTTAAATAAATAAATCTTCATAAAATGTAGCCACAATGATTATGATAACATTTTATTTCAATATTCCATTTCTGTGTTATTATAAAAGATTTAAACACAAAATCAATAACACCTGCAGCAGCAGAGGATGACTTTAATGCATTAAAATTTATTTATTAAAAGACATTTCAGAAGAAGAAAGACATGCATGTTTTTTCAAAATGACCATCTGGAATAAATACTGAATAGGATTTCAGTGCAAAAACAGACATCTATAAAGGAATTTTTTAAAAGATCTCTTCATGATTATTTTAAAATATTATTATAAAATTTTCTTTTTATTTACCATATTTATTTCCTTTCAACTGCTATATTCTTCAATTAGAAAAAAATATTATTTAATATATTATATTTAATATTTTAATGTCTGTAGAGTTAATATTTGATTATATTACTGAAAAGAAACACATTACCAGTAAATTTATTTGTTACAATTATTTATGTTTCTAAAATATGTATTAATGCCATTTTGTCACTGATACTAAAAGTTAATCATGAAAATAAAATAAAAACACACAATGGTTCAATTAATATCATTAATTTATATTACAAGGCTATTTTAAAAAAATATTATTTCCGCGAGTTAGATGATTACCTAATCATCTGACTTTAATTCAACACTTCCTTTAATTCAACCTAAAGCTCTGATCCCTTGGGGTGTTGAATTAAAGAGGTTCGACTGTAATATAAAAAGCCAACAATGAAGAGTGAATGTAAGATAAAAAGCCAACAATGAAGAGTAAATGTAATATAAAAAGCCAACAGAGTGAATGTAAGATAAAAAGCCAACAATGAAGAGTAAATATAATATAAAAAGCCAACAATGAAGAGTAAATCTCTATATATATAAAAATGAATGTTTGTATGTTTGTATGTTTGTATGTCCGGTATACAAATTCGCAGTAGTTCACTAATTCAAACCAAAATTTCCATACATAGGTAAAAAAATACGGGGAAGACGATAGGCTATTTAAAAATATATATAAATCAATTATTAAAACTATATATTTTTAGTCAGAAAATGATGATGACGATATTGCTGTATCATGTTTGATTATCAGATACAAAATTATATCGGGAAAAATTCCAAAAAGCAGAGACCACGGGTGAAACCAGTTCATTATTTTGTACGCAGGAACAAAATTCTAACAGAAAAACATTCATTCGAGCAGAAAACAAAAGCCAGATCATCTTTCTATAAAAATATCGCTTCTCAGACACAAAGTTTGGAGCGGGACGTTTCACAAGAGTGACATCCACGGCGCCAATTTATAATTGTAACGAATAGTATTTGAATAAAAACATTTAATCGGGTAAAACCCGGGCGTTGCCCGGGTCATTCGGCTAGTGCTCTATAAACTGGCAATTCCAGCTGCCAATTGAATGTTATTTTATTATTATCTTGTACACGTGGTACAGGCCATGATAATCATGGTGGGTAGTTAGACTACTTTTACTGTAAGTGCACCACATGTCTACACAAATTGTTGATATTTTGATTCAATACATGCCTTTTTAGTTAAATATTTATTTATGGATTGCTCTATTAAAAAAAAAAAAAATGTCTACACATGTGAAAAGAAGTTTGACTTTTGCACTTACAAATGTGCCAGAGCCCATTTGGTTACTTGCACTCGCTAGTGGGGTTGGACTTTTGCAAGAATCGGGGGCTATTGGAACATATTTTTTAAATAGAAAAAAATTGTCCAATGCAGGATTCGATCCTGGGTCATAGTGATAGAAAACCAATGGTTTAGGCCATCCTTCCACCGACCTCTCCTCTTGTGAGCTCTAGGATTCCTTCCATCTAGAGACTTGCCAAAGAAATCAATGTCTTTATCCATTCTGCTCTTGTAACATTTAAACAATAGAAGCACATGTCCACTTCTAAGTAGAGATACAAAGCTAAAGAGTGTATAAAATACTTTAAAAATTAACATACCTAGTCATTTTTAAGTTGTTCTCATTTATAATTATACTTTTTTTTATTATTCTCAAGTGATATGGTCAAATTTGACCAAAATAAAAAAAAAATCAACTCTACAGATTTTATGAAAAATATATAATTATTGATATATAGAATAAAATGGAAAAAATTTTGAGTTACTATAAAAATAAAAAAATAATAAAAAAATAGAGATGTAGTAAGAAATGGTTAGGTTAAATAGCTACTGGATGAGATACAACCAAGATTGGATCAATCAGAAGATACCCTAGATGGTGTAAAACTAGTCTTATCAGAAGTAATGGCAAAAATAAAATGAAAGCTGCAGGTTTTGAAATGCCACACACTGCTCTGCATGCTTGCAAGGAACAAATAACCAAGAATGGTTGTGTTAAAACATCCCAAAATTCTATGGCCCATAGAAGTGCAGGCAAATGGAAAAGAATTCCATAATGACTTACAATTAGGCCTGAAATTAGCATATTCCAATCCCATTGTTTAGTTACCAATCTAAGTTTTTTCATAGCTGCCATCACAAAAACTACTCCCACAATTAAAACTGAATATTCAAAGAAGGTTAATAATGTTATCCAGTAAAAATTTTGTTCCAATTCCAAATATACAAATTCTGGTTGATCCAACTCCCAGTTTGTAACTTTTAATTTAGCCCAACGAATGTAACTGGCTGAAAGTAATAAAAGTATTGCAAGCTGCAATGAGCCTGTTGTTTTAATATTAATTAATATATGGCGATAGGCTTCCAGTTTCTGTAGAACCAAATCAAATAATACAATTGAATATTCTGATTCAATATATTCGTCGTTTGGTTCTTTACAGTTATTACAATATTCAAGTCTCAGATGGTTGCTCGAGTAGGTCTTATGCAAGCTTTGTGCTGGAGAGCCACAATGTATGCAAACGTAATCCATTTTACCTAAATATTTAAATCGACGTAATTAAAAGGTATATTTCCAAACTTGAAAGATTCGATAAAACACTTTGTTACAATGATGCAACACCTATCATTGAAAAAAAAAACTAATAAGAAAAAAATTTGATTTTGTTACTTTTAAATGTCATTCAAAACATGTTTTAGAAAATAACGACCTTAAAAATTGATCTTTATAATTGTATTAAGAAAAAAAAAAAGTAGCCAAAATAAACGAGAGGCAAAATATCGGTGAATTTGGTCAATAAAGATATTTATCTGATTTAAAAAAAAAATTATTCATTGATCAATTTTTAAAATATTGTCAATACACCTTTAAAAAAAAAACTTATTTTCAAAAAAATAAAAACTTCTATAGTAAATTATTTTAATATTTAAATTGCATTGATAATTCGGTTTTATAGGTTTTGCAATTTTAAAGCAACATTCTCGATTTTAGGCGCTATTTCAGATTCTATTTGACTTTAAGAGAAATAGGTTTTCTTTTCAAATTTTCAATTGAAACACGTTTATTTTAAATAAAATTAATATACTTTAGTACTGTTTCTTTTTGTTAAGGTCATTTTTTATTTCAAAAATCACTTTTTGATTTCAATAACCTATTATTTTATTTCAATACTTATATTTTATTTTGTGCATATATTAAAGGTTTTTAATTTTTAAGATGTAATTTAAAAAGATCAATAGGCACATTTTATGTGATAATATCGACATTTTATAATTTAATATCGAATATTTTAAGAATTCAAAACATATTTTTGATATTAAACAAAGGCATATCCTTAAATGTAAAAAAAACTATGACAGTGATCAACAATATTTTGAAAATAAAATTTCCGATTTGAATTGAAATTTTATTATTAACATATCTTCCTATTTGATAATTTCTCTAAGAAATTGAAACTATTTTTGACGCGTATGATTATTTTCAAAGTAAAATTATTTTCTACTGCCCTACAGTAATGGTATAATAATGGGAGGGCCTGGCTCAAAAATGGTGAACCCTCCTAGCAATTTCATCAGTTTAATATACCAGTAGTAACATATAGGTAACCCATGCTCCTGGAGCGTATCCATTTTAATCTAACATGGTAGATCCTCCTAATATTTACAGTTCGCGTAAGAGCAGTAGTAAGTTATCTTATTTAAAGATAAATAATTTTTTAAATAGTATTAATTTTTAAATACATATAGAAGACGCGCTAATGCCTTTTGTATATGTCAACATGTTAATTTAATAGGAAAGAATAACAAATATTGATGTGTGGCAAGAGTATATAGGAGGACTATACCAGGAGCTGATATGTGAGCAGATATTGTGAAATGATGGCACTGGCCAACACCTATTTTGTTGCCGAAGATTAGAGGCACGTTTCTGAATCCAGAAATGTTATCCATTTTCCTCTATCAGCTTTCGTTTTAGAATACATACTCTTCCTAACATTAATAAGACTTCTAAAATGAGTGGTTATCTATATTGTGTCGATTTATTAGTCCAGCGATGGCCCAGAAAGTATTTCAAAGTTAGTGTTTTATTGGTATTACTTATTAGCTACATTTTTAGAGGAAGACAAAAAGACACCACCCTAGAATATCCATTGGGTTCTATTTGACTTCCGCCGATCTGCCGCGCCACGCAGCGGTGGTCATCTCCTATTTCATGACCCCGCTTGTATGTTTGCTGACGGCGTGGTCTGTCATCCCAGCGGACTGGAAGAAAGTATCTCGGCCCCCACAAATATAAGTTTATAAAAAACACTAACAAGGAGAGAATAGTTCTATTTCAGCTAGCCCTACTCTCTCTAAACGATGTTGAAAAAAAAAGCGGGGAGGCACTATCAAATCATGTGATTTAATGTAAAAAAAAAAGAAGCAAATGATGATATGATCGGCGCATAATCGACTTGACAATTTCTAATAAACATTCCATTAGTCTAAAACATAACTGGAGAACCTCAGCACTTTCTTTGTTGTTATCCAAGACGAGGCAAGATTAACTAAGCATTAGTTTATTTCCTATTATATATTATATATATTATATACAAGTCAAAAGAGATCACTAGCAGAGTATTATTCCTTTTGGTTTCCAGAGCTCAACAATCTATGAGCCTAATACTCTGCACATCTCCTCCCTTAACTTTACAGGAACCTTCGAGGTATCTTGACTGCCCTTCCATATCTTGTATGCACGGCTGGCATTGAAGGGAGGCTCTTCTCTGGATCCTGGTCTTGGTTGTCCCTCTGCATCCTTCCATCTCTTGTAGATGAGGCCGTTGGTGTAGGGCAATCCTCCTCGGTCTCTTTCTCCTGGTCATCCTTGCATCTCCTTGAGAGCCAGGTTGATGTCGAAGTGGGGGTCTCCTCATTTCTCTGCTCCTGGCGCTGGCCATCCTCAGAAGCATCCATGGTACTTCCCATTTTTGGTAGAGGTGTGAGGTGGAGTCTGTTTCGCCTAACTTTTCCTTGGGGAGTTTGTACCCAATAGGAACGCGGTTCTTCGGATTTGTGAAGAACTGTTCCTTCTACCCTTTGATCTCTAATCCAAACGCTGCCCCCTTGTTGAAGCGGAGGCAAGCTATGTACATCGTGTCGTTTATCATATAGGCGCTTCTGGTTGATCACCCTCCTTTTCTCTCTTTTTTGCAAAGCTTCGGAGTCCAAGTACCTTGGCATCAGTGACGATTCTATTGCTGGAACAGAGGTCCTAAGGCGTCGTCCCATTAATAGTTCAGCTGGACTATAACCACTTTCCAGGGGCATCGTTCTATATGCTTGAAGAGTCAGATAGCAATCTTCTTCTTTCTTAAAACTTTGCTTTATATTCTTGATAATTGCTTCAATAAATCCATTGCTTTGAGGGAATTTCGGGCTGGATGTGATATGTTTGAAAGACCATTCCTTAGAAAATTTTGAAAATTCGGAACCCAGAACTTTTTGGAATTGTGGTCCATTATCGCTTCTAACAGTCTCAGGTGTTCCATGCCTAGAAAATATAGATTTAAGACGGCTTATTACTTCTTGAGCAGTTAGATTTTGTAAAAGTGATATTTCTGGGTACCTGGAGTAGTAATCACATACAATTAGATACCATCTCCCATTTAGATAAAAGAGATCCATTCCGACTTTTTGCCAAGGCCTGATCGGAAATTCTGAGGGCATCAAAGGTTCATGCTTGGGTTTTCTCTCCTTCACGCATTTTGTACACGACGAAACCATCCTTTCAATCTCTTGGGAATTCCTAACCACCAAACCGATTCTTTTGCTCTAGATCTGCATTTATTGATCCCAAAATGGTCTTGGTGCAATTTCTCAAGGATATCTTTCCTCAATGACTTAGGGATTAGAATTCTTTGTCCTCTAAGAAGAAGACCATTCTGATAGGTCAGGTCCTCCTGAAATTGCCAGTATCCTCTTAGTGCTGGATCTACTTCTCTTTTATTTTCAGGCCATCCACTCATACAGTATTTAGCCAATTGAGAGCAAAGTGAATCTTCCTTTTGCTTTCTAGAAATCTCCAAAAGTCTTTCTTCTGTTGCTGGAAATTCAATGGATTGGATGTACGCAGAAAGTTCTTCTTCCAATTCATCTTTATGTGGTTTAGACATAGGCTTCCTTGATAACATATCAGCCACTATTTGCTTTTTGCCAGCAATGTGACTTATTTGATAAGAATACCTCATCATCCTCATTTTTAATCGCTGAAGTCTGGGAGTCATGTCTTCCAAGGATTTGGACGTAAAAATGGCAATCAGTGGTTTGTGATCTGTTTCAATATGGATTTTATTACCTGTAACATAATCCTTTAGTCGATCACAAGTCCATACTATAGCCAGTCCTTTTTCAATTTGGCTGTATCTTTTCTCCGTTTCTGAAAGTGTTCTAGATACATAAGCTATAGGTTTTAAAGATCCATCAAGTTGTTCTTGTCTTAGAACACCACCTATTCCAAATGAAGAAGCATCAGCCGATACTATGGTCGTTCTTGAGGGATCAAATAAAGCGAGGTTAGGTCTAGATACTAACTCTTGTTTCAGCAGGTTAAAGCTCTTTTTCTGAGGTTCATCCCAAACCCACTCGTTTTTTGTACTTAGTAACGAATTCAAGGGTTGTAATTTATCCGCAAGGTTGGGAATGAATTTTCCTAAATAATTCACCATGCCTAAGAAAGACTTCAATTATTTTGTTGATCTAGGCGCCTCCATTTTTGTAATAGCATCGAGCTTTTCTTCGTCAATGAATAAGCCTTCTGAACTCAATGTGTGTCCCAGGAATTTTACAGTTTTAACTCCAAATTGACACTTTTCTGGGTTGAGTGTCATCCCTTCTTCTTGGATTCTCTTCAAATCTTGGCGTACCCTTTCGTTATGTTCTTCTAAGGAAGATCCGTATACTACAATATCATCCATGAAGCATACAACCCCTTCTATTTTGCCCAGAAGCTGAGTCATCTTTCTTTGAAAGATTTCTGGTGCCGACGTTATTCCAAATGGGATTCTTTTGAAAAAGAACCTGCCGAATGGCGTTATAAAGGTGGTTAGTTTTTGGGATTCTTTAGCTAACCCAAACTGCCAAAATCCAGAATTTGCATCTAGCTTGGAAAAATAGCAAGCATTTCCCAGCTGTCCCAGGATATGCTCTGTCGCAGGTAGCGGATAATTTTCTCTTCTTATATACTGATTTAGCTTCGTTAAATCAACACAAATTCTTATTTTTCCTCCTGGTTTCGATACTGCAACCATTCCCGCACACCACTCAGTCGGCTCTTCTACTGATTCAATGACTTCTAGCCTGGTCATCTCTTCAAGTTGTTCCTTTACCTGTTTCATTAAGGGAATTGGAACTCTCCTAGGGGTGCATAAAGCGTATGGTTTCGCATCTGGTTGTAGGGATATTTTGTAATTTATTTTAGCATGTCCTAAACCATTAAATATTTTTGGAAACTCTCTTTTTGGATTTAAAAAATTTGATGATAATTGCTGAATCATTCTCACAATGTTTAATTTTTCACTTGTCTCCCCAAAGAGAAGTGGCTGCTTTAGTTTATCAACAATGTATATTTTCGAGTTTAAGTGCTGGCCTTTATTTTGAAGTTTTACGTGGATCATTCCAACTGTTTCCAAGGGTATTCCATTTGGACCTTGTAATATTTTATCAGATTTTTCCAGTTTTATTCTTTGGAAACTTTGATAATAATATTGTAGGGGGAGCACGTTGACATCAGCTCCGGTGTCAATTTTAAAATTAATTTGTCTATTATTTACATTAATTGGTACTATCCATTTATTGGAATTATCTTCTACAGATCTCAAAAAAGCTATCTCTGATTTTATTTCATTTATGGCTTCTGATCTACATACTTTGGCATAATGGCCCTTTTTCTTGCATTTACTACAATACGAGTTCATAGCTGGACAATTTTTCCAATCATGATTATTTGAATTGCCACACCTGGTGCATCCATGTGATGACCCTCCCAACTGGTTTGACTTGAATTGTCTTATTTTTGGTTCGTGCCTTTTTGTTTCTTTTATGTGATTAGGCATTTTCTTTATTTGATCTACAGAATCTTGTTGGTAAAGGCTAGACTGCTGTTCTTTGACACTTTCTAATTTCTTTGCCATTAGTGTGGCTTTTACTAAGGTCAAGTCTGTATCAAGTTGCATTCTTTCAGATAATGCTCTATCCCTTACTCCAACAACTATCCTATCCCTAATCAACTCATCATGTAACATCCCAAAATTGCAGTGCTCAGCTAGGCTATGGAGTGCTGTGATAAATTTATTCACCTTTTCCCCTTCCTGCTGACATCTTTGATTAAATCTTGCCCTTTCATAAATTATATTACGTATTGGAATAAAGTGACTTTCAAAGCATTCAATAACTTTATCATAATTTTCTAGTTGGTCACTTGCTATTTTACATGACAACAAAATGTCATCTGCATTATCACCCATGCAGTACACGAGCATATTAACTTGCTCATTTTCTGGGTTATTAATTAACCCGCTTGCCTGCCTAAAACGTTCAAATCTCCTAATCCATTTTGGCCAATCACCTGGATTTGAAAAATTAAAAGGTTCTGGGGCTACACAATTATAATTTTGGGACATTATAAAGACTTACTTATAATATTGCCACGTTTTTATTTTTAAAACGCTAATTTTCTGTTTTGTAAAACTTTAATTTTAAAGTTCATTATTTTAAAAGTGAAATGTTTGTTAATGGAATAGACATTTTACCTCAACTCATTTTATTGTCGCTTTCTTTTACAAGCCATTTGTTTTTATGTCTATTTTTACATATCGTTTTTATTGAGTTTTTACTAATTTTGCATGTACATCATTGACTTTTAATGAATGAGAAAAAGAAATTGAAAATAAACATATGAAAAATTAAAGTAACACCTTAAAGGAATTTATGTACAATTGAAAATTGTTTTTTGTAACGTCTCATATTCCCCTTCTTGAAGCATTTATTCTCGGGTAATAAATGGTCGAAGTTGAGATATGTGAACGCGTCTTGCTTGTTTTTGGTCTTTCAGAGAGATATCGTAGGTTACATCAGATATCTTTTTTTTGAATGACAAATGGTCCTTCATATTTTGGTGATGTCTTGATGAGACGAGGGTCGTTGAAGGCGATTTTTCTTATGACTAAGTCTCCTTCTTTAAAGACATACTTGGGGTGATGGCTATCGTGTTTAATCTTCCACTTACTTCTAATTTGTTCTGTCCGCAGGCTAGCTTTCTTCCTGGCTTCTTCAATTGTAATTGGAGTTTGGTCGGCAAATTCGGGTACATTACCGATTCCATACATTAAGAAAAGCGGTGAAAAACCAGTCACGTCATGTGGTGTGGAATTATAATTTTTGACAACTTGCGGTAACAATGAGCTCCATTTACATCTAGGTTTCTCTAGAACAGCTATTCTCAGTTTTGTCATTTTCGTATCATTTAATTTCTCACAAATGCCATTGCACTGAGGATGATAAGGCGAAGTATATGTGTGTTTAATTCCTTGTAAAGAAAGAAATTTGTTGAACTCTTTTGATATAAAATTTTTGCCATTATCTGTTAAGATAGTATTGATCGAATTAACAGATTTGATTATCTTATCAAGACATTGAGTGACAGCTTGAGCAGTGTTTGTTGTTGTTGTTTCTTATCCCCTTGTGTAAAGATTACACGAATTCCATGAGTTCATGCTCCGCGAGCTGTTTTATGATGAGCAGCGGCCTCTCCCAAAGGTCCTGTTCAGTGCATCTAATGCAAGCCAAAATGTGTTCTGGAGCTGCAGGTACCAAACTACATTTTGGGCAAGTGGGATAAATTTTGTTATTATTTTCTATCTTCAATGGCTTGAGATGGCCTGTTCTAAATCTTGTTATTGTTGTTTGATGCTGTCTATTTCTGATGTTCAGAGCTCCTCCTGGGTTCACTCCACTGTACCAACTGTGCTTAGGTGGGATCCTCCAGTTCTTGTTTATTTTTGTTTTGGCTATTGTTTCTATTTCTTTAAAAGTAAGTTTATTTTTCTGTGGCAAGGGTTTTTTTGTACCTTTTTTCGCTAGCACATCAGCAGCTTCATTGCCTTCAATGCCAACGTGTGAGGGTATCCATTGAAGGTGAATTTTTGAGGTTTTTGAGAGTTTTTGGAGATAACCAATTATGTTCCTGCTTACTTTGTCTCTGAGTTCCCCTGTGTGACTCAAGTGTTGTATGGCACTTCTACTATCAGTAAGAATCCAGATATCTTGATAATTAGTATTTCTGATGGATTTTAAGGCTTCATAGATGGCTATAAGTTCTGATCTGAAGACTGAGCAAAAATCTGGGTTTCTTCTGTTCATTTTCTCAATGCCATTTGTGGTTTTGATGAGACAGCCACTGTCAGTGTGTCCTAGCTCGTCTCTGCTACCATCGGTATAGATAGTTATTGCATTTTTAGGAATGTTATTAATTATTTCTAATGATAATTGTTTTAAGTATTCTGGATTTTGGTATTGTTTGTTGGTGGGTTCATTTAAAGTGGCATTAAAAATAACATTTTGTAGTGGTTTGCATGGAGAAATCTTTTCTGCTAAATAATTTTTTTCCACTTTATATTTTAAAAATTCATTTCTTTTGGCCAGGTGTAGAGGGCCTTCTTTTTTTAGTCTTAAATTGGATTCCCAATTAAGTATGTACTTGGAAGTTCTGTGTTTGTTTCCATAACTCTTGATTTTGTTTATATATTTTGGCAGATTGTAGCTTCTTCTATCCTTTAAGGGCATAATGTCTGCCTCGTAAAGTACAATATCATTAGGGCAGGTATTTCGAAGACCTGTAATAATTCTAGCTGCACTTAGTTGTATCCTTTCCAGTGATTTTAGATTTGTTTCAGGTGCTGTACCATAGATTTGATATCCATATTCCAGGATAGGTCTAATTAGGGATGTGTAAGTTAATTTTAGTGTGGTTGCATCGGCTCCCCACTCTCTTCCTGAAATATATTTCAGGATTTTTAGTCGATCTCTTCCTTTTCTAATAACTTCTTCAATATGTTTACTGGAGTTAATTTCTGGATCCAGGGTGTAGCCAAGATATTTAGGATGTTTATTATATTGCAATTGTTGTTCTTTCAGAATAATTTTTGGTCTTATTTTGTATAGTTTCTTATCTGTAGTAAAAAGACAGGTTTCAGATTTTTGGGGGTTAAATTCTAATTTATGTTTATTAGCAAATTTTTCTAGGTGGCTAAGAGACTTGTTCAAATCCCTTTCAGCTTTTTTCCAGTTAGTATTGCTGCTCCATAGAATAATGTCATCAGCGAAAAGTCCAATATTGGTTTTATGTGAAATTTTTTCTTCTATGCCTGCAATAAATAGGGTGAAGAGAGTTGGGCTAAGGACTGATCCTTGTGGTAATCCTTGGTACAATTTGAAGGTTTTAGATAGAGTGCCATTATATTTGACCCTGATGTATCTATTTTTAAGGAAATCATTTATCCAAGTGATAGCTTTTCTATCAATTTGGAAATGTTTGTATAATTTTGTAATTAACTTGTTTTTCCATACCTTATCAAAAGCTTGTGTAAGGTCTAAAAAAGCAGCTATTGTGTGGTTAGTTGGTTTTCTGTTTTGTGCATCTTTTACCTTTTGTGTGAAAAATAAGAGTTGGTCTATTGTCCCATGTCCTTTCCTAAATCCATATTGTTCTTTTGGTAAGAGATTTCTTGTGTCGAGGTGGTAGGTGAGTCGTCTGAGTATAATTTTTTCCATTAATTTGCAGCAAATACTTGTGAGGGAGATAGGTCGGTAGTTTTTTGGGTCATCAGCAGATTTGTCAAGTTTTTAAATAGGAATTATTGTTGCAGTTTTCCAGTCTTGAGGCAATTTTCTAGTTTTCCAGGAGTTATTGAAAATATCAAGAAGTTTTTCTTTGCCATTTTTGCTCAATTTTGATATCATTTGGCCATGGATTCCATCTGGCCCAGGAGTCTTGTTCAGGTCAGTGTTTTCTAATGCATAATCTAGCTCTTTCATATTGATTTTTTCATGGAAAATATTATGAGTGCTAGTGACATTTTTACAGTCATTGATAATCTTTCGGGCCTTTTTTCAACTTTCTTATCTTTTATTTCAAATTTTATTTTACTACTTATTTGATATGAATTGCCTAAAATATTAGCAGCATTTTTGTCATTAGTTGCTGGGGTACCATCTGTATTCTTAATCATATTTGTGTTTTCAGTTTGCGGCTGGGCTCTGTCAATTTGTTTTGCCAAATGCCAAAGTTTTGTATTTGGGTTTCTTGGGTTCAGGTTTTCACAAGTTTGTTTCCATTTTCCCTTTCATTTTTACGTATAATCTTTTTATTTTTGCATTCACAATGTTCAGTTCAGTTCTACAATTTGTTTGGTTTTGGGTGCACTTTTTTTGTAGTTCATTTCTTTTAGTTATAAGTGTTTGAATATCTTTTGCCTGGTGTGTATAATTTGGAATTCATTTCTTAATATTACCTCTTGGTATTGAAACTTTGGCTGCTTTAATAATGGTGTTTTTGAAAGATATCCAATTTTGTTCCAGATCTTTTATTCTAGTGGGTGCTTTTCTAAAGTCTTCATTGGTGTTTTGCTGGTAAAGATTCCAATTAGCCTTTTTGAAGTTCCAGAATTTTTCTTTAATTGAGCTGGTTTTGGTCTTGGTGCTAATTTCTATCAAAATAGGCAAATGATCACTTCCAATACTTTTTAATATTTGCCATTTGCATTTGTGGAAAATGTAAGGACTGGAGAAACTTATATCAAGGGCTTGTGCGGTATTATAACTGTAGGAATGGTGGGTAGGATTCCCATCATTTAAGCACATGAAGGCATTGTCATCAAATAAGTTTGAAAGTATTTTGCCTCTTGGGTTTGGCGTGGAACATCTCCATAGTTGATGTTTGGCATTAAGGTCACCTACAATAATAGTGTTGTCTGTAAGAAATTGAGCCATTGTTCCATCATCAATAAGTTTATTGTTTGGTGGGTGATACATATTGAATATGTTGATGGTTTTGTTTTGATTGAGGTAGACTTTGATACCTTGGGCTTCGAGGTCTGATGTGTTTGGAATATTAATGGCTATGTCTTCATAGTACAAATTCTTGATTAAAAATGCAAGGCCACCTCCTTCTTTATTTCTGTCTTTTCTGAGGATATTGTAGTTTTTATATTTGAGGTTGTACTTTTCATTTAATTTGGTTTCCTGTAGGGCTATAATTTGTATCTTCTGTTTTTCAGCTATTTCCATTATTTCTTCTAGTTTTATTTTTGTTGCTGTTGAGCACAATCCATTTATGTTGCACTGCAGAATGCTCAATTGCTTGGAAGTTGCAAAGTGTGAAGTTTGTGGAGACTGTATTATACTTATCGGACAGAACCCTCTACCTAAGTCCTGAACGCGCCCCTGTTTATTCTGCGCGACGGGCGATGCAGCATGCAAATCAACATCTGATCTCATGGAATGGGGTATAGGGGTGCAGCTTTCGTTGATCATGGTACCATGATCCAGGCACACTTTGGTGAAAGTCTGACTTTGCCTGTAGTTTGAGGCCGTTCCTAACATGGAAGCAGACGCCTTTGCTGCCGACTCTAACATGAGTACAGACACAGCTCCTCCGTATCCCTGGAGTGGGACCCTTGCTGAGGTCCATCAACCGGGTCAGTTGAAGTCAGGATTTTTAAAGAGGTCTACTCCTCTTCTAACAATGCTGCTGTTGGTCCGCGACTGCTTATTTGTCAGAGTTATTCTGCTTGTTTCGCAGCTGGCCTTCATATCTGAAGGTCGTTCCCCTATCCGCCACCTGGGGACGCGCCCTATAGCAGTCAGCTCTGCCAAGGGGCAGTGTTTGTTATTGTGGGATATGCCCATAGATAACGAGTTGCGTGATCAACAAAAACTTGAATGAATTTATGCTTTGTGTTAGCTGCTGCTGTTCCCAGTACAATAGTGTCACAACCGATCATTTGTAATGGTTGGATATTTGACGTTGGAGTGATCATTTCTCCAAAGTTGGTTCATGTCTGACCTTCACTAGTTGACAAGATTTACAAGATCGAACATAATTCTTGATATCAGTTGTTATTCCTTTCCACCAATAACATTGAGTTATAAGTTTGCATGTTTTGGTTATTGATGGGTGACTCAATGAATCGTGATATTCTTCCAATATTTTTTTTGGTAAGCGAGTTTGGGACAACTGCTTTAAAAACTCCTTTTTGTTTGATCATTACCACACCGTCGTGAGTGTGGGAATTTTTCAAGAAACTCAAATCTGAATTTTGTTGGTGTTCTTGAAGTTCTTGAGTTGCAATGTTAACAACTGGGAGTCTTGATAAGGCGTCAACATGAGTTTGTTGCTTTCCAGAACGATGAACGATGTTACATGATTTCGAGGATAAACTAAGAATCCATCTAAAATACTTAGGTTTCGGTTTCTTCATGGTGAAAAGCCATTGGAGCGCCGCATGATCAGTGATGATTTCAAATGGTTGGTTTTCTATGTATACATGAAAGTGATCAGTTGCTTGTATTACGGCTAGGCATTCCATCTCATAAGCAGAATAATTCTCTTGGTGTGGTTGCAGTGTTTTGGAGTAATAAGCAATTACATGCTCCTCATTGTCTGGACCAATTTGTGTTAGGATTGCTCCAATTCCATATTTGGAGGCATCTGTATAAACTTTAGAGGGGTAATCCGGGTTGTAAATAGCAAGGACAGGTTTTGTAGATAGTGCCATTTTAAGTTTAGCGAACGACTCCTCTACTTCCTCATTCCAGATGAAGGGCTGATTCTTCCGAGTGAGTCGAACCAAGGGGAATGAAATTTTAGAAAAGTCCTTCACAAATTTTCCGTAATAATTTGCCAATCCCATGAACTGACGAACTTTCTTTACAGTATCAGGTCTTGGAAAGTCTTGAATAGATTTTACTTTTCCTGGATCAGGTTTTACTTGATTGTGACTGATGATATGTCCGAGGTATTTTACTTCAGTTCTTCCAAAAATACATTTCGACAATTTTAATTTCATGTTGTACTGTCTTAATTTGTCAAAAACTTTACTAAGAAGCTCTATGTGCTCTTGCCATGTTTTCGTGTACACCAATATGTCATCTTGGAAAGAGCAAGTTCCTTTCCATAATAATTCACCTAGAATATGTTGGATTATCCTTTGAAACGTTGAAGCAGCATTTTTAAAACCAAATGGCATCACTAAAAACTCATAATGACCATCGTTTGTGACGAATGCAGTTTTTTGAATAGATTGCGGGTCCATTTCGAGCTGCCAATAACCCCATGCAACATCAAGGGTAGAGAAGAATCTGGATCCATGCAATCGATCAAACATGTCCTGTATGTGAGGTAGGGGTTGCCTGTCATCCAGTGTGATCTCATTAAGACGTCTGTAATCAATGCACATCCTTTTATTTCCATCCTTCTTGGGAACCATAACAACAGGAAATGCCCAAGGAGAATCTGAAGTTCTTATTAACTTGTGTTCGAGAAGTTCTTTAACTTGTTCAGCTATCTCTTCATATTCTTTTAGAGGACGACGATAGGGTCTAAGAGAAATTGGTTGTTCACTTTTCGTGATGATCTTATGTTGTATAGCTACTTTTTCCAAATCAATGGCATGCTGACAAAATACATTCCTATTGTGTTCAAGTAATTTTTTTAATTCATGTTCTCTTATCTCTTCTAAATGATTTACAAGAATTGGATTTTGTAATCCATCAAATTTGGTGTAAATTGTTTTGTCTTTGACATCTATTAAAAGATTAAAAAGATATGCAACATCTAATCCGATCAAGAGTGGATATTTAAAGTTCTTCATTACATGGAGAGTTACAGGTTTAATTAGTTTATCTATTCTTACCTTGGTCTGAAGGCTTCCACATGTCCTGGTAACACCATCTGCTTGGCTGATGTGAATGTCTGAATTTGGTTGAAGTTGAAGACGGGTTCGCTTGAACAATCGCCAATTGATTATTGATACTGTTGCTCCAGTATCCACAAATGCTTGCGCAGGAATTCCATTTACTTCAACACTTATGTTGATAAGCTTGAAAGCTCCTTGTGTAGGGGTATTTGTCAAAGTACTTACATTCAACAATTCCGGGGCTCCGCATACTTGTTTTACTGAAGTGTTTTGATTAGGCCTATCCTTTTTATAATTAGGGTCATAATCCTCACAATCTGTGACCCAATGTTTAATTTTTATTCCCTTTTTCGAACATATTGGACACCAGAATGGGCAAACATTTTTTCTATTATCATTATTTTTTGTCGCGAGATGTATTTTGTTTTTAGGCTTAAACTGAATTGAAGCCCTATTTTGTTCAATTGAAGCTGCGATATGAAACCATTTTGTGGCGTCAGTTGGCTGTGCAGCCACAATTAAATCTTTCCAATCATTTGGAAGTCCGTCTGTTAATAAATGAATTTTTTCCTCCTTCGTTAGATGGGTTTGATTTAACAGGCGAATTTTATCTTGAAAATAATTTTCTATTGATTCTTTTCTCGTTTTAATCTTCGATGTGATGCTGAGACAATTGGATTTGCGTTGTATGAACCAAATCTTTGAATCAACTTTTCCTTTACAACTTCCCATCTTTTTATTGCAGGATTTGAAATAATCTCGTCTGCATACCATTCAAGTGCTGAATCTGTCAAGTAGTACATAAGATTTTTGATTTTTTCATCTTCCTTTAAAGAATTATTTTCAAAATCATATAATTTGATCCATGACTCAGGCCTAATTGCCGACTTCGAGCCGTTGAATTTTTGCAACCGGTTGTTTGGATTTTCCGCCATTTTTTCTTTCCGTATCCTTTTCGACTGCGCCAAATGCCACGTTTTTATTTTTAAAACGCTAATTTTCTGTTTTGTAAAACTTTAATTTTAAAGTTCATTATTTTAAAAGTGAAATGTTTGTTGATGGAATAGACATTTTACCTCAACTCATTTTATTGCCGCTTTCTTTTACAAACCATTTGTTTTTATGTCTATTTTTACATATCTTTTTATTGAGTTTTTACTAATTTTGCATGTACATCATTGACTTTTAATGAATGAGAAAAATAAATTGAAAATAAACATATGAAAAATTAAAGTAACACCTTAAAGGAATTTATGTACAATTGAAAATTGTTTTTTGTAACGTCTCAATATAATATAACTTACCCAAAAAGTTTGCTTGATGTCAAGTTTCAAATTTTCTTCGAACAACGACTTTCTTTATGAATTCAGTTTACCGCTTCTAAGCTTGCTTGATGTCGAATTTCAAATTTTCTTCGAACAACGACCTTCTTTATGAATTCAGTTTACTGCTTCTAAGCTTGCTTGATGTCGAATTTCAAATTTTCTTCGAACAACGACCTTCTTTATGAATTCAGTTTACCGCTCCTAAGCTTGCTTGATGTCGAATTTCAAATTTTCTTCGAACAACGACCTTCTTTATGAATTCAGTTTACCGCTGCTAAGCTTGCTTGATGTCGAATTTCAAATTTTCTTCGAACAACGACCTTCTTTATGAATTCAGTTTACCGCTGCCACCATGTGTTGTTATCCAAGACGAGGCAAGATTAACTAAGCATTAGTTTATTTCCTATTATATATTATATACAAGTCAAAAGAGATCACTAGCAAAGTATTATTCCTTTTGGTTTCCAGAGCTCAACAATCTATGAGCCTAATACTCTACACACTTTCTGTTACCTCAGACCATTTGGCAATACTTTTTGATATCTTCAATATGATGAACTTGGCAAACAATAATAGACAGACATCGACATGGAAATTCAGAGAAAAATCGGCGAATTGGACCAAATTTGCTGAGAGTATTTCGCCTTTGGATTTACTGGATTTAAATTCAGCTTTTAAACACATTGTCAATTGTTAAGATATTGATAATGTGGTAAACAAATTGACAAATTTAGTAATTGAAGCTGCATACTCTTCTCTCGACGTCAAGCATCACACCTCTATAAACACGACAACTTCCAAAAATTGGTGGAATAAAGAGCTTGAGCAATTAAAAGAACATTTACATTATCTCGGGAATTTGTATTATAGAGGGGGTAACCTGAATCCGAGTATTTACAGAGCGGCAAGAAATAAATACTTAAGAGCCATTAATAGAGCAAAAAAGACGTCGTGGAAAATATTTATTGAAGAAAATGTGTCTTCGAATGCTTTCGGGAATGCATACAGGATTTTTAAACGGTTAAGATCGGCCGACATTCATGTGGGCATACCATTACTGAATAAAACTGCAGAGTGCATGAGAGAGCAAAAGATGAAGGAAATGCTAACAGCATTTTTTCCTGATGATGATGTGCGGTTGGACAATGAAGAACACACTTTAATTAGAAATCACATCCAAAGTTTTACCAACAGGGAAATCATTTTTATTACTGAAAAGGAAATAAAGGATTTGTGCTCGAATTTTAATATCAGAAAGGCTCCTGGTCCAGATAACGTGAGTAATTATATGATTAAGCACTCATTATTATCAATCCTACCCAGTTTAGTCAAACTCTTTAATGAGTGTCTGGTGCTGGGTTACTATCCTGAAAGCTGGAAACATTTGGTATTAAAAATTATTACGAAACCGCAAAAAGCTGACTACGAAGCAATTAATAGCTATCGCCCAATTTCACTAACATCAAATTTCTCAAAAATATTTGAAACGATCATTAAAAATAAAATATTCAATTATTATAATCATAATAACGTACTGAGCCATAGACAGCATGGATTTACGAAAAGAAAATCTACAATAACGGCATTAGACAAAATAACCAAGAACATACTGAAACACAAACAAAACGAATTGGTTTCATTGATTGCCATTGATATAAGTGGTGCGTTTGATAATGCGTGGTGGCCTGCCTTAATAAAAAGAATGGACGAAGACCACGTCCCAGCAGTTTTTATAAAAATCATCCAATCATTTTTAAATCGGAGAAGAAAAACAAGTCTCACCTTCTTGCTGCACCGTGGCGGCGGACGGTTGGATTCGGCAACCCTGGAGCTGACGTCACTTCCTGTTGATGTAACCTGCGGCGTCGCCACGCCATTATCTTTCTCCATGTTTACTATTTAATCTATATATAATCCCTTTACCTTGTAGTTAATTAAATAATAATTAACGTTGAGCGCTGTGTGTAATCAATTGGAATACAACACTTCTCGAATACAACAATTTCAAAATATTTATCAAAGGGATGTCCTCAAGGCGGACCATTATCACCTTTATTGTGGAATATAGTCCTGAATGATTTGTTGATCAACTTCGCATCCCCAAATTCTGAAATAATCTGTTATGCGGATGATGTTTCCATTGTTTGCTGGCACAAGACCATAGAAGGTTTAAAAAATGAAATAGAAAGTACTTTAAATTATGTAATACAATGGTGTACAAGAAATAAGCTAAAGCTAAGCCCGGAGAAAACCCGGCTTAATACATATGCACGGCAAACAAAATATTCCAATGGGAACTCCAAACTTCATAATAAAACCAGTGAAAGAAGTAAAAATTTTAGGTATAAAATTTTCTAATCACAGAATTAAGTCAAAAATTAACTTCACACCCCACATTAATGATATTCTTTGTAAAATCAACCGTATGAAAAATCTGTTATTTTCACTCTGTGGGAAAATGTGGGGATTGGATGCTAAAAAAAGATTAATTTTATATAAAACTCTTTTCAGGCCAATACTAACCTATGGATCTGAAATATGTATAAATTTATCAATAAAAGGAGTAAACAAAGATTAAACTCTCAGCAATATTAGATTCTTCTTTGGGTAGTGAGAGCCTATAAAACGACCTCATCAAATTGTATTCATAGTTTGGCAAAAATACCTATTCTCACGGATCACATAGAATCGATGATAATAAAATACGATTTGGCCAATTTATCAAAAGAAGAAATTAATGTATTCAGACCGCATGCCCCAACTATAATTCATAACTTCATAGAATCAAGAATGGCTGAAACAATAGCCAACACTAATGAAACATTCCGAAAATTTTTCCCATTTGGAATTCCTTTTTATTTTCGTCCGAATTTTTATAACTCACAGTTCGTCACGGGTCATGGTAATTTTGGAAAATTTCTGTCGAAAATCGGGGCAACAGATGATCCTAGCTGTTTCTGTGGAAAAGAAAACCAAGACTCAATACATTTATTAATAGAATGTCCGATATTTCACAGCTACAGAAGTAATCATTTTTATCCCATCGAAGAAATTTGCGAATTTGTATATAACAAAGACACTTATGTAAAATTCAATAATTTTTGTAAATTCATTTTAGATTTTCTCTTCTGTTTGAGAAAACCATCGTTTCAGTTTTAATTGTGTTTTTAGTCGGTTATTGAGTTGTATATAATGAATTGTATATAGGTTGCTAAAATAATTTATTTTATATTTTCTCTTCTGTTTGAGAAAACCATCGTTTCAGTTTTAGTTGTGTTTTTAGTCGGTTATTGAGTTGTATATAATGAATTGTATATAGGTTGCTAAAATAATCCATTTTAGATTTTCTCTTCTGTTTTAGAATACTATCGTTTAAGTTTCAATTATGTTTTTAGTCCGGTTATTAAATTGTATAAAATGAATTGTATATAATCTACTAAAATGTATTTAGGCGCAAGTATCCCGAACTGGGATATCGCGTCCGATATGTCAAATAAAATTAAATAAAATTAATAGTGATTTTAAAAACCGAGTTATTTGTATAAGTTTCATTGTAGGGAAAAGTTAACTAATTTTAAATATTAGGAATACTTTATTTTTATGAGTAAATATTTATATACACAAAGGATTGTTGAAGGTCTGGGTATTAGGTCATGGAAGCTTCATTTATAGTATTTCCTAGCATGAAACATTTCCCGCAAGTCGGTGCGGCCCAGGTATCTCTTCTACAGTGGCGCTCGATACTGTGGATACTCTAAACTCTGCCCTCCACCTGCGCCCTCTTCCCAATGATCCCAGCCACTTTAAACGCTGTTTCAACTACTGCTGGCACTCTCCACAACCCTTTCTCCTGTTCTGCCTACATTTTCTGATCGTCACCTACTTGCCTCCAACCATATTTGGCCGGATTTTATGTTGAACTGAGGTGGTATCTTAGAAATTGTATTAGAGAAAACTATGGAAAACGCTTTTAAGACAATATAATTATATATATATATATATATATATATGTCGTGTCGCTCTGGGCCACACGAAACCACTCTTATAAACAAATATTATTTATTTGTCAAGCTTAAAGCTACAGTAGCAAAAGAAGTTTAAGGCAACAAGATTATTCTATTCCTAAGGCTGAACTGATTAACTTTATTCACATGTCCTATTTATAGCACAAATACGTTAAATTAAAACTATCTAAATTGTGCTACACAAAGAACAAATATGCAAAGACACAACAATATATATAAGAAGAATCGTCAAATACAGCATTATAGCTATAAGAGAAGCGGTCTGGTAGATTAAATTGGCGAAACCGCTGGGAGGGTTCACAACTGCTGAGCCAAGTTTTCCCTTTATATTTTTTCATCGCAGTAAGGACAGTAGAAGTTTCATTTAGGTGCAAAATAAATGTTCGTGCTTCAATGTTTTCATTTCTTACAGATAATACTATTATGACGTACCAGAAGTTAACTTTATATGTTAAAACAATGTTTTTGAAGAGTTACACTCATGGACAAAACTTAAGGACAAAGTCTTTGATGTCACCGGCCGTCTATGTATTTTTGAAGGAGACAGAGGCTATTTTGTTCACACTTGGTTGTCTCGTGTGTCTTCAATAAAGGTCACTGTGTATCAAATATATTTCAGAGTTATTGTCTGAATACCGATATACATGCTAAAAGGTACAACTCTCTAAGTTTTGTCCATGAGTGTATTTTAAAAGAAGAGAGAGAGGGAGTACTAATTGTTTCGTTTTATTCTAACATAGGTAGCAGAAGGCAGCGCGCGGCGGTGTACGTGCGGCGGTAGAGTACGTCATCGCTGACCAATGGGAGGCCAGCTGGCGGCACCGCCAGGGGGAGCTCGCCACCTTCTAGAGGATTCTTCTTGCCACGTCGCCACGAGAGAACTATTACTTTGAGAGCTGCGGCTTTAATTCATTTGTAAATTCTTTAAAATATTCATTGTAAAGAAAAATAAAATATATTCATTTGTAAAGCTTGGGATGATTGCCTGACTAAGATAAGTAAACTTATTTCTTTAAACTAGTATAAACATTATATTCAATTAAGCCTAACGAGAACAAATTGTTTTGTAAACAATCATTCTGCTTTTCCTACTTGCGTATTTGCCAAGTGGGAAACAAAACATTGGTGCCGAAACCCGGGAATAAATCTATTAAATAATTATTTAAATATAAATAATTATAATTCATTTTTGAAATATATTATTAAAATTAATAATAGCACAAATTAAAAATGGCTGCCAAATTTAAAGCTACTTTAAATATTCTTGAAAATTCATTTCAAACAAGTGGATTATTTTGAGCAAATTTCGCTCAAGATGATTGAATCGAAGGATGATGCAAATTTACAGACATTTAAAAAAGATATTTTAGATATAAAATCTAACATTGAAAAAACTTATTGTAATCTTTTAACATTTTCTGAATTTGATGATGAAGTTTACTTTTCTAGAGTGAGGCAATACAAGGATAATCTTAGAAATTTAGTGGCGAATATCAATAAAGTATCTTGTACAGCCATTTCAAGCAAAATTGATGATCTAAATCAATCAACCACAAGTAAAATAGAACTTCCTAAATTTAATTTACCTTCCTTTTCTGGTGATGTTAACGAATGGCTTAGTTTCAAGCAATTGTTTTCTCTGTCTATTGATTCTAATACCGCTCTAACTGATTCACAAAAGCTGCAATATTTACAATCAGCTGTTACTGGAGACGCTGAACGACTTATTAGGGGATTTCCTGTTATTGATGAAAACTATGCCCATGCTTGGGCCACATTGGTCTCCAGATATGATAACAAAAAAGAACTTGCCTTTTCACAATGTACAAAATTATTCACTTTAAAACCTTTAAAACTAATAAATTCCAAGGCCATTTTCGAACAACTAGATATATGTAATGAAGCCATGAGAAATTTGAAATCACTGGGTTTGGAGAGAAATACACTTGTTGATATCTTTCTAATACATTTCCTACAAAGAAAAATAAGTGATGATTTGAAAAGGCAATGGGAATTGACGTTGATAGATGATGGCTTTCCATCCTACGAAAATTTTATTATGTTTCTTGAAAAACAAGCAAAAAGTTTGCAATCGATAAAAGGTTATGCTAAAGAGGATAAATCTGTAGTGAAACAAACACATGTTTATAATTCTATTTCAAAAGGTGATGATAAATGCCTATTATGCAAAAATTCACATCCTTTATTCAAATGTGACAAGTTCCATAAAAGTTCTCTCCTTGAAAGATGGAACATAGTAAAAACCAATAACCTTTGTTTCAATTGTTTGCGATCCAACCACAGAGTAACATCATGTAAAATCACTATGCATTGTAAATCATGCAACAAAAAACATCACACTCTTTTGCATTCCTTCCAACCCGAACCTTTGAATACCACTTCAATTGAAGCCCCAATTGCCCAATCTAGCGTTTCATGTTTTCTCAGTGATACAACAAAGCCCAATGAGACAATCTTATTATCTACTGCTATCGTGAGAGTGAGAGCAGAAAATGGATCGTTTCATCCATGCAGAGCTTTGATTGATACTGGTTCTCAAAGAAGTCTAATAACAGAAAATTGTCGTGAAAAGTTGAATCTTCCTGTTAAAAAGAGCCAACTCACAGTTTTTGGAATTGGTAACCAACCAATACAGGAGTCTGCTAGTGAGACTTTTCTTCAATTTAAGCCTCATTTTTCTGATAGAATATTCAAAATTTCATCCATAATACTCGATCAAATCACTGTTGATTTACCTAATTTTCTGATAAATAGAGATAATTGGCCTCATCTTAAGAATACTTTATTAGCAGATCCCAATTTTGATAAAACAAGTCCCATTGATTTAGTAATTGGTGCAGACCTAGCCCCATTTTTATATACAGGAAAACTACGATTCCAAAATCATCCAGGACCCACTGCCTGTAGTTCCAAGTTAGGATGGATACTTTCAGGAAATGTTTCCAGTTCTGAGACTGGAAACAACTATATCTCATTATGCTCAACATCCCAAGGAGATGATAATATGCGACAGTTTTTTGAATTGGAATCGGTTCCTGCCGCTCTTCCATTGACTAAAGAGGAGAAGAGTTGCGGGGACATTTATGACAAGAACTTTTGCATATCAACAGATGGAAGATATTCTGTTGGTCTACCGTTTAAATCTGTGCCTAATCTCGGAGACTCACTTCAGAATGCCATGAAACGATTTCTTGCTCTTGAGAGAAAATTGCACAAATCTTCGAATCATCTTCAGCAATATAAGGATTTCATGATGGAATACCTTTCTCTCAACCACATGGAGCTCATTCCGAAAAACGAACGTGACAAACCATCAGACAAGTGCTATTATATACCTCACCATTGCGTTCTGCGTGATCAGAGCAGCACTACTAAATTAAGAGTAGTGTTTGATGCATCGTGCAAAACGAGCAACAATTACTCCTTAAATGACTTTCTTCATACTGGACCAAAATTGCAGCATGATATTTTCAATATTCTTGTGAAGTTTCGTACTAATCCTATAGCTTTTACGGGAGATATTGAGAAAATGTACAGACAGATAAAAGTGAACTCTTCTGATCTCGACTTTCAGAGAATCTTCTGGAGAAATAGCCCATTGGAATCGTTATTGGAGTATAGATTGCTCACAGTAACTTATGGAATGTCGTGTGCACCATATCTTGCAATCCGTACCTTGATGCAACTTGCCACCGACAAAGAACTCCTGTTCCCAGAGGCATCTAAAATCATAAAAACTGATTTTTATGTAGACGACCTACTTTCTGGCGCAACAACAATCGAAGAAGCAAAGTTCTCATTGATGATATCCGGAGAATCCTTTTATCTGGTGGCTTTTGCATAAGAAAATGGATGTCAAATGTCCCTGAGGTTCTTTCAGAGGTACCAGAAGCGCTGAAAGCACATGATTCATATGAAATCGGAGATAATTCATCTGTTAAGATTCTTGGGATAAATTGGAATCCATCCACGGATAATTTCACAATTACAGTGAATTCACTAAAAGACGTATATTCTAAAAGACAATTGTTATCGGACATTTCTCGAATTTATGACCCTTTGGGATGGTTATCACCGGTGATCATTAGCTTCAAGATTCTATTCCAAACTTTGTGGAAACAGGATTTAGATTGGGATGATCCCTTGTCTGAATCGTTATGTTCTCATTGGAGGAGAGTGAAAATGGATTTGGCCATGCTAAATCATATTAAAATTCCTAGATACATTTCCTGCAAGGGACTTATACATTCTTTAGAACTCCATGGATTTTGTGATGCTTCCGAATCTGCATATTCATCAGTTGTTTATATGAAATCTCGTTTTAAATCTGGTCATGTTCAAGTCACATTGATTGCTGCCAAGACAAAAGTCGCTCCCTTGAAGGCAACGTCAATACCTCGTCTGGAGCTTTGTGCTGCTCTTCTCCTTTCAAATTTATATGATTCCATTTGCAGCTCATTGCTGTTGCAGATTGACCGAGTAATTTTGTGGACAGATTCCCAGATTGTTTTATGTTGGATAAAATCTGAATCAAAACATTGGAAACCTTTTGTTGGTAACCGGATTGCAGAAATTCAGCGACTAACTCTGCAATCTTCTTGGTCCTATGTGTCTACCAAGGATAATCCTGCAGATTGCGCCTCCAGAGGTATAACTTCTTCAGAGCTAGTAAACCATTCACTTTGGTGGAATGGTCCTGATTGGCTATCAAACTCAAGTTTACAAGATCCGCTACCAATCACATATGAACTTCCAAAAGAAGTTTGTCATGAAAAAAGAAAGACTGTTCCGATTGTTCATTTCACTACTTGTCCTATTCTAGACTTTATTTTTAAATTCTCAACATTCAGGAAGCTGAGCAGAGTTACGGCATGGCTCCTAAGATTTATCCACAATGCTAGACACTGCAGCGACAAAATAAAACACAAAGAATTGTCCTCTAATGAGCTCGATAATTCAATTCGAACTCTTATTCAAATCATTCAAAGTTCAGAATTTAAAACTGAAATTCAATGTTGTAATCAAAGCAAAGTACTACCATCAAACTCAAAACTTTTATCCTTAAACCCATTTATTGATTCATCAGGAATTCTACGTGTAGGAGGTCGACTGCGCAATTCCAACCTGCAATTCAATGAGAAGCATCCAATAATTCTTCCTCACAACCATTTCGTTACAGAATTGATTGTTCAACAATTCCACGTAGAGCATCTTCATTCTGGTCTCCAATTAACTCTGTGTGCCATCCGACAAAAGTACTGGATTCCATCCGGTAGAATTCTAGTAAAAAAGCTCATTAATCGTTGCATGACATGTTTCAAGACGAAACGCCAAGTGTCAAAACAAATCATGGGAGATCTGCCTATCCATAGAATCATACCCTCAAGCCCTTTTAGCAAAACAGGAATAGACTTCGCAGGACCATTTATAACTAAACCTAATGTCATAAGAACAAAAGTAACATTAAAATCATATATAGCATTATTCATTTGTTTCTCAACGAAGGCTATTCACCTTGAGATAGTTTCAGATCTGTCAACCCCTGCCTTCCTCGCTGCTTTTAGAAGATTCATCTCTCGTCGAGGAAAACCCTCTGATATTTTCACCGACAACGCTACTAACTTTAAAGGAGCTAAGAATATTTTGAATAATATACATCAACTTGTAAAGGATTCTTCAATTCAAAGCTATGTCGCTAATGAACACATCACTTGGCATTTTATACCTCCATCTGCTCCAAACTTCGGCGGCATTTGGGAAGCAGGAATTAAATCATTGAAGTATCATCTCCTAAGGTGTTTAAAATCTGCAGTTTTAAATTTTGAAGAACTCAATACTCTGACAAGTCAAATTGAAGCGTGCTTGAATTCTCGCCCGTTGTATCCGATGAGTTCGGATCCAAATGATTTCAACCCTCTCACTCCAGGACATTTTTTGATTGGAAGACCTTTAACAGCACTCCCAGAGCCCAGTTATCACCCTAATGACAACTACTTAACTAGATGGAAATTAATTCAAAAGGCCAGAGATGTTTTCTGGCAAAGATGGTCCAGGGAATATCTAAACAATCTGCAACAACGGTCCAAGTGGAAAAAACCCTCTTCCAACCTGAAGGTTGGAGATTTGGTGTTGGTAAAAGACTTTCCTATGCCTTCAATGCAGTGGAGCTTTGGCCGCATCACCAAGGTGTCACCTGGAGCGGATGGCAATGTCCGAGTTGTGGAACTTCAAACAGAGAAACAACATCATCTAATAAGACCCATCTCGAAGATTGCACTTCTGCCATTCTAATTCTTCTTCTTCTTAAAAAAAAAAAAAAAACTTTCTACACTATGTGATCCTTTTCTTTGCCTTGTGTGTGGACTACGTCCACAGGAGGGGAGTATGTTTCGTTTTATTCTAACATAGGTAGCAGAAGGCAGCGCGCGGCGGTGTACGCGCGGCGGTAGAGCTACGTCATCGCTGACCAATGGGAGGCCAGCTGGCGGCACCGCCAGGGGGAGCTCGCCACCTTCTAGAGGATTCTTCTTGCCACGTCGCCACGAGAGAACTATTTCTTTGAGAGCTGCGGCTTTAATTCATTTGTAAATTCTTTAAAATATTCATTGTAAAGAAAAATAAAATATATTCATTTGTAAAGCTTGGGATGATTGCCTGACTAAGATAAGTAAACTTATTTCTTTAAACTAGTATAAACATTATATTCAATTAAGCCTAACGAGAACAAATTGTTTTTTGTAAACAATCATTCTGCTTTTCCTACTTGCGTATTTGCCAAGTGCGAAACAAAACACTAATAGATGCAATAAATATATCAATAAGATATTTACAAAGGGTTGGTTGATAAAATATACACTCATGTACAAAAATTAAGGAAGTTGTACCTTTCAGCATTTATAGCAGGATTTAGACAATAACTCTGAAAGATATTTAACACAGTGACCTTTATTGAATACACACGAGATAACCGTTATGAACAAAATTCCCTCTGTCGCCTTAAAAAAAACGACCGGCTATATCAAAGACTTTCCACTTCCTTAAATCTTGTCAATGAGTATATATGCGTGCATGTTTCTTTTTCAAACATGTGTAAATCCTTACTGTGCCGTTACTGCACTAAGAAAAATACTGGGATAGCTGGCTCATCAGATGTGAACCATCCCTGCGGTTTCGCCAGTTTAATCTATAATGTTTCTCTAATATTGTATTTGGCTGTTTTGCCTATGTATCAATCACTTTAGTGGAATTCTTGGTTGATGGTCTCGGTCTATTGACCGTTTCTGCAAACTAGCAAACTCAGGTCGGTGACAAAGCCACAACACTAACTTGTTTGCATAGAGGGGTTTTAAGGGGAGAGGTGACCTTTCTTTTTATATATATCACAATATCATCTTATAAAAATTTCCATTTATAGCGTTTAAAATAACACGTTTACCCCAAGAAAAGTCGGTAGACGAATGGCTAAAACCCTCGATTCCCGACGGCCATGAACAGGGATCGAATCCCGCGTTAACATTTTGTTTAATATGTGAATATCCTTCACATACTATTCATCTTTTTGGTCGCAGTGGTACAGCCTAATCCACGCTGACGAGCGCCAAAAGCGCGAAACGCGTTCGTGGATGGCTTTTCTTGATTTATAAAGAAATTGGGTTGGCCAAATAACAGGGAACAGGCTAAATCAATGTTTAATTGATTTCTGTTCCACCAGATGGCGCTCTACCCTCAGTAAAGCATATGTGCTCCTGGTCAGGATATGCCATTTTTATTTTTAATATTATTCATTGTTGCAAATATCATAAACTAGGTTGCCTTTTTTGAGCGGTACCTAATAAAGTGATTTTGGAACAAAAAAGACGTTTACCTCTGTACCAATCAAAGAACACCAGAAGATTAAAGCACAGGTCTATTTTTTTTTATCACAAACTAACATTTTACTGAGATTTAAAAGACATAAATCAGATTTGAACCTTGTCTATCCCGATAACTGATGAACACAGCGCAATGAACAGCAATCCTTCTAACCTCATATTTGAAGATGTTTCAACCAAGGCGTAGAATAGGTTATGCAAATCTCCTTCAAACTACCTATATAAACATGTTTTCCTATACTTCTAACCCACGGTCACGACCTTTGGAAAAAAGTCATAACAAAGTGAATGACGTAACAAACATTACGTAAGTAGTAATTACAGACCAACGTAGTTCCAGGAAATTCTGGTGGTCTTGAACTTGGGACAATCATCAATATTTCTTGAAAATAAAGATACATAGGACAGTAAATTTCTGTCAAATGTTTTATTTTTTGTTTGCTCCTGACGAAGACAAATGCTTTTTGTCGAAACGTCGAGATAATAAAAAGATTTATTGGCCGAAGTATCTTTATTTTCAAGAAATGTGAATACTGGCCAGGCAGCCTCTATTTTTACAATAATAATCAATTGTTACAATCCGCTGATCTGCCAATACCTGAAGTTATTTAGCTTTGGCTGCGAAAAATTGATTGATCTTCTTTTTATCAACATAAAGGTGGCACGTTAATATACTATTATTGTGCCTTCTACATGCTTAGGAAAAGCATTTTAAGGCATAACTCATAGTTAGGAGTCTCCAAGCGCCCGCCGCAATGGAGGGCCAAGGAGAGGGCTGGAGAGGCGACGGCGAGGCCGTGGGCACCCCGGGGGAGAGGAGGGCTAGTGCGCGCCGTTTTGAGGGAACCAAGGCAGCACCAAGCACAACTAAGGCGCCGCAGGCTTCAAAAATAGTTAAGAGATCATTTCAGGGATCGAAACCGGAGATCAAGACCCAGAGCTCAAGAGATCTGGCTTTTATCCTTAGGTGGCACGTTAACAACAGACAAACATTTAAGGTAAAAACTCTGGAAACATGAAGGATTCTATTCAGGTTGACATTTTACAGTTTAAAACCGAAAAATTTGCTTATTCTAAATCATAATATTGTCATACAAAATCTCACATATGAATCTTTTAAGCTTTTATTTTTATTATGATGTAGTAGTGCGCCATCTGTCAGAATAAATTTGAACTTTTATAGACGCGTATGATTCTTTTATAAATAAATAAACTTCTACTGCCCTTACTGCAATGATAAAATAAAGGAAAGACTGGGCTCATCAGTGGTGAACCCTCCCAGCGGTTTAGTATCAGTATAAAAGGAAAACCGAAAAATACAATATAACAGCGGTAGGGTAGATTAAACTAGCGAAACCGCTGTGAGGGTTCACTACTGATGAGCCAGGCCTTTTCTGTAGTTTATCATATTGCAGTAAGGGCAGTAGAAATTGATTTATTTGAAAAAAATTCATACGCGTCAAAAATTGTTCAAAATTCTTATTATTTTAATAATTTGTTTTAGTAATATGAAATGGATTCTCAGCTTTCTACAATGAATCTCCTAATGATAAATTGTAAATTGAAAGAGCTTTAAGTTATCAATGGTGAACCTTTCGTTTGTTTATTTATTTATTGTTACAAAAGCACGAAGTCCAAAGGACTATTGTGCTGTGCTAGTATTATTTACATATATATGATTAGATAATAAAAAGGCATATATTGAATTTAATAAAATATTTATTTTGCCAATATTTCGGCTGGCTGAACGCCAACCTTTATCGAGGCATTACATCTTTGTATACTTTATTATCTAATGAATTAAATATGGATTGCTCTATTTTCAAAACAATATATATGATTAATTATTTACACGATGGATTAGTAGTGTTTTGTAAATTATTGTACAAATAGTTCTAAACCTAACAAAGTTCTCATAAGATAGAGTATATACACAAAGAGAATTTGGTAATGTTTCAAAGTATCTACATACAATTTGATTAGTCAGAGGGCAAGTTAAAAGAAGATGCTTTGGCCAGTTTAATCTTCCAGACATCTTCGGCTGTTGGTTTGATCTCTCATCTTTTTAGATATTTTTCCTGTTATATAAGATTCAATTTTGTAGCGTAGAAATCAAGTATTTGTATATCTGAAGATGTAAAAGAGTATTTATTGATGACGTCAGTACGGCTAGTCGACAATTATCAACCTAACTATCTACAGCTAGATAATCTTGAACAAACAAGCAAAGAAATATTTTAAATATTTTACATTGACCCATGACCAGCCAGACTTGTTATATAGACCTTAGAACCTTACCCATTTGGAGGATCCCACCTTTACTTTACATTGCCTACAGTACCTGATTTCTCCACATCACTGAAAAATATATGTTTAAAAATCATATGGCTTCTTTCCGACAAGTAGATGGAGTCTGGCTTTGAATAGGAGGGTTATACTGCCCTTACTACAATATGATAAAATACAGGAAGGGCCAGGCTCATCAGTGGTGAACCCTCCCAGCGGATGAATGGTTGTACCGCTGGGAAGGTTCACCACTGATGAGCCAGGCCCTCCCATTAATTTTTCCATTGCATTAAGGACATTTTTATAATATGTTGATTATTTCCATTGAATAATTAAATTAAATTAAATAATAAATTATTTCTTCGTCACAATATTATTAGGGGGTCTGTGGAAGAGTGATCTAAACCGTTGTTTTTCGACCTGCTACGACCCTGGATCGAACCCCGCGCATTGGATACTTTTTTTCTAAATAAATAAAAATGCTCCAATGATTCCCGATTCTTGCAAAAGTTCAACCCCACCAGTGATTGCAAGTATAACTAAACGGGGCTCTGGCACATTTGTAAGTGCAAAAGTCGAACTGCTTTTCACATGTGTAGACATGTGGTGCACTTATAGTAAAAACAGTCTCTAACTACCCATCATGATTATCATGGCCTGTACCACTTGCGTATTAGGGATAATAATAATAAATGATATGTATATATATTTATAGATGGGAAATTTGCCGGGAGTAAATTGATCTAAAAAAACATAGGGCTCCTCTCCCGTCAAAACTGGACCCCATCTAATTGACGGAAAGGAGCCATAGGCTTTTAAAAATATATATTTATATATTTATCAGTGATGGGGAGAAAGCAGGTACTGTAGAAAATGTAAAGTAAAGGTGGGATCCTCCAAGTGGGTAAGGTTCTAAGGTCTATATAACAAGTCTGGATGGTCATGGGTCAATGTAAAATAAATAAGATCTCGACCTGCTCCATCATAAAACAGACAGAAAAAGTGTCAGAATTTTTGCGATGTTATAAAGATAAACATTTACAATTTTTGTGCGTGATTTTGATAAATATTGGGTAGAGGGGCTTGGCTCATCAAGGACGAACACTCCCAGCCCATTTAACCCACCGGACCGTTACAAAAATATTGTATTGGAGAGAGAGATTTTTCTATTTTATATATATAGTTCGAAACTATTATAGACGTGTATGATTCTTTTTAAAAAATAAAAAAATTCTACTGTCCTTACTGCAATGGAAAAATTAAAGGGAGGGCCTGGCTCATCAGTGGTGAACCTTCCCAGCGGATGAATGTTTGTACCGCTGGGAAGGTTCACCACTGATGAGCCATGCCGTCTCTTTAATTTTTCCATTGCAGTAAGGACAGTAGAATTTTTTTATTTTTTAAAAAGAATCATACACGTCTATAATAGTCTCGAATTTTGATAACAGATGGCGCGCTAATGCATCATAATATATATATATAGTACTTAAAGATTGGTGTTTTGGTGCTGGTATCTACTGAAAGTACAGTAAACATGTTTTAACTTCGAATACATATATACAAGGCTGACATCCCACACAGGTGTTACCTATTCGCCAAGATATTTATTCACGCTGAGACAAGGAAGAACAAACAAATGATCATAACAGATGTCGAGACGTGCTAATTGTACATTTTTTTTATTATTGAAGTTTTTATTTATCCAGACGACGACCACAAGGCCAAACACGAGCCGTACAAGGTTGTTTGTCGACGTCGAGTGGCTGTTTGTACGTCACGTGGTATACCTGGTTCCCATCTCTATTCCGGGTAGTTGGTCACTTCTCCAGGGGTAGCCCCCTTTTATCACTCTCTAGCTTTCGGGCACGGACGGCCTTCTACAGGGCCCTTATACCAGTTTTTCTCCTGTAAGCTAGAGAATAATAAAAATGTTTTGAAAAGACACTTATCCCTGGAGGCATGATTAATTTTACTCAATATATATCTCTATTGAGAAGCATTGCATTGCTACGGTTTATAGCAATTTTCTATTCTAAAGTTTTCTTTGAGTGGGCATCCGGAGTTTCACTGAACAGCAAGAATGACATTTAAATGCAGACAATATAAGCAGAGAGGTCAATATGAAATCTATAACGATATCCGTTAAACACCTGTCGAAGGACTGTTAAGACCGAAAACTTTCTCTCAGCAAATTGTCTTTTATTTATGATATTACCGAAGGGATTATAATAACTTTCTTCAATCTGTAAATTTCTTTCCCCGAATACTCACAATACTTCTAAATTTGATTTCATTTAGCTATATTTGCATACCAACCCTTTGTACATATTTCAATTGTGTTTATATTTCTTCTCTTTTCATCTACCTAAAACTTGCAAATATTTCTTGTACATATTTCAATTGTGATTTCTCTTTTCATCTACCTAAAACTTACAAATATTTCTTGTACATATTTAAATTGTGTTTTCTCTTTTCATCTACCTAAAACACACAAATATTTCTTGTACATATTTCAATTGTGTTTTCTCTTTTCATCTACCTAAAACACACAAATATTTCTTGTACATATTTAAATTGTGTTTTCTCTTTTCATCTACCTAAAACTTACAAATAATTCTTGTACATATTTAAATTGTGTTTTCTCTTTTCATCTACCTAAAACACACAAATATTTCTTGTACATATTTCAATTGTGTTTTCTCTTTTCATCTACCTAAAACTTACAAATAATTCTTGTACATATTTAAATTGTGTTTTCTCTTTTCATCTACCTAAAACACACAAATATTTCTTGTACATATTTCAATTGTGTTTTCTCTTTTCATCTACCTAAAACTTACAAATAATTATTGTACATATTTAAATTGTGTTTTCTCTTTTCATCTACCTAAAACTTACAAATTATTCTTGTACATATTTAAATTGTGTTTTCTCTTTTCATCTACCTAAAACTTACAAATTATTCTTGTACATATTTAAATTGTGTTTTCTCTTTTCAACTAATTAACACTTACAAATAATTCTTGTACATATTTCAATTGTGTTTTCTCTTTTCAACTAATTAACACTTACAAATAATTCTTGTACATATTTCAATTGTGTTTTCTCTTTTCAACTAATTAACACTTACAAATAATTCTTGTACATATTTCAATTGTGTTTTATCTTTTCAACTAATTAACACTTACAAATAATTCTTGTACATATTTCAATTGTGTTTTCTCTTTTAATCTAACTAAAACTTGCATACTAATTCTTGTACATATTTCAAATATATTTCTTTCTTTCAATGTTTAGTTTACCTTTGTAGTGAAAGTGTCTCTAGGGGGACATAGCGCTCCTATTCTCGTTGATTTTCAAATATTCCAGAATTGGCCAAATACCCATTCTTGATAAATCAAGAAAAGCTAAGCACAGACGCGTTTCGAGCTGTTGGCCCTCATCAGCGTGGTGCAAGCTGAACATTAACGGAAATATCTTTATTTACGGGGCTGCTGCCAAAAAAAAAAAAAAAAAAAAGGGATAAGGTGCATAAATTATGAAAAAGGCATCTCCTTATCGTGCAACTGAAAGTTGCTGATGGCTTGCGCCATCTATCAGAATAAATATAAACTATTCGCGTTGATTTTTAATTATTCCAAAAGTAATAGTTTAAAACCGTGATTGCTGGACCGTACCACCGAGATAAGCCAGATGGGCCGGACTTGTGGCGCAGTGACATCCCCCCATGTATTTTAGAGGTGTGATACTTCCCCAGGTCCTCTTTCACTACAGCTTTTATATTTAATCTGAGTTGAAAGGCGCACACGTGATCTATTGAATCTAATTACAGTTAAACCTGTGTATAGCGCCTTCCTCTCTATAGCGCCCGCTTTTAAACATTAAAATGTAAATAGTTAAACCTGTCTATAGCGCCCCCTCTCGGGACTCACCAAATTAGAGTGCTATAGAGAGGGGGTGCTTTAGACAGGTCACTTTTAATGTAAATCGCATCGTACTACGTATTTAAAATCGGGCGCTTTAGAGAGGGAGGCGCTATTTAGAGGGGACGCTATTGACAGGCTTAACTGTTTTGAAAATAGAGCAATCCATAAATAAATCTTTAATTTTGTTGACACACTTTAAAATGTTATAACACCTTGATAAAGGTTGGCGTTCAGCCAGCTGAAATATTGGTAAAATAAATGATATTTTGATCCAATATATGCCTTTAAAATTAAAGGTTTAACTGTATTTTACATTAAAAGTGACCTGTCTATAGCACCCCCTCTTTAAAGCACCCTATTTTGGTGAGTCCCAAAAAGGGGCGCTATAGACAGGTTTAACTGTATATAAAAAGGGAATATCTAGATGCGTAACTGAAAAAACTTTTTTCCCCAAAATATTTCGAGAGATTGCTCGCTTTTTATCAATTTATTGTACAAATAAGTAAGTTACAATTTTTGTTTCCGTGTGATATGCAAAAATTTGTAAACTACTTTACATTTTGTTGGCAATAAATTGATAAAAAAAAGGAGTAATCCCTTGAAAATATTTATCTTTCACAGATCCATGGTACGCCATTTTTAAATAGATAATTGTATACACCGAGTGAAGACATTAATACGCGAATGTTTCTTTTATAAATAAATCAAACTTCTAATGTCCTTTCTGCGATGAAAACATATATTGGGAAGGCCTGGCTCACCAGTGGCGAACCCTCACAGCGGTTTCGCCAATTTAATCTATCAGAGCGCCTCTTTAGAGCTCTAATACTGTATTGGATCATTTTGCTTTTATATGCTACACTGAATGGGGGAATCTTAGAAATGATATTTTAGCAAACTATGGACACAAGCTTTTAGGACAGCAGAATTACGTTTAAACATTTCATTGAGCAATGTTCTTCCGCAAACAACAAGATAATTGCATAATTAAAAATTATCATTTTTATATTATATCATTCTATATTGTTTTTGATTAGTTACAAAGTCCATAGCCTATCAAATATGATAGAGTAGATCCTCCCATGAGGGACCACTTTGTAAAAAAATATATCTGACATCCTCCAATAAGCGACTACCCCCTGGAGAGACCAGTAAAGTATCCAAGCAGTGATAATCGACGTCGTTAGACATCCTTGACGTGAGCAGTAGATATCCCAGCTAAGTTATAAGATACCAATTCTCTATCTAGCGGGGTTGTAAGCTATCTGACATCCTCCAATAAGCGACTACCTCGTGAAAAGACTAGTAAAGTATCCAAGCAATGAGAATTGACGTTGTTAGACATCCTTGACGTGAGCAGTAGATATCCCAGCTGAGTTATAAGATACCATTTCTCTATCTAGCGGTTGTTTATCCGCTTGTTTGTGGCCTCCTTTCTCCCTTCTTATCTGTCTTGTGATCAACCTGCAGCTGGCAACTCCACGACAAACACCACTTTCAAATTGTGGCGCTATTTCTGGAAATATTTCTTAAAGACAAATATTTAACGTGAATTTCTTTAATTAATAAACGAGAGAGTAATTAATTAAGTCTTTAGTGGTGAACTTGAGTTCATTAGTTCTCACACACGGCATTATTCAAGTCTTTTCTGGTATTAGGCATCAATTAAACTTCTTACAATTTTTCTATTTTGAAGAGAATTTTCGAGCTCTTTGTGTGCTCATCTTGAGTTACATTGGAGTTTGA
The DNA here is from genome assembly GCA_030710605.1 of Cordylochernes scorpioides. Taxonomy (NCBI): domain Eukaryota; kingdom Metazoa; phylum Arthropoda; class Arachnida; order Pseudoscorpiones; family Chernetidae; genus Cordylochernes; species Cordylochernes scorpioides. The sequence goes on from CP092864.1 coordinate 191,052,062, forward strand.
AGAATAATATAAAAAGATAAAAATACAAGTATACTTGTATATAGAAAAATTTTCTCAATATTTAAGAAAAAGGCCTTATTACATTACAATGTTACATTTGTACTATTTTTTTCACTTTCTCAATAAGTTTGTTTATAAATGAAACAATAAAATAAACTTATTGAGAAAGTTTTTAAAAATATTTTTTGATCTCTTTATAAAGTATATATCGCAATTTTTTCTTATATTTGAAGAGAATGATATTTTGATTTATAAGATAGCTTGATGGAACAGACGGTTGTGTGAAGCTGATGTCGAACAGAGAGTTCTTGAAATTAAAGACATACTCCGGCCAGAGAGAATCAAAATATTGTCGCAGAGATAAATAAAGCAAGGGCAAATTTGGGAATAATTAATTTATTATGAAGGTGGGTATTTACCTTCTAGTTCTCCAATAAAATTATATACAAGAGGTATTTATAGGGAGAGAGTCAGATAATAATACAACTTATCCCAAGGTAAAGATAATAATGAGCGTCGTCAGCCACCGAAGCGTCCCGTTTTCCTTATTTACAGATAAGATTCCGAGAACCCCTCACACCTGTGGTCCCCCACCCCAGGAGTCCAAGGATGATTGACAGGCGTCCCAAGGGACCTCTCGTGACAGGAGTCTCAGAGCCACTTGACAATATTTACTGGCTGAAGTGTCTGTTATTTTAAGAACTCTGAATGCCGGCCAGGCAAACTTTATCATTAAGATGATCAATAACTATCAGTGTTTAACAGATCCCGCCACAGGTTTCAAATTGGCTACTCTGCTTATATTGTCTCCATTTAAATGTTAATTCTTCAGTGAAACTCCGGATGCCGATTCAACGAAAACTTTAGAGATATTTATATAGTTTACTAGCGGATGTGCCCGGCTTCGCCCGGGTTTTACCCGAGTAAAGGTTTGTATAACGAAAATCTGTTAAAACAATTCTCTATAAACATATAAAAAAAGAAAGATATATTTTGATGATTTGAAACTCGTAAATTTGAATCTCTCGATAAAGTGATCATTTTTTCCCGGTCCCTTGTGCCGTGTCATCCTGAATTTTGTATTTCCTAATTTTCTATATTACAAAATAATCGTTTTATCTAGTGAACATATTTTCCCGGTCCCTTGAAAAATACTCGATAAGTTGAATAAAATCATGGTCGTGAATCTCTCGATAAGGTGATCATTTTTTCCCGGTCCCTGTGTGCCGTGTCATCCCGAATTTTGTATTTCCTCGATAAAGTGAACATTTTTTACCGTTCCCTGTGAGCCGTGTTATCCTGAATTTTGTCTTTCCTAATTCTATACATTACAAAATCATCGACACGGGATATCATTTAATGTTGTCTAAAGGGGGTTAAGAGAGCAGTCTCTTTCAAATGAAAAATGCTTTAATTAAGCAGATGTTTAAAGTATAATATATGAGAGAGGCAATCTTACAGGTTGTCGACGCTGTAAAATCCCCAGAGAGAGTGTTTTTGTAGCTTCATGCTGTGACTCACACGATGACCCAAGGTCATCAGGAGCAGCAAACTAAGCCTATCTCCGTCTCAATGGTAGCGCTGCTTGCGAGTTAAATATACAAATCTGCAAATAACTCTAAGGATATTCAAGATATTCAAGAATTTTTTTTTCGTAAACCTCTCCGGGGATACACCTCATAATATCCCAAAATTTCACGGCGATTGGATGTATGGTTTTTGAATCCATAGAGGACACACACACACACAGACAGACAGACAGACAGACATTCATTTTTATATATATAGATAATACAATATAATGCGACTTATGATTGTAGAACGAAGTTTGACAATTGTACCGTAGATGTTTCTTTTGAACGAAAAATCAAAATTTATTTTGAGAATAAATAACGATTATTTCATAACAATCATAAACCGCATTAAATTGTATTATAAATTACTTTATATAATATTTAGGAACGGAAAAATATTGGACATGGCAATAGCCCGGTAAGCAGAACACTGTGGGTTCGATTCCCATTCCTGGACACTTTATTTTTCCGTTTATCATTACTCTTTACAATTCATTCTATCATACTTCATTCCTAAGGTTAGAAATAAATCGTTATTTCTCCTCAAAATAAATTTCGATTTTTCGTTCAAAAGAAACATTTGCGGTATATTTATTTATGTAACCCAGGTTCCTGTGGCATACAGAACTCGCCAACTACCCGTAGAGATTTGATGTTAAAGTAAAATCCCAGGATCAAATCTCACATTGTACACTTTTTCTCTAATAAAAAAATGATCCAATAGCAAACAATTATTGCAAAAGTTCAATCACTCCAACGAGTGCAAGTAACCAATGAGGCTCTGGTATACATGTGGGTGCAAAGGTCTAACAGCTTTTCACATGTGTAGATATATAGTGTACTTACAGTAAAAGCAGTCGCCAACTTCTTATCACCATGATTATCCTGGCCTGTCCACACGCGCGCCGTGTACAAGAGATAATAAAAATATATATATATGTGGCAATATCGTTGCGGGGTTTCTTGTTGTTGGATGCGAATGGTGAGATTTGGTTGAAGCGCAGTCGTTTGAGTGGAAGTTGCAGCATACAGTTAGGAATAATCAGGACACGTGATTGAGTTGGAAAATAAGAGGCAACTGTGTTGGAGGGAAGAAAGCTTGAGAAGAGTTGAGCGATTTGACTTATTAATTAGTTGATCACATGGCGATGATGAAATGAGCGGAGAGAGATATCTCTAGAGTAGATGTTACCTTATTGGAAGCGAAGGAGCACTGTCCGAACTCGGCGAGAGCCAGTGAACCCTGTAGGTGTTGTTCCTATGAGAGCTCAAGCGTAACTACCCATTCTTGCTTTCCGATTTAACACCAAGCCTCAGTTTCTCTCTGATTGGTCGAGAGATGTCACATGATCCTTTCCTATTGGTTGACCTACTTGAGGTGTTGTCTTTTGATTGGTCGAGAGATGTCACATGCTCTTTTCCTATTGGTTGACCTACTTAAGGTGCTGTCTTCTGATGGGCCGGCGGCTTCCTTTGGTGTTAGTTACGCCCGGCCTGGGTCAGGAAGTGTCTTATTTGTTCGACTCGATTTACTTCCGCGGTTATCAAAATACGTCCTGCTTTGTCAGGAAGTATTGAATGTTAGCTTTAACATTTATAACTTCTGGTCATTAGATACGTCCTGTTTTTCCAGGAAGTGTCGGTTTAAACTTAGCTCGCAGGGACCTGGGGTCAGAAGGTTAACTGCGACGTCTTCCTATGTCTTTTGTTACTTTCTTTCCTCCAGTTACCTTATTCTTTTATTAAATCTTTGAAAATCATACATGGTACATACATAGTGGGTCGGGGTTGCATTTAATTATATACAAATTATGACAGATGCGCCCCCTACATGTGAAGAATTCAAGAAGGGGTTAGCCTGAGAGAATTCTGTAAAGTGAAAAATAATTTTGTGGGAAAATTAGTTGTGGGTATTGAGGGGCTATATACAAGCATTGCTGGTGACATAATAAGTAAAATAGCATGGTGTTGATGATATAGGTTGAGTATAATTAATAGAAATCAAAAAATTTTTTAATTGTAAGAAATCAATGAATGTTATGGTACATAGTGGGCAAAAAAAAAAGAAAATGCGCCTAAACGAATTCTACTCGAGTTAAGAAATGAATTCGAGGGGGTTCTATTAAGGCTTTGAAATCAAAATAAAATAAAATAAAAGTTTTTTGAGCGAAATCAAAGTGGAGTGCTTGGTTGAATGGTGAAAAAAAAAAGGAAAATGCCTAACCATATTCTATTCGAGATTGGGAATGAAATCGAAGGAATTCTATTAGGTCTTTCGAGAAATCAAAAATAAAATAAAATAAAAGTTTTTTGAGCGAAATCAAAGTTGAGTGCTTGGTTGAGTGGTGAAAAAAAAAGGAAGGAAAAATGCCTAGTTACCTTTTTTGCTCGAATTTGGAAAAGAATTCGAGGGAATTTCATAAGGTCTTTTTGAAATCAAAATAAAAATAAAAGTGGTTGGGTGAAATCAAAGTCGAGTGTTTGGAAAAAAGAAAAATGAAAAATAAAAAGGTTTCAACAACAAAGTGTGATTTAATGTTTTTAGTTTAATCGAAAACCAATGATTTTTCGTTGATAATTGAGTTGTGGCAGTTTAAGCTAAGTGGTAAATAGAATGATAATTGATAAATGAAAATGATAATATAAATTAATTGGGAAAAAAATGATAATTGATGATTAAAAGTGCTAATAAATTGAATAAATTGATAAATTGATTAAATATTTAAATTTTAATTGAGAGAAAATAATGAAAATGATTGATATGAAAAATAAGGTGTATTGGTTGGAACCCTTTGGTATCTTCATGCCCTGATCTACATGTATTGGTTGCTCCATTTTGCCCTATAAATGTTTTACTTGCTCAATTATGCCCTATAAATTTTTTGTCTCATCTGTAGTGACACTTAGGTGAAAAACGTGATTCTAGCCCTCAAGTGCGTTTATGCTGTGTGTACAGGAGACATGGAAATCTATATAACCTTTATGTGTAATTTTTTGTCTTTGTGTGTGTGTTGTGAAAAATGTTAGAAGTCGGTTGTGTAAGAGATGTGTGAGCTAGTTCTAGGTGTTGTTTCGTGGATGTGTAATTGGGTGGTAAAAATCGATATGTAGACTCGAACTGGAATCAAAACCGGTGGCATAGTGAGGTTCCCAGTCGACCTCAATAGGGGATCTTCTCATTGTAATTAGAGATACGGAAGTGGGGTGTGTCGGGCAAACGAGAGGGAGGGAAATTGGAGATCGGACGAAGGCGCTCCGCTTTGTTTACAGAGGCCGAATTTAACCGCCGCGGACTATACTTCCTGTCGTGGTGTTTCAAATCCTCATTTCCTGCCGTCTATTTATTTTGGGGTGTGGCTCGGGGCTTGTTTTTGGAGCGTGGTTTCTCCGACATTGTTTGGTCATCTTTTCAGTTACTGTTATCTCTTCGGAGTTTATTTAGATTTTCTGCGAAGATGGTTCCTAAAATTATGAGAAGTTTTATAAATGTTTGTCCTAGATTAAAAACTACCTCTTGTAGTTCGAAGATTTTCTGCGCGGGCATGGCATATATAAACAAGTAATTAATGAATAAAATTGGGATACAGTTGTACGGTAGAACTAATAAACAAAGGATAAAAATCAGGTGAAATATAGGATATTGTCCCATGTTCGTCCATATTTTTGTAACTGGGGACTCTGAAATATTTGCTTGAACCTTATTAATTGTAGAATTTGAATGATTGGTAGGTTCGTAGTTCTCCTGTTTGATATCTTTAGGGGGTGGTGTGATATGATTGAGCTGGTTGTCAGGTTTGCAGTTTTTAACATCGGGGAAGAGTGATGTAAATCGTCTTGTTGCAAAAATGGCAGGGTCTAAATGCCTGAAAGGTTCGCTGCTGGTGGGTTTGAACCTTAATGACTCTGTTGGGAATAATTCGGGTGTTAAATGTTTGAAAGGGAACGTATAATTGGGGTTGTGCTTTATATGATAGGTGCTAACGGCGGGTGGTGATATATAATGGATTTTTTCTGTATACAGTTTAAGTTTGTTGACGTGGATTGTGTCAGTGTCTCTTTGAAGTGGTTGATTTGGTCGATCTATGCGGACCACATTTGGTGAAATAATTTCTAATATTGTGTGAGGTCCTGTGAAATATGGCGCAAGTTTCCCTGTATTTGGGTGGTGATATAATTTTACTAATACTAGATCACCTACTTCGAAATGTGGTTGCTTGTGTCGTTGGTCATAAGTGTTTTTGTCTTGTAAATGTTTGTTTTGTGTGCGTGTGTGTGCAATTTTTCTAGCTTTGTCGATATCTGGGTACGGTGTGTTATGATTAGAGATTTCTGGAGGTAGGATACCAAACATTAAGTATATGGGTGGAAAACCTGTGGTAGAGTGGGGTGTCTTGTTATATATAAGTGTAACCTTCTTGACCAACTTGGTCCATGCGACCTTAGGATTTTCTAGGTGTAATAACCTAAGTTTTCCCGTGAGGGTGGCGTTTAGGCGTTCACATAGACCGTTGGCCTGTGGATTGTTGCTGGTTGTGAGCAATGGGTGAATATTTCTATTAAGTAGAAAACTACGAAATTTGGGTGAAGTGAAGGCAGGGGCTCTATCCGTAAGAAGGCGTTTTGGAGAACCATCCTGGAATACTCGTTTAAGTACCTGTTGGTAGGTGGTGGTACTGGTGGATTTAGATGGAAAAGCCCACGCGTAGCGTGAAAAATGATCGACTACCACATGGAGGTATATCTTGGTGTTGCCATATTTGGCAAATCCTGCTATGGTGTCCAGAGATAAAAGGTCGAAGGGTTCTTTAGATTCCGGAGGTTGACTTAATTCTCCGTAAGTGGGTCCTACTGGACGTTTTGTTAATTGGCAGGTGGGACAGGTCTTAACTTTTTGTTTAATATCTTTTGACATACCTTGCCAGTAATATTGTGTGGAGATAATTCGTGACATTTGGGAAATACCGGGGTGATTGTATTGTGTGTGTACTGTTTGTAAGAGTTGTTGTATGAGTGGTTTTGGAAGTATAATCTTGGTTACACCTTTTCCGGAAACTGTATGTAATCCATTATGATCAATGGTCAAACTAGACTCTTTCGATGGAGGAGATTGGTGGGTCTTGATAAGGGTGGCGTCCAAGAATCCACAAAACGGGTTACGGGACAAGAGATCTGCTTCATATTGTAGTTTTCCCTTTATGTAGCGGACCTCATATTCGTAACTCGATAGTCGTAAACTCCATCGAAACAGTCTACCGGACGGGTTCTTGATGGTTTTCAACCACTGCAATGCGTGATGGTCAGAAAATATTGTAAATTTTCTGCCCATAAGATAGATGCGAAACTTCTCCACACTCTCAACGATTGCTAAGCACTCAAGTTCAGAGATGGAGTAGTTTTTCTCGTGTGGGCGCAATGTTCGGCTGAAATATTGAACTGGATATACGTTTCCGTCAGGGTGAACTTGTTTGAGAATGCCTGCTATACCGAGGGTGGATGCATCGCAATACACTTGGCATGGCAGACCTTCTTTGTAAAGGTGTAAAATGGGGTGTTGTGTGAGGTTTCCTTCCAGGTCAATGAACGCCTCTTGACAAGCTTCATTCCAGTTCCACACGACGTCCTTTTTGAGGAGATTGTTGAGTGGTGCTCGCAAGCGAGCGTATTCCGGAATGAATTTGTTATAGACGTTCACAGCGCCTAAGAAGGATTGTAGTGTTTTTCGGTTGTGTGGTTGTTTTATGGCGTGGATGATGTCGGTATTGCGTGTAAGTGGTGTAATTGTACCAGCTGTGATGGTGTAACCTAGAAAATTTATGGATTGTTTAAAAAATTCGCATTTTGCGAAGTTAAGTTGTAACTTCTCCGCTTCGCAAAAGGCGAAAAATTGTCGCAGGTGGTTTTGATGTTCCTCCAATGTGTTGGAGTAAATGATGAAATCATCAAAGTAATGTGCCACACAGTCAAGTCCGTGTCTCTGTAGGACCTGACTTATGGCTCGTTCGTAAATCTGAGGACTGGTTTTTAACCCGAAAGGTAATCGAGTGGGTTGGTATAATCCTTCAAAGGTGGCAAATGCTAACAGTGGTCGAGAATCGGGGTGTATTGGGACTTGCCAATACGCAGAGGATATGTCGGCCGTGGAAAAATATTTGGCCTGTGCGAGGCGGTCTAGGATATCCTCGATTCTCGGGAGGGGATGGACATCAGAGCTGATTAGCTCATTCACCTTCCTATAATCGATACAAAACCGTTTGGTTTTGTCGCGCTTAGTGACGAGGGTGACAGGGCTCGAGAAAGGTGAAAAAGATTGCTCTATGATGCCGTTCTCCAGCATTTGTTGTATTTGGTTACGGATTTCTTGTTGGTCACATATCGGAACACGATATGGACGTATGGTGATTATTTTTTTGGAATTCGTGGGTATTTTTACTGGTGGAATACGTAAGCATGGTACGTTGAATTTGTCCTGTGAAAAAATGTGAGTGTACCTTTGTAGAAGTGTTGTGAACTGTGGTGTATAGTGAGTGTTAGGTGTTGTGTTGTAGTATGCATGGGGTAAAGGGTTTTGTTGTGTATTAGTGTGAGTGTCGAGTTCGTTGTGTGGGTTGGTCATGTGAGAGTTGTGCAACGGTGTGTGATCACCTATGTTTTTGGTATGCGAGTTATCCCGCTGTGTGGGTGCGTTTTGGACAGGTTCATAAGTTGAAGTTGTTGTGGTTTGATTATTTGAGGGCATGTAAAAAGGGCAATTGGCTTTAGTGAAAAAGGGGCATGTAGATAAGTGGGGTTTTCTCAATGAATGCACGCAATGGTTGTCATAGGCGGATAGTTGGGATGTGGGGAAAATTTTTTGTGACATCGCCTGACATTGCCAGTACGTGCATACATTGGACACATGATTAAAATGGTAGGAAAGGGTAGACAATGGGGCGCCCAGCTGGAGTATAGTGCATTTATTAAAATCTATGGTTAATCTGAATTTATGGAGGCTATTGATACTAAGAATTCCGAATGGCAATGGTGCATTCACTACATGGAAATACTCCTTTCGTGATATTTGTCCTATTGTCAGTGGGATAGATAGTTTACCCATGGTTTTTGCAAATCCGTTTAGGGTTTGGAGGTGTAGTGAGTGTCCCTCAAGGGTTAAATTAGGCAGGTGGGTTTTTAGCATATGATAAATATTATATGGCACTATACTCAGGCTGGCGCCTGTATCAATTAAAAAGGGGCATGATACATTAGGGGCTAGAAAGAGTTTGACAGTCAGTTGGTTTAGGGATCCTACCTCAGTCTCGAAAGGGCTGTCCGGCTGAGGTGTCTCTGGCTTGACTTGGTTGTGATGAAGTCGGAACTGGTGATTTTGGGACCGTTTGCACTGTCCGGACTTTTTCGTGGGTCGTCGGGATTGGTCGACGTCGGCATTCGCTGTGCCAGTGTCTCGCGCCGCAGAACTTGCAGTTGGACGGCGGAAGAGGTGCATTCCATGCACCTGGGCGTCGGGATGTGCTGTGGTACGGACCCGACATTGTGGGTGGTTGATCTTCTCTGGATCGCGTTGCCGGTACACTGGGCCCGTGGATCCGCTGTACCAGTCGGAACCACTCTCCTAGGTTCTCGGGAGGCACTACGCGGACTAGGCGCTGGTCGTTGAATGGCAGTCCTTCTGTCAGAGTCTCGAGGATCACCTCTTGTGGAAGTCCTAGTTGCAATCCCATGGCGGTTTTTTCCCGGTAGTAGGTCTCTAAGTTGGCTTGTCCAGTGAGTTTCATGGCGAAATATTTCGCAAAGGACGCTTCGCTTGACTCAGGGTAGAGATCTAGGAGGATTTGTCTCACCTGGAAATAACTCCGGTCGGCCAGCCGAAGTTTCCTGAAGAGCTCCAGGGGTTGTCGCACCAGGTAGTTTGGCAGGCGCAATAATTTTTCTTGTTCTCCCATGGATGCGTCTTCCATTTTTCGGTCGAACGTCTGGAAAAACTGTGTCGCGCTGTATGCGCCGTCGAAAGGTGGGATCGCCGACTCCGCTCCATCAGAAATTTTTACTCGCGTCAGGAATGTTGACAGTTGGTTGATGGCGTCCGCTAGGGGCGCAGTTGTCTCTCGGCCGGTCACCTCCTGTCTTTCTCTTGCCGATTCGCTCTCTCTTACTTCTTGCCTTCTTTCCATTGTTTCCGTTGGACCGTCTGACTTTACGCCTGTGGGATCCTGATTTAATTCCATCTCACTATCCTGTCGACTTAACCGTTCTGTGGCAATATCGTTGCGGGGTTTCTTGTTGTTGGATGCGAATGGTGAGATTTGGTTGAAGCGCAGTCGTTTGAGTGGAAGTTGCAGCATACAGTTAGGAATAATCAGGACACGTGATTGAGTTGGAAAATAAGAGGCAACTGTGTTGGAGGGAAGAAAGCTTGAGAAGAGTTGAGCGATTTGACTTATTAATTAGTTGATCACATGGCGATGATGAAATGAGCGGAGAGAGATATCTCTAGAGTAGATGTTACCTTATTGGAAGCGAAGGAGCACTGTCCGAACTCGGCGAGAGCCAGTGAACCCTGTAGGTGTTGTTCCTATGAGAGCTCAAGCGTAACTACCCATTCTTGCTTTCCGATTTAACACCAAGCCTCAGTTTCTCTCTGATTGGTCGAGAGATGTCACATGATCCTTTCCTATTGGTTGACCTACTTGAGGTGTTGTCTTTTGATTGGTCGAGAGATGTCACATGCTCTTTTCCTATTGGTTGACCTACTTAAGGTGCTGTCTTCTGATGGGCCGGCGGCTTCCTTTGGTGTTAGTTACGCCCGGCCTGGGTCAGGAAGTGTCTTATTTGTTCGACTCGATTTACTTCCGCGGTTATCAAAATACGTCCTGCTTTGTCAGGAAGTATTGAATGTTAGCTTTAACATTTATAACTTCTGGTCATTAGATACGTCCTGTTTTTCCAGGAAGTGTCGGTTTAAACTTAGCTCGCAGGGACCTGGGGTCAGAAGGTTAACTGCGACGTCTTCCTATGTCTTTTGTTACTTTCTTTCCTCCAGTTACCTTATTCTTTTATTAAATCTTTGAAAATCATACATGGTACATACATAGTGGGTCGGGGTTGCATTTAATTATATACAAATTATGACATATACTTATGTGTACAATGTATTTTATAATTTTTCATATATAAAAATACCCATACTATATATTAGGGGCAATGGTGGTGGTGCTTATCTCCATGGTTAAACCAATTCCTGAAGTCCACTTTTCTCCAATTTTGTGATGGTAGTTATAGGCCTGGAAAAAATATATATTAGGGGCAAGGGTACACATTAGATATGATATAGCACCTTTATTTTAAATTTCTCCCTAATAAAATATTAAACTTTTAGGTGTCGAAGGAAAGTTTTCCAATGGACAAAACCAATTTGATGGAATCCGTTTTGACGATATGAAAAACAAAGAGAGAGAGTTGAGATAAGTCAAGGAGGAAGTAGCGGATCGGCTGATAAGTTTTTTTGTGTCCATCGCCAGACTGTGGCAGACAGCTGTCTGGGTGGATATCTCTGGTGGACCGACTACGTACACTTCACACTCGCTGACAACTCTGAATATATCTTACTGTTGTCTCGTGATAGAAATCTTCTTCTTATTTCTTATCTCCACTCAATCATACCAGGGTATCAAGCTTTTAGAGCTTGAGATGGTGTTTGCTGGGGATAAGTAGAGCTTATCAAAGGAGATTTGACAACCATAATGAGATTGAGTAAAGTAGAATGTGTCTGCTTTTGCCATTAAGACTGGGAGCACTACTCAGTGGCAGGATAACTTAGCTCCAATATGAAATGGCCGCCTCTGACATGAAGTACAGACGCCATGTGCAGCTACTCCTAACATGGAGTACAGACGCTGCTCATCCTGTATCTCTGGATCAGGAGCCTTTACAGGATACTATCAGCCGGGCCAGCTGAGCCCAGGTTTTATAGGGAGCTTGTTATTGCTCCCCTCCTCCTTTTTCTTCCGGGCTTGAGACCGGCAAAGGCGGAGTTTTGTGATAGAAATGAAAGAAATGAATGAGGATACCATCTGTTGGGAATAGAATGTTAATTTTCTTATAGATTTATATTTTTCTAAATATATGTAAATTTAATCCATTATAAGAAACATATTTGTCATATGTAAATATTTATGTGTATATATATTCGTGACAAAAAATAAACTATTATGTTGACTGGTTAGAGTCGTGTGGTTTCTCGGCCCGCCCTCGAGAGGTCTACGCCTTGGTTGATACCTGCCTTAGACACTTCCGTAGATTTGACTTCTTGGGAATCGCTCTTCTCTACCTTTGAGATTCCACGGTTTTTTCCTCCCCGGGACCAGAATAAGAGACTTCGGGCGTCTGGGCAAAATAGAGCCTGGGCGCTGCGCCGCTGAACGCGACATTTGGCATCCCAGCCGGGACGCGAGGAGAAAGCCGTGCCTATATTTGGAACCCTTTTGGATCAGAAGATGGAAAGAGAAGAAGCGCTAGAGAGACTCAAGAAGAAGAGAACCATACTCCGCACGTCTTTATCCAAGTACGGGAAAAGAATAGAGGAATATGACGTGCACAAGGAGTGTGACCACGAGGAACTGCTGGGGCAGCTTTCGGATGTCTACGAAGAACTGAGGCGGGTAGACGAAGAAATCGGTAAGCTGATTGACATCAAAGATCTAGAGAAAGATCTAAAGATGGTAGAGGAATACCGGGAAAAGGCCGTGGCGTGGAAATATTTGTTAAAGAAAAGAAGTCTGGTGGTAGCGGAAGGAATGCAGAGGGAAACTGCAACTGCCACGAAGAAGGAATATCCAGGAGAAATCGGTCGACCGACTCTAACTGGGATGGTTAAGTTACCCGAATTGACAATGGATATGAGGATCTGCGATGGGAGCAGTTTGGAAATCGGGATGAGTGAGAAGCCAAGTGTTGTCGGAGTTACCCTGATGAAAGGAGTTGATCCAGCTTCTATTAAGGAAGATGCTGAGATGGTGGTATCATCCGAGCAAATGGTAAAGGAGCCATCCAAGCAGATTGCTGTTGAAGAAAGTAATAGGGCTGAAGTTGAGAAAGAATCCGTTGAAGCAGATAAAGAGAAAGTGCTGGATGTGGAACAAGGAATGGATTCAAAGAACACCGAAGAAGTGAAGCTGCTCTATGTAAAACAAGGTACCGATTTAAGGATGGCAGAAAGGCCATATGCAGAACAAGGTAATGAGCCTAAGGGCGACGGAGTAAAGGATTCTGAAGCTGAAACCAAGGATAATGAAGTGGAGGATTCTGGAACTGCAATTGAGGCTTGTGAATCGGTGAGCAACTCTAAAGCGGTAGCTGAAGGCGCGGATCAAGTGGAGATTGCAGATGGTGAGGCTGAGTCCATTGATGATATTGAGGAAAGAGTTGTCAGAATTCCAGCATCGAGTAAATTGATGGAAGCAGGACAGATAGGAGATGCGGAATTTAAAGTAAAGGGATACTATTTCCTGATCGCCCTGTATGTGGGTGTGACTCCAGGGCTGCGCCTGTACGGCCAGCGAAAGACGGCGCTTCCTATCGAGGACGAAACGGATTCTCGTTGAAGCGATATATGAAGAGGATACACAGTCTGCTGAGAAGAATCCCTGAGATAAGGATAAAGCTTCGGAGGAATAAGTTCGGAGTTGTGGCCGACCTGAAAAGATATTTCCAGATGATCGCCATCAGAGATAATGATTGGGACTACCTCAAATTTCTTTGGAAAAAAAAAAGATGGACAACTGATGGTTTTGAGCGGGAAATCGTTGTAGACGATTTTGGTTGAGTGCCCGTGCCTCTAAATCCGGAAGAAAAGTAAATGGTTGAATGATGATGCATGGTTGGAGAAGGTGAAACGCTTTCTAAGCAGGGTTGCACTGTCCAGATCACCTATGTGAGGAGAGAGCCAATAGAAAAAGGTTCAATTGGCAAATATCTTCCAAGCAATGGAATGTAACTTGTATCGAAGGAAACTGTTTCTGGAGCTGCAGTAACTCCAATGTTATATACTCCGGCCAGTTCTCCAAAGGGGCAAGTGCCTACTCCAGCGAAAAGGTCTTAATTTGGGAGACAAGTCTCCAGAAAGTCTGGTGAAAGTGCTAGACCGGAAAGGATTGCGAATCCTGTAGATCATAGGACTATTATATTGAGTGGTTTGAGATCTCTAAGGAAGAGTTCAGAGTCCTATGACTGCTGTAGGCCTGCAGACGATACCTCTGGGCCTTCAGACGATACCTCTAAGCCTAAAGACGATGCCTCGGCATAAGATCCTGATTCTTCAGGATGTAAAGCTCAATGTTCTCAAGAGGTTCCAGAAATTGCAATGGAAGATAACTGGGCGACTTTTGTAATGAATCGAGTTATGGAGATCCGATCTCTCAGTGAGACTGAGGATTGGTGTCGTGTACCAGGATGTTTGAATCCAGCGGATTTACCATCACGGGGGTGCTTAGCCGATTCTCTGGAGAGATCGAAGTGGTGGGAGGGCCCGAGTTGGTTGAGAAGACCAAGAAGAGATTGGCCCCATAGGGAAATATACCCTGACCCAGATATTGTGAACTCGGAAAAGAGAAAGATTGTTTTAACATCAACATGTATTGAAAGGGAAAAAAGATCAGTACTACTATCGCTTTTCAAACTACTACAAGATATTGAGAGTAACTGCCTGGATGAACCGGTTTTTAACAAATGCGAGAGGAACAATAGGTCAGCGAGTGAAAGGTGATCTTACTGTGAATGAAATTAAAAGGGCGGAACTGATGCTGGTGAGAGTTATCCAACGGGAATCCTTCACTGGACCAGAGGACAAGAGGTTGAGGGATTTCAAGTTATGCTGCGGGATTGTTGAGGGTCAAAACTAAAATAAGTAGGAGACAAGATCTGGAAAGATTGGTTTGCTGAAACAACTCCTTAGGAAGATTCTTGGTCAAGCTCGTTTGGAATTTGAGGAACTTTACACCATTATCTGTGACACAGAGTCTTTGATGAACTCACGTCCATTAACCCCTGCCTTGTTCTTGCACGACCTCAAAGAAATAGGAGTTCCAGATCTGGACTCTATTGAAAGGGCTAGTCTTCAGAAGAGATACCGATTTAGACAAAGGTTAAGAGAAGATCTGCGGAAGAGATTCCGGACGGAGTATTTTGGATTCTTAAGGCAAGAGACTAGAAGACGCTCGAAGACAAGACCTATCAAGGTGGGAGATCTGGTGTTGATTGGACAAGATAATGCTAAGCGAGTCAATTGGCCTTTGGCGAGAGTTGTGGAGGTCTACCCTGGCCGAGATGGACCTGTGAGGGTCGCCAAGTTGAGAACCAGCAAGGGCGTCCAGATTAGGCCGGTTCAACGGCTCTACAATTTAGAGATACCCGCCGATCTGGGGAGTACCTTGAGGAGTATACAGTCGGAACCACGCCGGGGAGGCTCCCGAGGAGAAGCCAGTAAAGACCCTACGAAGATAGCCCAATCCTAAAGAACTGGAATGAACGGTCGTTTCCCAACTATTGGTTGAGTTTCTGTAGAAAAAACTCAAGGTGGGAGTATGTTGGGAATAGAATGTTAATTTTCTTATAGATTTATATTTTTCTAAATATATGTAAATTTAATCCATTATAAGAAACATATTTGTCATATGTAAATATTTATGTGTATATATATTCGTGACAAAAAATAAACTATTATGTTGACTGGTTAGAGTCGTGTGGTTTCTCGGCCCGCCCTCGAGAGGTCTACGCCTTGGTTGATACCTGCCTTAGACACTTCCGTAGATTTGACTTCTTGGGAATCGCTCTTCTCTACCTTTGAGATTCCACGGTTTTTTTCCTCCCCGGGACCAGAATAAGAGACTTCGGGCGTCTGGGCAAAATAGAGCCTGGGCGCTACGCCGCTGAACGCGACACCATCATTGCATGAGGAGGATACTTTCAAACACAAGATGGCTGCCGCAATCATTTACTGAAGTTGAAGCGAGGTGGAGGTTTCTGACAATGTGATGCAATAGCCAAGTCACCAGCATAGCATCGATGAGGCTGCCTAGACTGAAGTCTGTACACTACCATAGCAGTCACTGTCTCTGACTGAAGTCTGTACACCAGCATGGCAGTCACAATCTCTAACTGAGGAAAACATAAACGGGCGTCAATGGAATCACTCGCATCTCATCTAGTAACCTTCCTGTAGATTTCTTGACCCTTATAGCTAGCTCATTGCAAGTCTTCATCTCTTCCTCTTGCTTCAATTTTTCCCAACAGCAACTATCAAAATAGAAACTAGACATCTTTTAAAAATTCCAAGAATAAATAATAGCACCGAGAGAGAATTATTTGTCTGATAAATATGAAGAAAACTATTTCTACAGATCTTATACTGCAATGATAGAGATTGTAATGAGAAGGCATGGCTCATCAGTGATGAACCCTCACAATGTCATCATCATTGATGGCCCATAGCGTCTTATTAACATTTTTACGATTGTAGTATAATTTATAGGTAGAAATATTTTTATTATTTAACGATACAAATTTATCGCAATATCAAAGATAGACAATTGACAATTTAACCAATTTGATTATTCTAATCAATTGTTATAGATAATTATTTTGATAAAATAAAGGGTAATAAAGGGTAGTTTTTTTTTAATTATCCCTAGTACACGTGGTACAGGCCATGATAATTATGGTGGGTAGTTAGCGACTGCTTTTTACTGTAAGTGCACCACATGTCTACACATGTGACAGCAGTTCGACTTTGCACTTACAAATGTGCCATAGCCCCGTTTAGTTACTTGCACTCGCTGGTGGGGATAAAGGGTAGTAAAGGGGTGAATAAAGTGTAGGGAAATATATATAGTTGTATATGTACACATTTCTTCAGCAAGGGAGGCCTCCCCACCTTGAGAGAGTTCTCCTCCAGACAAGGAGGGGGGTCTTCTTGAACCCTCTTCAATTCCACCCCGAGGAAGTACTTATAGAGGCACGTTTTGGCAGACGCCAGGATGTCCAGGGCCTCATTATCCAGGCCATTTCTGAAGATCCAGCCTTGCTTCAACGATAGAAGGGCTAATATATTTATACTATTTTAAATCAAGAAAAGTTATCCTCGTACGCGCTTCGGATTATTGGCCCTCGTCGACCATATGCAGCTGTACCTCAAGGAGCTATCATAATGGTAATAAAAAGAAGAATCTTTATACAAATTAATAGAGAGTATTTTTGGACAAGTAGAATAAACGATAACAGAACAAAAAGAAAGATATCAGGGCGAGTTTAAATATGAAAACACAGTCCTAAATACATTTTCGTTACGTGCAACAGCAACAATGATATTATTATAAATTCAATTTATATCTATTAATAAAATTTGTAACAATTAAAATTACTAGCAATGTGTTAATTTTTAATAATATTATCAAATATTATATCTACAGACCTTAATGCAATAATAAAGGTTATTGAATCAGAGGGCTTGGCTCATCAGTAGTAAACCCTCTGAGATTAAATGATATATGTGAAAATATGATTTTAAAAAATGAAATAATAAAAAGCTTATGTTCTCGTGGTCAGGATATGCCTATTATTTATGTTTATTCCGATAGATGGCAGTAACCACGTCTAGTTGCACGATTAGTGTGTGTTGTTCACGTATCATTAATAAATATTTATAAAGAAAAATACATAAGACGCAAATTGCCTTTGACGTCGTATTTGTCTCGTCTGTGTAAAATCCTCCATTTCCTAGAAAAGTCTGGTCAGTCTGGAGATGACGTCACAGGCCGCGTCAGACGATGGTGACCTTATTCCTCGCCAGACGAACTTCTAAAATACTCGTCTGCGAACCTTGAGCCTAGCAGGGCAACAACCTGTTTACTGCTGTGTAGTCTATTTCATCAGTCAACACTGCCCCTTTTTTATTTCATAAACAAACAGCTGAATAGATTTCTAACAGGTGAGATAATTTTTAAATGTTTTGTACTTTGGACGAGTGGGTAACACCCTCGATTCCCGACAGTCATGAACCGGGATTGAATCCCGCGTTAAAATTTTGTTTAATATATGTGAATAACCATCACATATTATTCACTGTTTCAATTATCATGAACTAGGTTGCTCTTGCTGAGCGGTACCTAATAAAGTGATTTTGAGAGAGAGAGAGAGAGAGAGAGATATATATATATTTTACTAAACCTTTTAAAAATATTTATTCAGAAACATTTCGTTGCTTACAATAAGCTGTGAAAAAATCCGAATTAGTAATATTTGATAGGTTTACAGTAGCAGTACTAATATCATTGAAAGAAATACTAAACTTAATACATTTTGAATATTCTTTGAACATTCGATTTAGTTTTAAAAAATACATATGTGTTTCTCCCGAATTGTCCCATTTAAGTTGCATATCTAGTTTTATAATTTATTTTGATGGGAGAGGTGGCCTTTATTTTTATAGATCAATATATAGATTCCCATCTATATTATCTAGTTTTGTTTATTTCTGGTTTTCAACTGTAACCTTGATGTTCCAGACGGCGTGGTAGTCGGAAGAAGAGGCAAATAGGAAATCCGGAGAATTACTATGAACACGAATGGTCTGACTGGATAAAACAACCGGCCAACAGAATGGTTGCCGTAGATACGAGAGACCTTACTGGATAAAACAACTGGCCAACAGAATGGTTGCCACGAACACGAATGGCCTACTGGATAAAACAACTGGCCAACAGAATGGTTGCCACGAACACGAAAGGCCTACTGGATAAAACAACTGGCCAACAGAATGGTTGCCACGAACACGAATGGCCTACTGGATAAAACAACTGGCCAACAGAATGGTTGCCGTGGACACGAATGGCCTACTGGATAAAACAACTGGTCAACAGAATGGTTGCCTTGGACACGAATGGCCTACTGGATAAAACAACTGGTCAACAGAATGGTTGCCTTGGACACGAAAGGCCTACTGGATAAAACAACTGGTCAACAGAATGGTTGCCGTGGACACGAATGGCCTACTGGATAAAACAACTGGCCAACAGAATGGTTGCCACGAACACGAATGGCCTACTGGATAAAACAACTGGCCAACAGAATGGTTGCCACGAACACGAATGGCCTACTGGATAAAACAACTGGCCAACAGAAAGGTTGCCTTGGACACGAAAGGCCTACTGGATAAAACAACTGGTCAACAGAATGGTTGCCTTGGACACGAATGGCCTACTGGATAAAACAACCGGTCAACAGAATGGTTGCCGTGGACACGATAGGCCTTACTGGATAAAACAACTGGCCAACAGAATGGTTGCCGTGGACACGAATGGCATTACTGGATAAAACAACTGGCCAACAGAATGGTTGCCACGAACACGAATGGCCTACTGGATAAAACAACCGGCCAACAGAATGGTTTCCGTAGACACGAATACCTTACTGGATTAAACAACCGGCCAACAGAATGGTTGCCACGAACACGAATGGCCTACTGGATAAAACAACTGGCCAACAGAATGGTTGCCGTGGACACGAGAGGCCTTACTGGATAAAACAACCGGCCAACAGAATGGTTGCCGTGGACACGAATGGCCTACTGGATAAAACAACCGGTCAACAGAATGGTTGCCGTGGACACGAATGGCCTACTGGATAAAACAACTGGCCAACAGAATGGTTGCCACGAACACGAATGGCCTACTGGATAAAACAACTGGCCAACAGAATGGTTGCCACGAACACGAATGGCCTACTGGATAAAACAACTGGCCAACAGAATGGTTGCCGTGGACACGAATGGCCTACTGGATAAAACAACCGGTCAACAGAATGGTTGCCATGGACACGAATGGCCTACTGGATAAAACAACTGGCCAACAGAATTGTTGCCGTGGACACGAATGGCCTACTGGATAAAACAACCGGTCAACAGAATGGTTGCCGTGGACACGAATGGCCTACTGGATAAAACAACCGGTCAACAGAATGGTTGCCGTGGACACGATAGGCCTTACTGGATAAAACAACTGGCCAACAGAATGGTTGCCGTGGACACGAATGGCCTACTGGATAAAACAACCGGTCAACAGAATGGTTGCCGTGGACACGAGAGGCCTTACTGGATAAAACAACCGGTCAACAGAATGGTTGCCGTGGACATGAATGGCCTACTGGATAAAACAACCGGTCAACAGAATGGTTGCCGTGGACACGAGAGGCCTTACTGGATAAAACAACTGGCCAACAGAATGGTTGCCGTGGACACGAATGGCCTACTGGATAAAACAACCGGTCAACAGAATGGTTGCCGTGGACACGAGAGGCCTTACTGGATAAAACAACTGGCCAACAGAATTGTTGCCGTGGACACGAATGGCCTACTGGATAAAACAACCGGTCAACAGAATGGTTGCCGTGGACACGAATGGCCTACTGGATAAAACAACCGGTCAACAGAATGGTTGCCATGGACACGAATGGCCTACTGGATAAAACAACTGGCCAACAGAATGGTTGCCACGAACACGAATGGCCTACTGGATAAAACAACTGGCCAACAGAATGGTTGCCACGAACACGAATGGCCTACTGGATAAAACAACTGGCCAACAGAATGGTTGCCGTGGACACGAATGGCCTACTGGATAAAACAACCGGTCAACAGAATGGTTGCCATGGACACGAATGGCCTACTGGATAAAACAACTGGCCAACAGAATTGTTGCCGTGGACACGAATGGCCTACTGGATAAAACAACCGGTCAACAGAATGGTTGCCGTGGACACGAATGGCCTACTGGATAAAACAACCGGTCAACAGAATGGTTGCCGTGGACACGATAGGCCTTACTGGATAAAACAACTGGCCAACAGAATGGTTGCCGTGGACACGAATGGCCTACTGGATAAAACAACCGGTCAACAGAATGGTTGCCGTGGACACGAGAGGCCTTACTGGATAAAACAACTGGCCAACAGAATTGTTGCCGTGGACACGAATGGCCTACTGGATAAAACAACCGGTCAACAGAATGGTTGCCGTGGACACGAGAGGCCTTACTGGATAAAACAACTGGCCAACAGAATGGTTGCCGTGGACACGAATGGCCTACTGGATAAAACAACCGGTCAACAGAATGGTTGCCGTGGACACGAGAGGCCTTACTGGATAAAACAACCGGTCAACAGAATGGCTGCCGTGGACACGAATGGCCTACTGGATAAAACAACCGGTCAACAGAATGGTTGCCGTGGACACGAGAGGCCTTACTGGATAAAACAACTGGCCAACAGAATTGTTGCCGTGGACACGAATGGCCTACTGGATAAAACAACCGGTCAACAGAATGGTTGCCGTGGACACGAATGGCCTACTGGATAAAACAACCGGTCAACAGAATGGTTGCCGTGGACACGAATGGCCTACTGGATAAAACAACCGGTCAACAGAATGGTTGCCGTGGACACGAGAGGCCTTACTGGATAAAACAACTGGCCAACAGAATGGTTGCCGTGGACACGAATGGCCTACTGGATAAAACAACCGGTCAACAGAATGGTTGCCGTGGACACGAATGGCCTACTGGATAAAAAAAACTGGCCAACAGAATTGTTGCCGTGGACACGAGAGGCCTTATTGGATAAAACAACTGGCCAACAGAATGGTTGCCGTGGACACGAATGGCCTACTGGATAAAACAACCGGTCAACAGAATGGTTGCCGTGGACACGAATGGCCTACTGGATAAAAAAAACTGGCCAACAGAATTGTTGCCGTGGACACGAGAGGCCTTATTGGATAAAACAACTGGCAAACAGAATGGTTGCCGCGGACACGAGAGGCCTTACTGGATAAAACAACCGGCCAACAGAATGAAGCGACCATAGTGGAACGCTAAACAATAGGAACCGAACATCTACAATCTAATTGTGTTCCTTCATCTGATTTCTTCGCGGAATTTGATCACAATCCTAAACTTTTATATAGTTCGGTTGCATGTATCCAAATTTGTCTTTGTTGCTGAGACATATCGTATTACGATTTTGACAGACCAATTCTCCGTAACGAATGGAAAGGATTCTACAGACATGTATGAATGTCGTGGGGCGTAAGGTAGACATAAACATGTATAAAGACGATGCTAGAAAAATAGTTGAGTCATATCGCTGCGTGAAATAACTGACCAATAGCAGAACTGAAAGGAGCTACCACACTAGAACACTAGAGGATAGGAAGAGAAGATATACAATCTAATCATGGGCATCTCTAGGATTCCTTCACAGGGAGTTGGGAAAATTCAGGCGATATCAATATGTGAAGAACCATATTGAAATTTATATTTTCACTTGTATTCATTGTTTTGTCGCTTACAAAGTTGTCTCGGCCATTGAAGCCAAAGGTCATACAAATTCTCCGTTAACGAATCAAATGGAAAGAATTCTACCGCTATGAACGAGAATCGTGAGGTTGAGATAAACAAGAACAAAGACGATGCTAGGGGATGGTTGAACATATCGCTGGATGAAACAACTGGCCAATAGTAGAACAGAAAGAAGCTACCACAGTAGAACACTAGAGGCCAGGAGAGAGAAGAGAAGATATACAATCTAATCATGGGCATCTCTAGGATTCCTTTACAGGGAGTTGGGATTCAGTCAACATTAATTCGTGTTTTTAAATCCTTTCATTTTATATGTATAGATGGCGCGTTATTGCTTTGTGTTAATATATGCCTAACTGGCCTTGTCTTTATTGTTTGCGGAAGAGCATTGCTCGATGCAAATATTTGAATGTAATTCTACTGTCCTATAAGCTTATGTCCATAGTTTTCGTGAAAACCATTTGTGAGATTCCATCCTTCAGTGCTGCGTATATAAGCAGAATCGTCCAATACAGTATTAGAGCTCTGAGAAGCGGTCTGGTGGATTAAATTGGCGAAACCGCTGGGAGGGTTCACCACTGATGAGCCAAGCCCTCCCAATATATTTTTCATCGCAGTAAGGGCAGTAGAAGTTTGTATTATGTATAAGAGAAACATTCGTGCTTTTAAATCCTTTCATTTTATATGTATAGATGGCGCGTTATTGCTTTGTGTTAATTAATCAAAAGTTCAAATTGCAATTATTCATTAGGCATTGTTTCGTCGCTTACAAAGTTGTTTCAGCCATTGAAGCCAATGGTCGCCCCAATTCTTCATAAAATAATCGAATGGAAAAGTCTCCATTGCCATACTAGATTGTCGTGGGATGCGAGGTTGACACGAACAAGAACAAAGCTGATGAGATAGGTGGCTAGATAAAGCGTTCAACGGGAAAACAACCACCGATTCTATAAAAAAGTGTTGTGACGTGTTGACCCGAAGACAATAGGTGACAGGGAGGCGTGGCTGTCGAGAGATAATATTGGGTGACTGTACATCCGTCTGGAGGCTCTTCGTACCGTTCAGGTGGATACTGAGGATTGTCTTTTATACTGGGTAGTACCAGGTCTTGATGGGTGTAGAGTGTTTGTACTGTAAATATACCATATGGCTGTAGTATCTGGTCACGATAACCATGTTGGTATATGACTGCTTGTACTGTAAGTACACCATATGTATAAACATGTAATACCAGGGTTGTGACTGCACCTGTACTATAAGTATACCATATGGCTATACCTGTAGTATCAGGTCATGATAACCATGTTGGCGTGTGACTGCTTGTACTGTAAGTACGCCACAGGTGTACACCTGTAGTCCAAAGACATGATCAGATGTTGGGTAGATGTTGACACTATAGTACACGGGCCTGAGAGACATGAAGACATTTTTAATTTTTTCAATGCTATATTAGGTAGGTGGTGAGATTTGATTTTTATTGCTTCAAGATCCTCCCCAGAACCTGCTATTCAGTATGAAATGTCGTTATGAAATCTCGTTGCATAGCTGTTAGAGTTAACCATACTGCCTAATTTAACGATATATGCTGCCACATTGTTGTGTATACTTCAAATAATTTAAACATTTATTTTTATTATTATAAAGCTAGGTTTATTACGTAAAGAATAAGCCATTCATCTACCAAATCACATACGTTTTCAATAAAGTATTTGTTTAAAAATCTCCACAGATTGTGTCTGTTTAATTACTCTAGAAACTCATACACGCACACCTTTCAAAAGGTGCAATAAAGTTGAATTCTCTATGCGAGCTATACATTCATGAACAAAACTTAAGGAAGTTATACCTTTTCAGCATGTATATCGGGATTCAGACAATAACACTGAAAGATATTACAGTGACTTTTATTGAAGACATACATGATAACCAAGTGTGAACAAGATTGCCTCTGTCTCCTTAAAAAAAAGGCAACATAAAAGACTTACAATTTCATTAATATTATGTATTAGCGTGTCATGTTTTATAAGGAATTTGAACTATTTACTAAAAAGAATCATACGCTTCAAAAATAGTTCAATTTTTTTATAACTTTCCACTTCCTTAAGTTTTGTCTATGAGTGTATAGCCATGGAGAAGCCCGCTACACTACCGTGTTTATGGAGAGAATCCAGCAAGTAAAGATTGAGTACTGAACTGAAAGCAGTTCAAGAAGACTCATCTCCATGTGTCTGGACGAAGACTCTCTCTAGGAGTCTCCCTGGCTGAAGAATATCTAAATACTTCTGTATTCTCCTTTTGTACAATACCATTTCGTCTGCCATAGACTCGTCCCTGAGTCCAATATAAAGAGAAAAGCTATCAACAATTGAAACAGAAGCATTTAATTAAAGACGATAACGTGCCATCTATATATAATAAATGGAATCAATAAAACACGGATGTTTATTTTTATATATAAAACAAATTTATACTGTCCTTACTGCGATGAAAAAACATTGGGAGAGCTTGGCTCAACAGTGGTGAACCCTCCCAGCGGTTTCGCCAATTTATATCAGCCATATATTTATATCGCCTTACCAGAACTCTTCTTTAGAGCTCTAATATTGTATTGGACGATTCTGCTTATACATATATGCTTGTGTGTTGTATATGCTTTCATGAAGGGAAGAATCATAGTAATGGTTTTCAAGTAAACTATGAACATAAAAGCTTTTTTTTAATATTAAATTGATGAAACCGTTGGGAGGCTTTATCACTGATGAGCCAAGCCCTCCCAATATTTTTCATTGCAGTAAAAAGAGTAGAAATTTATTATATATATGTTGTCGCGTATATGGACCTGAAAACACTTGAGTGGTGGTTCTCGGAGGTCTTTGGGCTGTCTGCAGGGTAGAGCTGCAGAGGAGAGCAACGGAGCCAGGGTAGGTGATCCACGAAAGAGGAAGCGGCGTCGTCGCGAAGAACCGGAGGGGTCAAGCGCGACAATATATATATTAAAAATGGCATATCCTGACCAGGAGCACATGTGCTTTTCAGAAGGCAGATACCATCTGGTGGAACAGAAATCAACTATTCATTGATTTAGCCTGTTCCCTGATATTTGGCCAACCCAATTTCTTGATAAATCAAGAAAAGCCATCCACGCACGTGTTTCGCGCTGTTGGCGCTCGTCAGCGTGGAGTAGGCTGTACTACTGTGACCAAAAAGATTTTTGGTCCCAGAGGCTTCTTGAGAAACCAATAAATGGGTATTTAAGGCCAAACTTGCGCAAATACGCTTAGCACATGAAAAAACAATAGAAAAAAATAAATAAAAGATAAGTGAGTCAGGTGTTGATATTAATTTTTTTTTCTTGATTTATCAAGAAATTGGGTTGGCCAAATATCAGGGAACAGGTTAAATCAATGAATAGTTGATTTCTGTTCCACCAGATGGCGCTCTGCCCTCTGAAAAGCACATGTGCTCCTGGTCAGGATATGCCTACTTTGTTTTTAATATCAACACCTGACCCACTTATTATTTATTTTTTTCTATTGTTTTTTTCATATATGTGCATTATTGCTTCCATTTATTATAGAAACATTTAAGTTGTCAGTCTCAAGTAGAGCTATAGATATTGGAGCGGAGGAAATGACGTTAAAGATAAAACAAGGCAGGTCGGGGCAGTAGATGTAGATACTGCCATGACGTAGATGTGTCCACACGGAAGTTCTGTCGATCGGGAGTGGTTATTGATATAATAAACACTTCGGACAGTTTTTATTTTGTCGACGTTTCGCGACAAAAATCTTTTATCCTCTCTCTCTCTCGTTCGGGAAATGCGTGGTATCGCTGGGGACCCATTGGCGATCTTCCATTGAACTCTGCAGCGATGGTGCCATGTACATAGTTGCATATTTTTTTCCTTTTTGTTATAATCATCATCCTCATTGTAAATTATCACATAAATAGAGCGGCGGACTGTGACATGTGTTGACAAGATGTCAATAAAACTGTGTCAATTGTCAAAAAAAAAAAAAAATTGTCTCTCTCTCTCGTCAGGAATTTTTTCCTTAAATAAACTTTATGGAAAGGCGTTAAAAATATATAGATATGGATGGAACGCTTATATATGCCTTAGGTTTACCACATTGGTTCACAGGTTTGAGTGAGGTGGCAACAGGTTCAAGACAGGTTCGACTGTATTCAAATTGTGGAGAGAATATGCAAATAAGCATATAATAGTTTTTTAACACAAAGCAATAACGCGCCATCTATACATATAAAACAAAAGGATTTAAAAGCGCGAATGTTTCTTTTATACATATTACAAACTTCTACTGTCCTTACTGCGATATTTTTTTTAACAACAACAAAAGCCTTTATTTAGGGCATTCCGCCCCACATAGGATTCGCCGTATATACTGCGATATTTGAATGTAATTCTACTGTCCTATAAGCTTATGTCCATAGTTTACTTGAAAACCATTTCTAAGATTCCATCCTTCAGTGTAGCATATAAAAGCAGAATGATCCAATACAGTATTAGAGCTCTGAGAAGCGGTCTGGTGGATTAAATTGGCGAAACCGCTGGGAGGGTTCACCACTGATGAGCCAAGCCCTCCCAATATATTTTTTCATCGCAGTAAGGACAGTAGAAGTTTGTATTATGTATAAAAGAAACATTCGCGCTTTTAAATCCTTTTATTTTATATGTATAGATGGCGCGTTATTGCTATGTGTTAATTTATGCCTAACTGGCCTTGTCTTTATAGTTTGCTGAAGAGCATTGCTCGAAGCAAATATTTGAATGTAATGCTACTGTCCTTTAAGCTTATGTCCATAGTTTACTTCGTGGTAAAGACAAAACATTCAGGAGATAAGTTTCTTCATCAATTTATTATGACATCAAGCTTTCGGGCATAGCGAGGCCCTTCTACAGGATCCTGTCCTTTGATCCTGTAGAAGGGCCTCGCTATGCCCGAAAGCTTGATGTCATAATAAATTGATGAAGAAACTTATCTCCTGAATGTTTTGTCTTTACCACGAATGTAATTGGGAAGATTTTACCTCTTTTAGAAACATAGTTTACTTGAAAACCATTTCTAAGTTTCAATCCTTCAGTGTAGCATATAAAAGCAGAATGATTCAATACAGTATTAGAGCTCTGAGAAGCGGTCTGGTGGATTAAATTGGCGAAACCGCTGGGAGGGTTCACCACTGATGAGCCAAGCCCTCCCAATATATTTTTTCATCGCAGCAAGGACAGTAGAAGTTTGTATTATGTATAAAAGAAACATTCGCGCTTTTAAATCCTTTTATTTTAATAGTCTTTTAAGTTATTCACAAAATGTGAATGTATCTAAAACGTCTATTGGTAGTTTACGAATGATAAGTATGTATTATTGTATTACATGTATTATTGCTGAAAAATCTAACCAATAAAACATTTATAATGGCTCTGATAAAGGTATATAAGCTTTCGAGTAAACAGGTCAGGGGAGTGGTGTAAACAAACATCACGTGACGTCAAGGGTAATTGCTGGCCAATTATTGGAAGCTATCAATCAAAACACACCACCACGTGGTTTTTCCATATTGGATGTGGGTGAAGATAACTTGTGTATGTATACTTTCACTTCTTTCACCAAACACGCCAAAAGTGTTACATGAACGTCATAATTTGTTTATATCTTGGTCTGTAGAGATAATATATATTTGTAATATGCATATGAAAAGAAACACATTGCGCGCGCGCCAAAAATATTTGTTACAAAATTTATCAATAGTTGGCAATTGAATTTATAAATGTAATTTGCTATTATAGCTTTGATATGAAGCCATATTTGCAGAAGTGCTTTGCTCGATGCAATACCTTTAAATTATGTACCTCTACAGACCTATAAGCTTATGTCCATAGGTTCCCTAAACACCCTTAAGCTCCCTTCCTCAATAAATATAGAATATATAAGAAAACCACCCAATACAATAGTAGAATGATCTGGAGATTAATTTGACGAAACCGCTGAGAGGGTTCACCACTGATAAGCCAAGCCCACTCATTCAATAACTTTTATAATTTCAGTAAGGTCTGTAGAGAAAATATTTGTAATATGTATGAAAAGAGAAACACATTGCCAAATATTTTTATTAAAAATTTTATCGATTGATGGCAATTGAATGTATAAAACAATAATGATATTTATTTTAGCGCCCCAAGTTTAAACGCTACGAGTAATCCATATTAAAAGAGAGAGGCTATATGTATGTAAGCCAATAAAATGATTGAGAAAAATTCCCATCATATTTACATACATAGATCGGTCAGAGTTCATGGTACATGTTGATTCCACAACAAACATTATGGAGACTGTGGTATGTCAGGTTTAAGGTATGGTAGAATCCTTTGATGGATTCCTTCAACCAAGGGAAAGCTGCAACATCAAGACTGTCGTCGTGGTGATGCTCCTGCAGTTTCGCGTGACGGAATTGGTCGTATACGAGTCGTATACGTACCTCCAGGATAGTTTTGTGGGCGGCATGGAATTCTAGGCGGAGTCAGATAACAAATTATTTATTGTAAAATCAACTTTTAATTACATTTATTTATTACTAATTATCAGAAGGGGTTAAATTGTTGTATATTACATGTTGAAGTTCTTTTTGTATCTGTGTGTGTGGTCAAATATCATTTCTAGATTATATAATGTTAGATATATGTGTTTTTTTGATATATTATAGATCAATATTTACATTTTATATGATTTATGATTTATATTTAGAATGATATATAATTATTTTATTATATTTTGATATGACAACAAATAAGGTGATATTAATGTTAATTTATATAATTTTAATAAAGTATATTTTATAAGCATTATATATTTATAAGATGAATAATTTAATATTTGAATTAAATAGTTATTAAATAAATTAAAACTTATACTGAAAATATGAAAAGTTAATATTTGGGAGCCGCTACAGTTTCATCGACTCCATGTGCCTTTGATCGTTCACAATTGTGTCTTCCAGGATATTCTACAAGTTTTCAACGTCCAACTAGTTTCTATATTCGTTATTTTATTTGCCTCACAATACTCGCCCCCCAAATATTATTTTTCGGCCATTGGCCAGTTTTTATTTTCACTAGATAATTTAGCCAATGTCCAGAGAAATACAAGAGCAGATAGAAGGGGTAGTTACTTGTCACTTCTCATGCTCCAACGACTTTAGTGAACCTTCATCACATAACTTCAATGTACCATATTGTACTGACACTAGTAGCTTACGACTCAAACTGCACAATGAGGTTTGACGTTTGCTTTGAGATACGATATTTGTTTATCAATAGCTATTCAAGCGTGTACTATGTATTTAAAATAAAAAGACAAAAGATATAAAGAGATTCTATCAACGAACAAACTCTGCGAAAAAGCAACAATATAAAAAGTTGTCCCACATACCAAGATCATGCTACAGGACGTCAACACGCCCGGCGCCTAGAAACCTGACCTTGCGGGACATTTCCACAGTTTCTTCCATAATAACAGGTGGCAGGTAGATCTGTGGCGGTATGGTATATATACCACGATACTCCAGGTCCTGAGCCATGCTTGGAGAGAGAGAATTTGAAGGATTTTAAAATCTGGAATAAACTGCATTTCAATATATAATAGATACAGTTAATTTTGAATTAAGTTTTAATTATTTTTAAAATACCTTGAAACACGCGCGAATAAGATACAAATATATATTTTTTCGAAGAATTAATTATTTGAATAAAAACTTTTTTCACAGTCAAACATGACATCAAAGTTAAGAAGAAAATATAAGCGGTAAAGGATATGTTTACTTTGAGATATGTTATTTATCTAGCTTTCAGGTTTAAAATTCTATCTACTGGAGAACATGATAAAACTAAAACAACATAACCTCTTTTTTATATAGAGGTTATTATTGTTTTATGTTTATCATGTTTTCCAGTATAGATATAATTTTAAGCCTGTGAAAAACCTAGATAAACTTAATATCTTAAAGGAAACTTATTCCTGTACTGCTTATGTTTTTTTTCTTAACTTGAAACAAGGGATTAATTTATTAAATATACGGCATCAAAGTGCTATGGAAAAACATTGGAAACCACTACTTTAGGCTTTTGAAAAAACTCATCCCCAGCAGACACCATCAAAAGTCTCAAGCTTTACAAGCTTGACACCCTAATATGATTGAGTGGAGATAAGAAAGAAGAAGATGTAGAGGCTTTTGAATGAAAAGCATGCAACCACATTAACTTATTCTATTTTTATTCTGATGCTCCGACGGACTGCTGTCGCCCTTTTGTCAAACCAAATGATCCATCTGTGATCTTTATAGAAATATAGAGATAGGAGTTTATAGAAGAATGATTAATACAAATCAAAAGTTTCTTCAGTGGCCCAAGAATTCCTAATTATATCAAACCTAACTTCTATAATGTTCAATTCTTCACTGGACATGGCGACTTCAACTCATACCTGTTCAAAATTGGCAAAGCTGAATCACCTGGATGCTCGTGTGGAGGCGAAGAACAGAACCCCAGACACTTATTAACTGACTGCCCGCTGACCTTATGGAACTAAATCAACTTCCCATAACAAATATGCAACATCTGGTCTAAACTAAGGACATACACCAAATATTCAACAAATTCTGCAGAATGTACTTAACTAAATAAGTGACTACTAATGTAATCAATTTGCATAGTGATATGTAAATATGTATATATCCCTTTAAACTACTTTTCTTTCATTCGAATGTATATATTTCACACGCAAATATCCGATTTGTGGATATAGCGTGTATTCTGCAATTGTTAAATAAAATGATTAATACAAAGCAATACCGCGCCATCTCTATATACCGAATGAAGACATTAAGACACGAATGTTTCTTTTCACAAATAAATCAAACTTCTCCTGCCCAGAAGTCCAACCCTTCCTCTACGTGGCGGGCGGGAGAAGCAGCACAAGTAAGGGACTGCCCTGTAGGGCGAAGTACGGTGTCGTGAGCCCCGAGCCGCTACAGTAACCGTGAAGGCCTACAGGGAATTGTGGCTGACTAACGGGGCAATGTCACCCCCCATCCCCACATTCCATGGAGCAGCAAAATCAGAAATTGACGATCGATGCTACTGCGTCCGAGCCCTTTGCTGGCTGGTATTGTAGATGAGAAAAGGAGGAAATGTGAGATCACACCTGGGAGGAGAGAAGTAAACGAAAAGAGGAAAAAACGATCGATCACACCTTGGAAGAGAGGAAAAGTTAGAAGAGTGTGAGATAAAAAAGATCAATATTGGTTTGTGTTTTTTTTTTTGTGGAGGAAGCAAATATTGTAATTTGATCTCCTGTTGTTTGTCACCGGTCAAATGACCTAGATGGGCAGTGGTATATTCTTATACCTTGTTACCATAGCAAAAAATAATTAGGAACACTCGAATTTCCTCACAACAAAAAAAAAAAATCAAAAATACATTTAAAATATAATATATAAAAATACTTGTAACTCTGCAAATCAGTTAAAATATCTTCTAAAAAGGAATTTTCGCATGTTAGTTTTTTTTTCATTCGATGTTGCAGCGTTTTTTTTTTTATGTTAGGAGAAAAGGATGAAGCGAGATCTAAAAGATCCAAGCAATATTTTGAGGGTTGTTTTGAGTTATTTTACAGAAATTTTTATTACAATATATTGTGACGAAGAAATAATTTATTAATTAAATTATTCAATGAAACTATTCAACAGATTATATAAATATATATTAATCTTTTATGTAAAATAATTATCAAAATATCTCTTTGCTTGCTTGCTCAAGATTCTCTAGCGGTAAATAGTTTTTGCTGACTTGTTAATAATTGCCGACTTGTCGCCGTGACGTCATCAATAAATACTTTTACATCTTAGGATATTTCAAGGCTTGATTTCTACGCTACAACTGGTGAAGAAGCTGGATCGATACCCATTCAGAAAAAAACGTAAAATTGATTCGGTTGAGCAAGAAGAAACAACCATGACCATCAAGAAAGAAGCAACAAATCAGGTAGGTTCATTTTTTATACAACATCTACCTAGAAACCCCTCAATGTTCTCTGGTGAGGGTTCTGAAGATCCCCATAACTGGTTGAAAAAGTATGAACGTGTGGCAAAGCATAACCAGTGGGATGAAACACTTTGTCTCGCCAACGTTTACTTTTATTTGACCGGCACTGCTCTCAAATGGTTTGAGAACAATGAGGAGAGCATCCTGACATGGACGGAGTTCATGTCCCAGTTAAAATCAGTTTTCGGAAAAAACGAAAACTTGAGGTTACGAGCAGAGAAAACCTTAAAAACTCGCGCACAATTAAAAGGTGAAAGCACCGAATTTTATATTCAAGACGTCCTGCGCCTCTGCAAAGAGGTAGACCCTCATATGAATGAGCAAGATAAAATATCCCATTTGATGAAAGGGATAGCAGAGGAGCTCTACCAGGCACTTCTCCCAAGAGATGCACATACCACTCAACAATTCGTCACCGAGTGTCGCCGCATTGAAGCGCTACATTGTAAGCGAGTGACCCCAACCAGGTACGAGCGACTACCAAATGTGGCGTCTCTCAGTGAACATGATGACAGGGCAGATCTGTCATCTATGATTAGGCAAATAGTTCGCGAGGAGGTACAGCGAGCATTAGCCTCTCCTAGAGAAGAACCAGAAATTTCTGCAATTGAACATATGGTGCAGCAAGAAATTGAAAAAACAATTGCGCCAATTTCTAGAAGTGTCCCTCAAAATAGAGCGCCAAGGCCATTACCAAGCCCTAGGTACGAGTTCCAACCCAGAAATTTCCAACCTAGACCGCAGCAGCCAAAACAATTAAACGGAAGACGCGATACCAACGAATGGCGAACCACGGAAGGTAAGCCAATCTGTTTCCACTGCGGACGCCCTGGCCACGTCGTGCGCTACTGCCGTGACAGGAGGAGAGAATATGAAGGAGAACAAACTTGGAATTACAAACAGAGAGATAGGCTAGAGCCTAGAACATTCTATAATTCTCGGAGCAGCCAAGAGCCCAACGACGACCTGCCAAGAGAAAATAGACGCCGCTACCGAAGCCCCTCTCCTCACACTGGCCGAAAAGGACAATATTCGTCTCCTGATAGAAGAGCCAGCCAGTCGCCTCGCCGTTCCCGTCAGGAAAACTAGAAGATGCGTCCTATTTTGGAGGTAAGGCCGCAAAATTTATAAATCCTCCCTTATCGACTACATTAGAATTAAAAGAAAATTACATAGACATTAAAATAGAAGGAAAAATGACGCATGCCCTCGTCGACTCAGGAGCCTCATATTCTGTCATTTCTGAGAGGTTCAGACTCAAACTAAAAAAAATAATGTTTGCCGAAACTGACGTCACATTACGAGTAGCCAACGGTAAAATTGTAAGACCAAAAGGACGCTGCACACTGAAACTGGACTTGAATGGACTACAGGAAAGCTTTGAATTTGTCGTTATGGAAGACTGTAGTCACGAAGTTATTCTTGGTTGGGACTTTTTGAAGTTATCTAGGGCGATAATTGATTCAGCTGACGACACACTCTTCTTAGAAAAATGTCTTTTTGAGGATACCCCTAAGAACAGCTCACCTCTCTACTCGGAATTGGAATATAGAATCGAACCCGCCTCTATTCAGTTAATAGAAGTAGCAAGTCGTGACATTCCTAATGACGCAATTGTGGTGGCAGAATGTCGAAAAGAGCTATTGCTGGAAAGAGAACTAAGTGTCATTTCACTTACCAATAACCGAGGTAAACTTTGGGTGGTGAATTGGAGTCCATATCCGAAACTAATCCCACAGGGGATGCATGTAGCCGATAGTGCTGTCATCGAAGATAGTCAATTATGTACTCTAGCCGATTGTAACCAAGTTGAAACAGAGGCGGAACATTCTGAAGACCCAAAAACCTCGGAATTTTTTATAGATGATTCGCTTGATGAATCTCAAAAAGAAAAATTAAGAAATTTGTTAAAACACTATACAGATATTTTCGAATTTAATAAAAGAAAACAATTCAAGGACGTCAATGTTAAACACCGAATTAACACTGGAGACCACCTACCGACCAAACAAAGACCTTACCGAGTTGCACCAAGAGAACGCCAAATTATTCAGGATGAGGTAAACAAGATGGAAAAACTTGACATCATTCAGCCCTCTGAAAGTCCGTGGGCCTCACCTGTAGTATTGATAAGAAAAAAGGATGGAAGCTGGAGATTCTGCGTCGATTACCGCCGCCTTAACAAAATAACAAAAAAGGATGTCTACCCTCTCCCAAGGATCGACGACACTTTAGACTGCTTACGGGGAGCTAGATTTTATTCTTCCATGGACCTCCAATCAGGGTACTGGCAAATCGACGTAGAAGAATCGGACCGTGAGAAGACAGCATTTATAACTCCAGATGGACTGTACGAGTTCAAAGTAATGCCATTTGGGTTATGTAATGCTCCAGCTACCTTCGAACGAATGATCGATAATCTTCTGAAGGGTCTTAAGTGGACTATTTGCTTGTGTTACCTCGATGACATCATCGTTTTTTCAGATGGCTTTGAAGAACATCTAAGACGCCTTCAACTTGTATTAAATTGCCTTAAGAAAGCCGGATTATGTCTCAATTCCAAGAAATGCAAGTTTGGTGCAAAAACTATCACGGTTCTTGGACATGAGGTGAGTGAAAATGGAATTCGTCCTGACCAAGAAAAGATTCGAGCAGTCCGTGACTTCGCTACGCCAAGGTCATTGAAGGAAGTTAGAAGTTTTCTTGGCCTTTCATCCTACTACCGCCGCTTCATACCCAATTATGCCCACGTAGCCCAACCCTTGAATGACCTTTTGAAGAAAGACTCAGCATTTAATTGGAACCAGGAAGAGCAAAATGCATTTGAAGCTCTCAAGTCAGCGTTAATTTCCGAACCCGCTCTTGGACATTTTGATTACTCATCCCCAACCGAAATACACACTGACGCAAGCAACTACGGAATAGGAGCAGTATTAGTGCAGATACAAAAGGGAAAGGAAAGAGCCATTGCTTATGCATCCAGAACCTTAAATAAGGCAGAAAAAAATTATTCAACCACAGAAAGGGAATGCCTTGCCATCATTTGGGCTATCAATAAATTCCGACCATATGTCTTTGGACAGCCGTTCACTATTGTTACAGACCACCACTCTTTGTGCTGGCTGACCAACCTCAAAGACCCATGTGGGAGGTTAGCAAGATGGGCACTTCGGCTGCAAGAGTTTGACGTCACTGTCGTGTATAAGAGCGGAAGGAAACATCAGGACGCAGACTGCTTATCAAGAAGTCCATTAGAATACAGTGAAGATATGGAGGAAGATATTCCAAGCATAGTGACTTTGCAGAACTTTAGCGAAGAGCAGATGAATGATCAAGCTCTTAGAAAAATTGCTGACCAATTACAAAGTACTCCTAATAATACCTTTGTAAAAATCGATAACACGCTCTACAGAAAAAATTATGATCCAATGGGGAAACCATGGCTTTTGGTGGTTCCACGCCATTTAAGGCAGGAATTACTGAAAAATTTCCATGATTCACCCACTGCTGGTCACCTCGGATTTACTAAAACCTATGACCGAATAAGAAAAAAGTATTACTGGCCCGGAATGTATAGAACGGTTAGAAAGTATGTGGCACACTGTTCAGATTGTCAGAGGCGTAAACATCAGCCCCAACTCCCCTCAGGGCACTTACAGCCAATACCTGTTCCTGAAGTTGCTTTTGAAAAGGTAGGAATGGATCTCCTGGGGAGATTTCCAACATCAGAAGGTGGCAACCGTTGGATTATTGTATGTACGGACTACCTAACGAAATATGCGATAACTAAAGCCCTACCCACAAGTGAATCCATGGAAGTTGCCAAATTCTTCATTGAAGATGTCATCTTAAAGCACGGCGCGCCGAGGGAATTAATCACGGATAGAGGAAGGAACTTCACATCTTCAATGATAAGTGATCTGAACAACCAGTGCAGAATAACCCATCGGAAGACGACCGCCTATCACCCCCAGACAAACGGCCTCACGGAGAGGTTGAATAAGACCATAGCAGACATGCTGTCCATGTATGTAGATGTCAACCAGAAAGATTGGGACAGGATTCTTCCATTCGTTACATTTGCATACAACACAGCAAAACAAGAGTCAACTG
Organism: Cordylochernes scorpioides; assembly: GCA_030710605.1. Lineage (NCBI taxonomy): Eukaryota > Metazoa > Arthropoda > Arachnida > Pseudoscorpiones > Chernetidae > Cordylochernes > Cordylochernes scorpioides. The sequence goes on from CP092864.1 coordinate 191,088,262, forward strand.
GGTTCACCCCATTTTTCCTTGTACACGGGCGTGAAGCCGAGACTCCACTGGACGTGTTATTCCCCAAGTTATTGCCAGAAGACGACGATTTCATCCAAACTCTAGGGGCAAGAGCCGAAGAAGCACGAAAACTGGCACGTATCCACTCCATGAGATCTCAAGATAGCAATAAACAACGCTATGACGCCCATCACAGAAATATAATTTATCAGCCTGGAGATCTTGTATGGATCTTTATCCCTGTGCGTAAAGTGGGATATTCGGAGAAACTAATGAGACGTTACTTCGGCCCATACAAAGTAACCCGAAAAATATCTGATGTGACCTATGAAGTTGAAACATTCGGAAACCAGCAAGGTCGTCGTAAAACAAAAGATTTAGTTCACATTTGTAGGATGAAACCATATTTAAACCCAGAGGACCAGGAGGACCACCTAGAAGAGGACCCAGAAGATGACTCGACAAACTTCCAGGAAGAAGACATCCCCACTGAACGAACACAACAACCACAGACCCGCGTAGAGATCTCAGGCCCTATCACCCGTTCTCGAGCCTTGAGACTGAGGATGTAAGTCTCCTTCTGAGCATCGGGTCGATGCTCTTTATAGGAGGAGGCTATGTGACGAAGAAATAATTTATTAATTAAATTATTCAATGAAACTATTCAACAGATTATATAAATATATATTAATCTTTTATGTAAAATAATTATCAAAATATCTCTTTGCTTGCTTGCTCAAGATTCTCTAGCGGTAAATAGTTTTTGCTGACTTGTTAATAATTGCCGACTTGTCGCCGTGACGTCATCAATAAATACTTTTACATCTTAGGATATTTCAAGGCTTGATTTCTACGCTACAATATATAACAATAATAGATTATCAATAATCCTCTTAATAAAGAGAAAAATTTTCCTTCGACTTTAGACTTTCCGTTATAACACAGTATTATATATTTTTCAATCAAAAAAGTTAAGATTTTTAATAAACCTTTGAAATCTGGGTTATATCGATGAAATAAATAAAATCAGTTAAATTTTATGAAAAAGAGAAACTACCCAAAAATCGGTTATATTTAGTGAAATGCATCGGGCAGATGACCGATGATAATTTTTAGGTTCAAATTTGATTAGGAAAGGCCTTTAGAAGGGTGTCCCGTCGATATCTAGGCACTATTTTATATTAGGCAAAATCATTTTCTTTCCGTACAACTAAAATTGCTGATAGTTTGCGCCATATGTAGGAATAAATATCAAATAATCGTTAACATTAAATTATTCAAGAATATCGGCCAAACATCCTTTCTTGGTTAATCAAGAAAAACCAACCACGGACGCGTTTCAGGCTGTTGGCTCCCGACAGTCTGGTGCAAGCTGTACCTCAACGACCAAAATATCTAGTCCAAGGAGGCTTTTTGAAAGATAAAAGAATGAGAATTTAAAGCCATAAGTACACCTATCCCCCGATTTACACGGTACTTGTTTTACACGTTTTCGCTTTTACACGGTTTTCCAAATAAGTTTTTTTTTTGTTTTTATCGCACTATACTAAATGCTACTGTGATTGAACACATGCGCTGTGTACACATCTCACGAATAATCCCGAGCTTATGTGCTGACTACATATTTTAACCTGTCAATGCATTTTATTTTTATTTCTGTTGTACACCTATCCCCCAATGTACACGTTTTTCTCAGGAACGTATCTACCGTGCAAATCGGGGGATAGGTGTACGTGAGAAGCAAACCCATATATATATAAAAGGGATTAAAGTGAAAATTATTCTGGTATCAAGTGGATAAATTAAGGAAAACATTTCCTAGTCGTTGAGGAAGCCTCTTTGGAGTAGATTTTTTTTTTCGTTGAGGTACAGTCTGCCTGAGGGCCAATAGCCTGAAACGCGTATGTGGTTTCTTGATTTATTAGTTGATATTTATTCCTACAGATGGCGCAAGGTATCGGCAAATTTTAGTTGCACGATCATGAAATGCTTTTAAAAAAATGTATTCTCCTGATTCCAGTGCAAATGTATTTTTGTGCCATATATTCATATACTCTTCAAGATGTTTATCGACCATTTGAACTTTTTTCATGCCAAACAGAACATGGCCCGATACCTTTTCTATTAGATATATACCTTAATTTCACACAATTTCTCCAGGGCTGCAAAGTATAGTTTACCTGGCTGAATTCACGGTAGAACTCTAGGGAAAACGGTTGAACGTAGGTCGAGCGCTGCACGGCTTCCAGCAGCTATCTCGTGGTTTTCACATCCTCTACGGTGTTTCTTTGAGGAAGATATTAGCGACTGCCTTGAAGTCAATCGTTTTTTTGCATGCTGATAAAATCTTGTTTGAATACCATTTATATAAGTGGATATTTTGATAACCTCCTCTTTCTTCTTCTTCTTACTTATCTCCACTCAATCATATTAGGGTATCAAGCTTGTAAAGCTTGAGATCATGACTGGGTGAATTAGAATGCGTCTGCCTTTGTCATTAAGACTGGGAGTATTACTCAGTGGCAGGCCGACTTAGCTCCAAAAGAAATGGCCGCCTCTGACATGAGGAACAGACGCCATGTGCAGCCGCTCTTAACATGGAGTACAAACGCTGCTCATCCTGTATCCCTGGATTAGGAGCCCTTACAGGGTACTATCAGCCGGGCCAGCTGAGCCCAGGTTTTTTAGTGAGCTTGTTACTGCTCTCCCCCCTCCTTTTTCATCCGGGCTTGGGACCGGCAGTTACCTCCTCTTTTATATCGAACTAGTTGAAACTCAGTTTAGGAAGCTTCAGCTTATTCAGCACAATTCGTAAGATTTCTAGCGGGTTCTTTCGAGTAATTGATCCGTTTTCCAATCCAGTCGTGTTTCAACAACAATGGTTGTTAGTGTAACACCAGCAAAAATATCACCATTCAAACAAACAATCATTTTACCATAAGATATTTTAACTAGATTTGACACGTGTATGATTCTTTTTAAAACGAAACAATTTTCTACTACAGTAGAACTTTGATAATTCGAACACATTTAATTCTTAGCAGCAACACATAAAATTCCGAGGATAAGTTTCTTTTATTTCAAAAATAATATTTTTTCGAGCTTTCGGGCGTAAATAGCCCTTCTACAGGAACATTAGAAAACAATTTCAAGTAAAAACGTTTGTAAACAAATAGATTGGTATCTCTCTTTGGTCTTGCATATCGTGAGTGAATCTCATACCCACGCGACCCAGTTTAAATCTAAAAACCTTTATAAAGAGAGGCGTTTTTGCCCCTAGAAACACTGGCCGATCATATTGAATATATTGAAAGGATTACTTGTCTTAAAATGAATATTCTATGTCTAAATTAAATTTTATATATATAAATTAATCGGGAAATTGCTATTGTTTATCTAGAATGTAGTTTTATGTATCAGTATTGTGTATTAAGCTATTGTATATTTCTGGGATATCTATATGTCTATTGATGCTCTGGTGTTTTTTGGATACTATTGCTTATAGGATTAGTCTTTTATGTTTATTTTTTATATTGGTGTAGTAGGTTTTTGGTTCAGCTAAATTGAAAGTATGGCCTGTTGTTTTAATATGTTGAAAAATAAGTGATCTATTGTCTTTATTTTTTATATTTCTATTGTGTTCATTAATCCTGTCTTTGACTGACCTGCCTGTTTCTCCTACATATATACTATTACAATGGTTACATTTAACGGAATAGATGGCCTGTTTGTTGTGTATTGGTAGGATAGGGCTATTGTTTTTAGTGTTAGGATTTCTAATTATAGAACCAATGTTTGGAGTATTTTCATAAAAAATTCTGATTCCGTGTTTTTTAAGTTCTCGGGCTATTTTGATATTATTGGGGGAATAAGGTATGATGCATGTTGATCTATATGTCTGGTTATTGTTGATTGTGGAAGGGTTATAAAAATGTCTTAGTATAAAATTTTTTGGGTATCCTGCTATGAGAAGGTTTTGCATTATATTTTGAGTTTCTATTGTTTTAAGTGTTTGATTGGAACAATGGGTATGGATCCTTTTTGTGAGGGTTTTTATGGTGTTTATTTTATGATTTAAAGGGCAATATGAGGAGTAGTGTATATAGTTGGGTTGGAAAGTGGGCTTATAATATACTGTAGTGTTGAATTTCTGGCTTTGCCTGGTGATGAAAATATCTAAGAAAGGTAACGTGCTATTGGTTTCTTTTTCTAGGGTGAAATCTATTTCTTTATGAAAGTCTTTTAATTTGGTTAAAATGCGATCTATTTTTTCTGTGTGGCATAAGCAGAATATATCGTCTATATACCTGCTCCATATTTGAATTTCTGTTGGGAAGTGGCAAGTAATCTGTCGGTCTATCTGTTGCATGACTATTTCTGCTAAAGGGGATGATAGTGGGCTTCCCATTGGGGAGCCTTTAGTTTGTTTGTAATAATTGCTATTGAATGAAAATATGTTGATATGTAAACATATGTCTATTGATTTAATTATTTTAGTGTATATATTGGAGGTTATATTGTGGTCTGAAAGGAAGTTTTTTGTACATTCCATGACTAATTGGTGTGGTAGGCTAGGGTAAAGGTTAACTACATCAAAGGATACCATACTATGGTTAGGTCTATAGTTAGTGCTTAAAATTTCGCTGATGAACTTTGGTGTGGATGTTATAGTTGTTTTGGGGGGATTATCTTTGAGTAAGAGGATGAGGAGATTGGCTATAAATTTGGCTAAAGGAGCTGCTGGGGATATAGATAGTATGCTACTATAGGTCGTAATGGGTTACCGGGCTTGTGTAGTTTTGGGAGTCCTTTATGTATGCATCGGAGTTTATATTTGATAGAAAGTCCTTGAGTTCATCCGCCGTGATGGTGTTATTTCTTTGAAGGCTTCTTAAATCTTTTTTATATTGATTGTAAATTGCCACTTTGTCAGTTTCAGAGATTAATTCGAAGGTGTTCTGGTCTGTGAGAATATTGTTCATTTTGTTGATATATTCTGCTGTTTCCAAGATTACAGTTTGGCCTCCTTTGTCTGATCGAGTTATAAGAATTTCTTTTCTATTTCTTAAGTTTTTAAGGATTCCACCTTACATTTAATTCTAAAACATCTTTAATCCGAATATTTATCTTGGTCCCTAGAATTTCCTATAAATACAATTTACGTTTTCAATTCGAATTTTTGGATAATTCGATTCTTTTTCTTTGGTTCCTTGGGCTCCAAATCATTCAAGTTCGACTGAACCATTACTACAATGATAAATGATAGATGGGGCGTTAATGGATCATGCAAATCATTTTACCGCACTTTGCACCAGCCAAATTGATAGGATTTAAAAATACAGTTGTTGCATTCTTTCAAATGAAATATTCTATAACCCCCCCCCCCCCCATGTAGACATCAACATTACCATAACTATATTATAAGATTATAAACTCAAAAGGAGCTTCTTCTATAGAACATGTTTATTCTTCTAGCTTTCGAACGACATCGTTATTCAACGGACGTAAAGACAAGGTGAGATGTGTGCAATTATATAGACGTACATTGACAGCCAAGACAAATTTGTAACTAACATGATGGCAGGTAGAATTACAAATTGAGAAATAAACCAGTTATGTAAATCTTGTATTAGAGTATGGTAAACAATCTTAAAAAATATTTACTGGCCGAAGTACACCTATCCCCCGATTTACACGGTAGATACGTTCCTGAAAAAAAAAAACGTGTAAATCGGGGGATAGGTGTACACAGAAATAAAAATAAAATACATTGACAGGTTAAAATATGTAGTCAGCACATAAGCTCGGGATTCCTCGTGAGATGTGTACGCAGCGCATGTGTTTAATCACAGTACCATTTAGTATAGTGCGATAAAAAAAAAAAAAAAAAAAAAAAACTTATTTGGAAAACCGTGTAAAAGCGAAAACGTGTAAAAAAAGTACCGTGTAAATCGGGGGATAGGTGTATCTTTAATTTGAAGAATCCATAAGACCCCGTTTATATTAGATTGACCCATTTTACCTTCTACTTCCTGCTCTGTTGGAACCCACACATATGAGAGTTCTTTATAAGACTGATGGTCTAAATAAAAGCTTTGTCAATAAACCATCTTCACTGTGATCTGTTTACAAACCTATAATGCTCTAAGCTACAAAAAAGAAAGATTAATTATAAGGCAATAACACGTCATCTATACATAAGAAATAAAAGCATCATACCACGACTGTTTCGAACGCCACGGTCTGAAACCTACACATGGCTGGTTCTTGTTGATTAATAAAGAAAGAGGGTATTTTTGGCTTATATGTATGTTATTTTTTTGCTTATTCCTAGTACACGTGGTACAGGCCATGATAATCATGGTGGGTAGAGGTAGGCGACTGCTTTTACTGTAAGTGCACCACATGTATACACATGTGAAAAGCAGTTTGACTTTGCACTTACAAATATGCCAGAGCCCCGTTTGGTTACTTGCACTCGCTGGTGGGGTTGGACTTTTGCAAGAGTCGGGGGCCATTGGAGCATTTTTTTTTAAATCAGAAAAAAAGAGCCCAATGCGGGAATCGAACCCGGGTCGTAGCGGTCGAAAACCAACGGTTTAGATCATCCTTCCACCGACCCCCTTATGTATGTTATGATTATAATGTTTTGATGTTGGAATGATAAAGATTTGGGGGTGCAGTCGTGAAAAAGGAAAGATAATTATTTACTTATCAAGTATTTTTATTTTCAATTACTTGAAAAGAATTACACATTAAATACTTTTCACAGTAATATAGAATTTATAAAATGAATCCTGTATTCATGAATTAAAAATTAGGTAGGTTAACAACAATAATCAAAATGGTATCTAAAACTATGGTCAAAAATGTAGAGAAAAGTCAATGAATGAAATAAAATATATTAAAAATATATATATATATTTGCATTTTTATATTATATAATATGCATATTTCGGAATGAAAAAAATAAGTGTTAATATTTTCTATTTATATGGAAAAATAGCCTAAATCTTGCTACGTTAATTTTCATCATAAAGCGATATTTATATTGTAGTGAAGAAATCAAATCTTGGGATATCTTAAGATGTAAAAGTATTTATTGATGGCGTCAGTACGACTAGTCGACAATTATCAAACAACCCCAAAAACTATAGCAACATAAAGGTAACCCAGACTACTGATGGTATATCGATTCAGCTGTCCACCAGTTGTAGCGTAGAAATCAAGAGAGAGACTTTGTATATCTTAAGATGTAAAAGTATTTATTGATGACGTCGCGGCGACTAGTCGATAATTATCAACAAAATTATATACAGCTAGAGAATATTGAACGAAGCAAGCTATGGAACATATATGATGATTTCACAAATACAAAGAATTATCTTCGAAACTATTATAGGCACATATGATTCTTTTTGGAATTAAACAATTTCTACTGTCCTTACTGCAATGGAAAAATTATTTATAAGGTAATAACACGCCATCTATTTATAAGAAATAAAAGCATTAAACCACGACTGTTTCGAACACCACGGTGTATACCTACACATGGCTGTATTTATGTATTTTATGCAGTAAGGGCAGTAGATATTGTTTCATTTCAAAAATAATCTTACGTGTCTAAAATAGTTTAGAATTTTCATAACAGATGGCGCGCTAGTGCATCTTAAAGTAATAATCTGTTAAATTTTTTATAGAATAATCAACAACAACAACAACAACAAAAAGCCTTTATTTAGGGTCACTGACCCTATACAGGATTCACCAGAGGTATGCATAAGAACAAAGCAGTGAGACAAAGGAAACAACGATATAGACAGAAGAAAAAGAAAAAAAAAAAAAGAGAGAGAAAGAGGGAAGCAGGAAAAACAACACAAAAAGAGTAGCAGTAAGAAAGTGAGGAGTGAGTGTCACTTGGCCTTCTTCTGAGATATGGACTTGTGGAAACCATAAAACGCCGTAGCAATATACTTATTCTGGGTCATATTGTCAATTATTGATGGAAGTGAAGCACAGAGTTGCCCAGTTTTGAGCATAAGGGTTCTTCTTTCTTCTTTCAGAGCAGAGAAATAAAAAATATAGTGAGTAATTTCATTTTTTAGTTTTGAATTACAGAAGGTACAAATCGGGTCCTCACCGCAGAACATCTTGGTGTGGTTTTCTCTAAAATAACTTGAAAGTAGTCTAACTTGTGCGAGTAGTCTTACAACCGGGAAAGGAAAATCCCCTAAAAGGTATCCCTTCGTCATGAAAGATATGTGAATGTCTTTGTAGTGAGAGTATAGCTTAGATTTATCCATTCTTGTAAGGTCGTTTTGTATAGATTGGTCGACCGCTGTTCATTGAATAATCAATTAAATAATAAATTATTTTCTTCTCCACAATATCAATAGATTTGAGGTAAAACGGAGGCAGTAGCATTGAAGTCCACTTGGGAAACTCCACCTCCAAACCAAACAAACAGATCTCAAAGAGTCCGCTCAACCTGCTACATACATGCCCCTGATTTCCAAAATTTTTCCTGAAGGAGAATTTACAGAAAGTTCCACAAACATACGATAAGATAAAATTTTCCTCACCTCCCTCACCTAACTTGTATCCTCTCGATAACACACCCTTCCATTTCTTATCCTTAAACTATTCCTTCTTTCTTTTGCCATTCCAACTATAGCTGGTGCAATATGTGATGTAATCTGTGGATAATTCATAGAATTAAAAAAAGAAAGGTTATCATCATGATTGTTTATGTTTTTTTTTTATATAGAGACAGCTCGAGTTAGACTGTAGATATATATTTGATAAATATGCCATAAGTTAGGAAGTTCCCTCTATTAAAATAAATAACTGTTGATCTTCGCATTCTGATTTTTAAAGAAAACGCAGTAATTTATTTTTGTTAAAAATAGACATTTCGGCCAATTAAAGTTTTATTTTCTTAACGTTTCAACAAAAATATTTTGTCTTCGTCAGGAGAAATAAATGAATCCTTTGGTAAGGCTTATTTTTCCTGACGAAGACAAAATATTTTTGTTGAAACGTTAAGAAAATAAAACTTTAATTGGCCGAAGTGTCTATTTCTCACAGAAAGCGAACTGGTGTTTAATTATAACTACTACAAAATATAAATCTTGTATTATTTCAGCAACTCACCACCAATCATTATCTCTTAAAACATATCAATAGGCTCTCCTTATAGAAACGTCCTGGTGTAACTCGTTCATTGTGGAAATCGCCTGTTACAGCTTACGCCATCTATATGAATACACACAATACTAAAGAAATATAAATGTCGGCCAGGCAGCCTCTATCTTCAAGTAATTTATTTATTATTTTATAAAATATACAATATACTAGATATCACCCAAATCACACTTTTATCCTTAATTTAAAATAAAAGTGAGCAGAAAATTATAAACTAGAATTCAGCAACTAATTTCTCTGAGGAAGTTACCAGAGGGGAATAGAGGAGAAAAATAACTCAAGAAGGTTCTTAAAAATAAAAACAATTTCTGATCCAAATGTCTTTTATTTTTAAGAACAATGGATGCCAGCCAGACAATCTCTATCATCAAGATAACGCAAAAAAGTTTTTTTTAATGGCTGAACATAATTGGCATCGTATAATAACATAAATAGAAATACAGTAAACTCTCCTATAACGCGATTAATTTGTTCCGTGTTGTATGAAATCGCGTTATAGGAATTCGCGTTGTACGAAATAAAACTTGTATAACGCGAATGTTGTTAGGTTAAATTGTTTTATTTTATAACGCGTTATACGAAAATTTGCGTTGTATAAATAAATTTGTCGCAATTTTTTTATCGCGTTGTACGAAATCGCGTTGTAAAAACTCGCGTTATAGGAGAGTCTACTGTATATAATTTCACATAGATAAAAACAATTTTCTTATACATAAGGATGTTAAACTAAAAAAACGTGTGGGTCAAAAAAGATCATAATAGAGATAGAATATTTCTTTGTAGAATTAGGTAATGTGTAAATAAATAAATAGGGGTCTATTGTTGGGTGTTAGTACGTCTAGACGACAACTACAATATTAAGAATTAACATAAGAATATTTAAAGGTAAAAGGCTAAACCGTCTCTCTGCAAAACGTTTATTCATTAATTTTATACATATATTAACATATTTACGCAAATTTGGCCTTAAATACTCATTTCTTGGTTTCTCAAGAAGCCTCTGGGACCAAAAATATTTTTGATATCAGTGGTACAGCCTGTTCCACGCTGACGAGCGCCAACAGCGCGATACGCGTTCGTGGATGGCTTTCTTGATTTATCAAGAAATTGGGTTGGCCAAATATCATGGAACAGGTTAAATCAATGTTTAATTGATTTCTGTTCCACTAGATGGCGCTCTGCCATTTAAAAAGCACATGTGCTCCTTGTCAGGATATGCCTTCATTATTTATAATAAATGGACATGAGGCCTTTATTACTCTTCCTCGGGCTGATTAGAGACAATTCTCCATTTATAGTAGCTGGGCGTTAGCGGACGAGAACCTAGCAGCGATAGCCAGGAACCCTTGCCACTTCCTTTGTCTATAAGCCTGGTTAGTACTTTATGTTTTGGTTTGGTAGAGCGTGGACTGTATCTAGATAAGCCAGACCTTTTCAGTTGATTAATATTCTTGAATTAGAGCCGTTTGATCCTTTATAAAACATTCTGACTACATGAGCAACGTCAACCCTCTTCGACTAGGTGAATCTCCTAACGCTAATTGATTGAAGCACAGACTCAAAGAACTAGACCGATTCGAAGACGGACTACAAGCTGACTGATTTTATTGGCCAGCTGGCAGTTTTATACAATCAATATTTGCATATTTACCTAAAGTAACAAAATTTACATGATAGGTGCGAACAGTAGCTGTTTATAATAGAGAAACGAAGTTAAATGTTTTCTTTTGTATATAAAATGCATACAATTGATTATTTATATAGGGAGATCTTAAATTAAATTGAGATTTTTAATGAACGAAACTTAAGGAAGTTGTACATTTTAGCATTTAAATCGGGATTCAGACAATAACTCTGAAAGATATTTGATACCCAGTTACCTTTATTGAAGACACACGAGATAACCAAGTATGAACAAAATTGCTTCTGTCTCCTTTAACAACAACAAAAACAAATATAACTGGTGACAACAAAGACTTTCCACCTTCTTAAGTTTTGTCCATGAGCAATTGCTATTGTATGTATATAAGAAACTTTCACAGAATGAGTAAAACTAAACAATAAAAACGCCAAATAATATCTAAGCTATATTGGAAATTGCTAAGATCACCTAAGAAAAGACGACATTCTATGATCAAGTTATTGAAAATAAAACTAGTAAAAAGGAATAATTGCCATTCTTTTTCAAGCAGAATACCACAAGATGAATTCCCAAATATAATGATAGACATGACTCGAACCGTGAACAAGCATACCTATTTTAAAACTATTTTAGAGGCGTAATATTCTTTTTAAAATAAAACAATTTCTACTGTCCTTACTGCGATGGAAAAATTAAAGGGAGGGCCTGGCTCATCAGTGGTGAACCCTCCCAGCGGTTTCGCCAGTTTAATCTACCATACCGCTGTTATATTGCATTTTTGGGGACTATTATTCCGCCTTCTACAAGCTTTCAGGTAAGCTTTTTAAGGCACATAATTAGACAGGACAACATCTAGACGACACGTGCAAACAGCCCGCCGAATCTGGTACAGCGCGCCGCCTGCGAAGGAACCAAGGACGCACCAAGCACACCTAGAGCCCGAAGCCCCAAGGCAGCAAAAATAGTGACCACGAGGATCAAGACTTCATCTAAATATTGCATTTTTGGAACTTCCTTTTATAGGTGACTGTTGTTAAACTCTTGGAATGGGTATTTTAGAAGAACTATGGATATAAGCTTTTAGGACAGTAGAATTAAATATAATTATAAATATATAATATGCTTCGAGTAATCACCCTTCCGCAAATATCAAATTGTGTCTTTTATTAGAACAATAATGTTACGATGTACTAGAGCGCCATCTGTTATCAAATTTTAAAACTATTTTAGAGGCGTAATATTCTTTTTAAAATAAAACAATTTCTACTGTCCTTACTGCGATGGAAAAATTAAAGGGAGGGCCTGGCTCATCAGCCAGGCTTAACAGATGGCGCTCTAGTACATCGTAAGCATACCTATGAAATAAAAAGAGAAGCACCATGCAAAATTCCAATACTGGTTCTGCAAATTAGGTATTCGCAATCTAATAAAACCACAGCATAGTGGTCAACTGCCCGATTCTCTGTTGCCGTGTCCAATGATTAAAGAATAATAGAAAAATTACATATTGCACACATTTTAAAGATACATTGCAAAATTTTCAATTATGTTAATTCCGTATTATACATTATGTAATGTATCTTAAAACGCTATATATTCTCTCTCCATTACCATGTTTATACGTGTTAGTTAGCTGAAGAAGGGCTTACCTGAAGGAGCTTCCTTTAAAGAAGCAAATCCAAAGAGTTACAGCATCTTATGCCTTTTTGCAATATTATTGTTGTGAAAGAAAAATGTTGATTGCGTTACCCATATACAAACAAATATATTTAACTATCTTTGAACAGATACTATCATTAGGTCCAAAACCCGTCCAAGAAAGAGCTATATAGGTTTGAAAGGTCATGTGCTTACATGTATAAAACAATGAAGAAGCGTTCTCTGGAGAGTGTTAGCCTTATCTTCTAATAAATCTTTCTACAATGATATCACACACTAGAAATTAGAAATATCCCTTACCTTCGAATAGATCTTTCTGTTAAATGATATTATACTGAGAATCAAAAATCTTGTTGGATCACAGGTAGTCGTCTTCTCTTATCTGGAACTTGGTCACTGTTACAGAGTTGTCTCCTGCTATGTCCTATGTGGTCTTTCTGGTTATCCAGATCCAACAATGTGAGTGGAGTTTGATAATTGACAATGAATCCACCGTTTGGTTGACAGAGATCAGGATTGACATAGAAGTTTGATAATCGAAGAACTACCTAGAACAATGTGAAATTTTTCTATCTTTATGATTGGCTGATTATGATTTTTGTTCACTTCCACACGTTATGACAAGCTTCTTCTTTTCTCAATCGACTATTCTTTCAGAGAGATATCTTTGATCAGGTATGCCATCTTGGTGGTTGATAGCGAGGACGGCTAATATGGACTACATTCGATATTCCTTGATTGTCTTCTTGATGTGCTTCTTCTTTTCTCAACGACCGCCCTTTCGGAGAGCTGCTTTTGGTCGTGGTTGTTTTCTTGAATGTTGAAATCCAGAAGCCGAAATTGGATCAACAACCGATTAACTTTGAAATATGATGCGTTCATGTCCTTAATAACTGAATTATCTTGAAAGGTATTCTTTTTCTTTTAATAAGAAATTCATCCTTGTAATTATTTAGTATAATGACCGGTTTTAGACATCTTGATCATTGACTATGTTAAATTCTCACTTTATATTTCTCAAGTAACAATTCTAGATTCCAACAATGGACTCTTTCTTGACCAATTCTTTAATGAGTCGAGGTTCTATTGACATCTCTTATTCTTTTTGGCTCAGAATGATTGTATCGACATGTTTAGAAGCAGTGCTGGTGGCTCTGTTCTACCCGCCTTGTATGAATTGTCTACCGAAGAGCATTACTCGATGCAATATTTTACATGTAATTATTATGTTCTCAATGCTTATGTTCATTTGTTGCAAACCACGGATATTTCAAAAGTTTTTAAAATAGAATAAAGGCAGTGGAGGATTCATTTTGTAAATACATTCTAAAATCTGGATCTCTAATGTTTTCATGCGTTGAATAATGTATATAACTTATGTAAATAAACTTTTCTCCTTGTTTGGCGCAAGTATCCCTTGCGGGATATAGCGCTTTGGAAATAAAATGATTGTATTAATTGTAATAGTTTGATTAAATTTCATAAAACAAAGATTCAACCATTCAATGTCGGATATATATAAGCATAATGGCCTAATACAATAGCAAAGTTCTAAAAAGCAGTAGATTAAACCTGCGAGGAGGATTCACAATCGATTAGACAGAACATCGCAATATTTTATCATCGCAATAAAAAGACGTAGGAAGATTATTTAATTTGAAAATAAAATTTCGCGTTTAATGATTTCAGTTCGTATATAATGAAATGTCCTATCTCTTCCTAGGCTCATTTGAAATACAGAGTGTTCCCAGATATAGTCTCCAAGCTTTTATTATATTTGAAACGATTTTAGATATATTTCTAGGCCCTATTTTTATTCAAGAGTTTTGAAGCTGCAGCGTTTTCACCAACACGTGTTGAAGATGACCTCGAATGGCCGATAAGAGAGTCTTTCTTCTGATGCCTAGACATGAAACTGGCAGAATTACTTGAAACTCTTGGTTTCCAAATCATTAATGAAAATATATCCCTCTCTCGACATCACCATTTACACCATTTTCTGTAAGTGCACCACATGTATTGAGGGGTTCTCAATATAGATGCTGTCTCTCTTTACCTTGAGAGACAACCTAGTGTTTAGTCCAGCTACTTGACCAGCTCGGCAATTCCAAGGAAGAGGCTCTAAGGACGACTATCAACCGTCCAAAAACTTATCCAGAACACTTTTTTTATTGAAAAACACGGTCAATTTATACATTAAAAGAAATTTATATACTTTTCTCTTAGTTTTTAAGTTACAAATATATTTACATAAAGTTGACTACTCTAGTAGTCGTAACAACATGTCTACACATGTAAAAAGCAGCTAGACTTTGGAAATTTAAAAATGTACCAGAGTCCCGTTTTGTTACTTGTGCACTCCCTGGTGGGGTTGAATTTTTGCAAGAATCGGGGGCTATTGAAGCATTTTTTTTATAAAAAAGGGAAAATGCGGGATTCGATTCCGGGTCGTAGCGGTCGAAAAATGATAAATATAGAGGCAGTTTATTTGCATATTGAGGCGATTGTCGATTGAGATAACCAAGTGTGAAAAAAATTGCCCCTGTCTCCTCGAAAAAAAAAATAAACAATGACCTGCGACATAAAATACCTTCTACATCCTTAAGTTTTGTCCATGAGTTAACTACACAGTCCTGCCATAAGTTTTGTCAATCAACAAGAATTGTCGCTTAACGGTATCGACCAATAGCATTTGAGGAAAATCACATGCAAGGTTAAAATGGAAACCCTATACTCTACAAGCCCTGTGTTAGTGCAGGTTAAACTCATACTTTATTGCAGAAGGAATTGGGAGGGAAAGAAAATTATATCGATTGATTGCATTATTTGAAAAGATGTTTCTGTGATGTTTCTATCTTCTGAAACCTAATGTCGAAACCTTTTGCGTATATAACCATCAAAATGTAATAGGAACTTTAGAGAACAGAAAGTATGCTTAGAGATGTATATCTGAGAATAGGTAAGACATCCAAAGTCCTCAATACCATTCTCGAAAAAATTCGGCGAAACCTGATCCAGAATCAAGTATTTCTTTCATAAGAAATAGAGATTCCGCCTTATCAGGGATGACTTTCATTTTATCGTGAATCCACCTCTTAAAACCAGGTCTGAAGGCATCTAGAGCTGCTCGCATATCTACTGCCATAGCACGCTCAACATGGCCTGAACATATCCTGTTCATGAAGAAAAAGAATCCAACAAATACCAGACAGACAAGATAAATGCACAATCATTCCAGTTTCCTAGAAAAATTACGCAGATTCGAGTTGTTAAAATATCCATCGACATGTAAGACCATTGACATTCTGCCGAACATGTGACGGAGATGAAATGAAGAGAAAGATAACGCAGGAGTTGCCACCGACTCAAGACATCAGGTATCCGACTATAAAACAAAAAGGATGTTAAGACGGAACAAAAGCTCATAGAGTAACAAGTCAATAAAAATCTTATCGGAGCCAATAAAAAAAGGGGCGGATCATAAAGATGTAACGTCACGGGGCAATTCGCCGAATGTCGCAATAAGAGATTAACTTGATGACAGCTATACACACCGTAAACCTGGTGACGATAACATGTCGGAGAACCATTCTGATAGCTTGAGCAAACTCTACCTGTGGAAAAGAGAAGAGAGTGGATCAATGAAATAAGATGACAATGCCTTTTCTGATCATCCAATTGAATGGTGCAAAGCAGCAACTACACCCAATAAGTCAAGAAATCAATAATACTCATCTTAATCAATACTTAACCAATAATCAGATTTTAACGAGAAATAATATTCAGTCAATATTTATTTCTATTGATAGCACAGAAATCAATTTGCAACGTTCACTTGCATATGCAAAAATACAATTCTGATATCCTCAGTGCATTTATCGATAAATAATGTTTAGTTAATATGGTAACGTAGGAAATCAGGAGAGACAAACTTCAGGATGACACGACAATTTATTTAAGCCACAAACACAAATCAACATTTATAAGATACCAGTTAAACAATGAAGGAAATTTCCTGAGTAGCAAAATATAAATATAAAAAATTATTAAACGGTACATAAAATATAATAAATACTTTGCTACAATATTTATTCCGATTGACAGCATAAGTCAATTTGCAACCCACATTTGCATATTAAAAAATACAATTCAGATATCCTCAGTGCAAATCGCGTAGATTTACATATGGTGCAACACCAGATTTTGCAAATTCGAGATGAAACGCTCTAACAACCTGTATACCTTGCAAGTGGAACTTTAGTCAAAAATTTAAAGTCAGCGAAGAAATATCCCATCAAATCACAGAGGCTGGACTTATAATTCATAGAAGACAGTATAAAGAGAACTTTATAGTTTTTTTTATTTCATACAAATCTTATTAAATTGTTTAAACATGGTGAAAAGGTGAACATTTTACCAGAAGGAAAATGATCGATAAAAAGTAATGGCCATCTCCAAAGTCAGAATTGACGCTAAAACTAACCGTCTAGCATTAGAACGAAACCAAGATCTCCAGATGGGTGTTCTGGATTTTCCAAAGCTGATGTTGTGGATTTGTTACCGATCCGAATCCGCTTATTTGTCGAGACTGCCAATAAAAGGTGCCTAGTGTTAGCGTCTATTTAGAGAAAGGATTGTTGCAATAAAAATCCTACTAAATATTTATATAAATTTATATATTTTTTATGAATAAAGTGAAAAAAATATTCAATGTCAAATAAATATATCTTTTTATGTTTCTAAGAGCTAGAGAGATTATAGAGAGATCTAAAAAGTTACTGAAAGAAAGCCGTATAAAGTGTCAAGTTTAGAGCCCCGGATCCTACCTATGGATCTGTTGATTCCATAGTTTCGGTTTATGGATCTAATCAGTACAGCTTAGATATCGTAATCTTCAATAGGAAGTCTTCGGGAGATTCAAAGAGTGTTTCAAATAAAAACGATCATTGTCTAATTGAGAAAAATATCCATAAGATGACTGTTAAATAGAACAAACAGTATTTCCTGATTGAGTGCCTAACTGTTAAAGATATTTTTAACTTTTGGTTAGAGGTATTCTAAGGAGAGTGGCAAAAATAGAGATATTGAGATTGAAACTGATTTATTAATCGTCCATATAAGAATATATATGATTAAATACAGAATAAATATAAATATGAATAAATGAGATGAAATAAGGATACATATAGTTAAATAAATAAATATATATATATATATAATTGATAAATATACATATTATAAAACTATTTTTGAGGCGTATTATTCTTTTTTTTTTTAAATAAAACAATTTCCACTGTCCCCACTGCGATGAAAAAATTAAAGGGGACAGTGGAAATTGTTTTATTTTAAAAAGAATAATACGCCTCAAAAATAGTTTTATAATTTGATAACAGATGGCGCTCTAGTACATCGAAATATACATATATATATATACATATATATATATATATATATAGTGTAAAAACTATATAACAAAAATATAACAGTGATTCCACATTTAAAACTCAAAGAGCAAACTGATAAGAATGATAACTCATATCAAGAAGATTTGATTAGATTAGCAAGCTAAATCTAAATTAATTATAACAATAAATAGTTGTTTAGTTTTATGGTTTAGTTTTGTATTAAAATTATCTTCATTATTTTGACTATTTAAATTCAAATTTTAAAATTGTTATTATTTAGTAGAGAGAGAGAGAAAAAAAAATCCTTTACTTCTAATACATCATTCAGTTAATTATATATTTATAATTAATAACAATAAAATTTAACAACGTAACGTCTTTTGCATCGGCTTTTACACGTCATTTAGACTTACTCTAATTTATATATAGAATAATAGAAGTGAGAATATATTTAATATTATAAATTTTAGTAGTTAGAGAAAAGAGAGAAAGACAGAACCATGCACTTTTAATCAAACTAATAATAAGAAAAAAAAAAGTTTTGTAAAGAAGGTAGATAAGATTGTTAGTATATATATATATATATATATTTATAATTTTATATTCTATCCTTTTTTTTTTAAATGATTTTTTAAATTTTTTATTTTAAAATATGAATATAAATAGTTGTATTTAGTAATATATCTATAATATGAATTAACTTTTGTTATAAGTTTGGTTATTATGTTTTGAAACCCTAATGGTAGACCAGACATATACAAAAAAATTTAAATTGAAATAATTATTGGAAAAAGAGATCTGCTGGACCGGGGATTCTCAAATAGAAGACCAGCTGACATTTCACCCCTTATATATTAAAAATGACATATCCTGACCAGGAGCACATGTGCTTTACAGAAGGCAGAGCGCCTTTATTGTTGGCACCCACCGCGGGAAAGACTCCGCCACCGATGGACACCGACACTAGAGAGAGACATATCTAAGTTCTTATATAGGTTTACGATCAAAATATGGCTGCTGTCATGAAAATATTCAATATGTATCAAACCATATAAATATAGAATTATGGGTGTATCAATAGATATATAGTGTCGCGTAGTAAGTAAAGTTAAGGCAAACTTTTATTTCGATCAAACACAATTGCCGACTTATTGACATCAAATATTAAAGATCCAATAATAAGGCTATGCTTAGAAGCTAAACATTAGTATTCTGTTGTGGGGGATTAAATGATACATATTCTCGCGTTTACAATAATAACAAAATAATTTAAGAATAACTGTTTCCAATATAAAGGAAGAAAATTTAATTTGCATTATTAAAAATATTATTACATATCTCTCCCGATATATTTGAACATATTTTCCAAACATTCTCTAAACATCTATTTTGTGTATACGTGAAGGAATCTATTTTTCATATAATAAATATATGAAACGTTATGAATTTTTCCCATTGAAAATAACTCTCACATATTGTGCCAGTTAAATTCTCTCTGGACAAGATCCACTTAATCTAAAACATCAATTGCTTTTTCTGCCAATAAAATAACACTTTAAATCAAGTACTTGAAGTTATTCTTTTTTATATAGAAGGGGGGGTGGGATGGGGGATTTTGTAAGGAGGATATTGATCTAAAAAAAGAAAGGTCACTCTTCCTTGTGTCAAAATAGATGAAAACTTGGCGCCATCTATTACCCATCTCTCCAATCTTGTGAAAACCATAACGCTAGCTTTGACAAATTTTAAATGTCCATCTTCAGACCATGGTACCGGGTTATGGGCATTTTCAGTCCAAGGATGAGTTTTGAATCCTTTGTTGTCACATAGAGAATTTAGAAGAGAAACCTCAGAATGACACAGCAATTTAATTAATGTAAAAACAAATCAAAATTTATAAAATATCAGATATGCAAAGAGGTAGATTTATAGAGTAGTCAAATATGAATATATAACGAATGAAGACATTAAGACATGAATGTTTCTTTTCACACAAATAAACCAAACTTCTACTGTCCTTACTGCGATGAAAATATATTGGGAGGGCTTGGCTCATCAGTGGTTGAGATGAGCCAAGCCCTCCCAATATTTTTTCATCGCAGTAAGGACAGTAGAAGTTTGGTTTATTTGTGAAAAGAAACATTCACGTCTTAATGTCCTCATTTGTTATATATATCGATGGCGCGTTATTGCTTTGTATTAAATATGAATATACAAATTTTCAATTTGGTCATAAATATAATAAATATTTTAATACGTAGTTCCTTCCCTATGGGAGCAATAATTCACAGTTGGCAAATCCTGTTGTTACTGATATGGATCTGACGTTTTTCTATCAAGGAATCCCTCAGAGTTTTGGAAGTTTGTCCTCAGTACCTTTACGCTCTTTTTTTCACAAATACCTTTATTAGGGATCAAACCCCATACAGGATTCTCCCAGTATAGCAATGGTTTTAATTGAACATAAATCAAGTACTATATACAATTCAACATGAGCCAAAAAAAAAAAAAAGAAAACCATTTACACCTGTTTCCCATCCTTCTTGTCTATTTTGTTGATTGTTCTATTCAAATATATATTTGTAAATAAAGAAAGCATATCCTGACCAGGAGCACATGTGCTTTACAGAAGGAAAAGCGCCATCTGGTGGAACAGAAATCAACTAAACATTGATTTAGCCTGTTCCCTGATATTTGGCCAACCCAATTTCTTGATAAATCAAGAAAAGCCATCCACGAATGCGTTTCGCGCTGTTGGCGCTCGTCAGCGTGGAGTAGGCTGCACCACTGCGACCAAAAAGATTTTTGCCCCCAGAGGCTTCTTGAGAAACCATATCAGGGAACAGGCTAAATCAATGTTTAGTTTATTTCTGGTCCACCAGATAGCGTTCTGCCTTCTGTAAAGCACATGTGCTCCTGGTCAGGATAGGCTTTCTTTATTTTTAATATCAACACCTGACCCACTTATTTTAATATTTTTTCTATTGTTATTTCATATATATTTGTATGAATTAAGAAGGGATGTTCAGAGGGGCGAGAACTCACTTCATCCCTTAAAGTCAAAATTCCATGATACATTCAAGTAGTGTTATTTGATTATCCAACTTCTCGAAAGCAAATTCTTGGGATCAGGCAATTAGAAGATATCAATTCGAATAATCTTTTCAATAATTTTCAGATTTTTTCGAGTAAAATTCCTTAATATATTTTCTGGATGACTTATATTGACATAATATTTTAAAAGTATTTTCATTATCTTCATTTTTGATTCTTCAAATAAAAGAAACTTCGACCAGTAAATCTTTTTATTGTCTCGACCTTTCGACAAAATTCTTTTGTCCTCGTCAGGAGCGAACAAAAATTAAAACATTTCAAATAAAAGACACTTCGGCCAGTAAATCATAAATTCATTTATGAATCATCTAGCATTTAAATATTCTTTGAAAGTTGACAAAACTTTGAGAGTGGCTTTGTCGTCGTATCGTCTTTGGAAAGACAATCTGCTTGGAGTGAAATCTTGGCTGTGGAATCCTCGAGTCAGCTTCGGAAAATGTGTGCGTGTGTGTGTAGTGCATAGCACTCATGGCCTCAAGGTCTGCTGGCAATCTTCAGCTCGGTTTCCATAATCTATCCAGCATCTCCATTAAAATGTACGTAGACGATTAGAAAAGACAATCCACACAGAAGTTGACCTAACAATTTATTTAATTCAAAACTATTATAGACCCGTATGATTCTTTTTAAAATAAAACAATTTCTACTGTCCTTACTGCAATGGAAAAATTAATGGGAGGGCCTTGCTCATCAGAAGTGAACCCTCCCAGCGGTTTCGCCAGTTTAATCTACCATACCGCTGTTATATTGCATTTTTGGAACTTCCTTTTATAGTGATACTTTGCTAGATTCTTGGAATGGATATTTTAGATGAACTATGGACATAAGCTTTGAAGACAGCAGAATTACAAATAATTATAAATATATAATTTTATTTTAAAAAGAATCATACGCGTCTATAATAGTTTTGAATTTTAATAACAGATGGCGCGCTAATGCATCATAATTTATTTTATCCAAAAACAAATCAAAATTTATAAAATACCAGAGAAGCAAAGATATATGTTTTACAGAGAGGGCACAGGAAAACATATTTAATAATTATATAATAATCTGTTAATTAATTAATAAATATTTTGCTACAATATCATTTGACGTGAGAGAGGTCGCCTTTTTTATCATTCTTTCAGGGGTCAGGAAAATCTTTTAAAAAGGAAATATGTTAAAAGTTACTTTCTGTGAATGACAAAGTGAAAACCGAACAAAGTAATAGCCATCATAGATTCTAAATAGCTACTGCATTGTAGTGAGCATTGAAAATATCCATAGTATAGTCCAGGGGTCGGCAAACTGCGGCTCTTTGGATGTGAATATATTGTATTCCATATTGAAAATAGAGCAATCTCTCTCTCTCTCTCTCTCTCTCTCCATAGATAAATCTTTAATTTGGATCAAAATATCATTTATTTTACCAAAATTTTCAGTTGGCTAAACGCCAACCTTTATCAAGGTGTTATAACATTTTAAATTGTGTCCAAGGTTGGCGTACAGCCAACTGAAATATTTGGTAAAATAAATGATATTTTGATCCAATATATGCCTTTTTAATTATAGTTCCATATGTAAATATTATTTTTTCTAGTACTATTTATTGTTGGCAAGAAAATATTTTGTGGCTCTTTAAAAACTTTGAAATTTTGTAAATTGTAATTTTTGACTCTTGCGACTCAAAAGTTTGACGACCCCTCGTATAACCTATTGAAGTTATTCTACCTACATCACTATACATCCATCAACAAAATGAATGTATTTCTACTGTCCTAAAAACTTAGATCAATAGCTTTTGAAAACCATAATTAAGATTCAGCCTTTTAATGTAGCATAATATAAGCAGAATCGTCCAATAGAGTATTACAACTCTAAGAAGCGGTCAGGTGGAATGAATTGGCGAAACAGCTGGAAGGGTTCACCGTTGATGAGCTAGCCAGACTCGTAGTAAAGACAGTAGGAAGTTTGTTTCATTTGAAAAATAGAATCGTTCTTAATGGTTTCACATTTCGTATACACCAATACCTCGCTTTGCGTCGTTTCGTTTTGCGTTTTTTTCGAAGTTGCGTCGCTGCTTAATTTTTACTGATTTTCACTGTGCGTCGTTAGATTTTCGAAGTTGCGTTGTTTTGGATTCGAGTCTTTAATTTAAAAAAATATATTTTTTTCCCCTAAAATATAGCAACACCTTTGTTTTTGATTGCGCCTTCACATATTTTCACTTTGCGTCGTTTCAATTTGCGTCGTGTTTTTTTTGGAACGTAACCCCGACGCAATGCGAGGTATGGGTGTATTTCAGGTTATTAGAAAATATTTTTCTTGAAATTTCAAGGAACGGCATCTGTCTCTAGTAGAATTTCTCAACACGCCCGCTTACCTAGAATAAGTTTCTAGTGTTCTTAATCCTGCCCAATCTAGTATGAGGTTTGAAATAAACAAACATGTACCGTGTAATCAATTCATTTAAAATAAGATATTACGTTATTTTTAATATCTTTTTAAACTATCCTCTGCTGTAGATAGAGGTTTCCTGGCCAGCATTCATATTTCTGTGAAAGATAGACACTTCGGCCAGTTGGAGTTTTTTTTATTTATATAGAGAACAATTTTAAAGCCTTGCCAAATGCTCTATTTTTATTTATTTCTCCTGACGAAGACAAAAGATTTTTGTTGAAACGTTGAGTAAATAAAAAAACTCTAACAGGCCGAAGTGTCTATTTTTCACAGCAATATCATTTGTTGGTTGGAAGCTTGTTTGGGAAAGGTACAGATAAAACAACCATTTTTTATTTCACTTCTTACCTTTCCGTGACTCTCTCTCCTCAGGGGAACGGTATTTAAAAATAATATATGAATGGTTGAGATGTTGTTGTTGTGTCCAATGAAGAGCCTCAGATATCCCCATGCATCTCTATTACAGCAGCAGCAATGTCCTTTATCTTGGGTGTGTAAAGCTGCTGCTCTAGGTCCATGTCAATTTTCTGTTGTTGTTGTGTCCAATGAAGAGCCTCAGATGTCTCCATACATCTCTATCACAGCAGCAACAATGTCCACTATCTTGGGTGTGTAAAGCTGCTGCTCTAGGTCCATGTCAATTTTCTGTTGTTGTTGTGTCCAATGAAGAGCCTCAGATGTCTCCATGCATCTCTATCACAGCAGCAGCAATGTCCTCTATCTTGGGTGTGTAAAGCTGCTGCTCTAGGTCCATTTCAATTTTCTGTTGTTTTTGTGTCCAATGAAGAGCCTCAGATGTCCCCGTAAATCTTTATCACAGCAGCAGCAATGTCCACTATCTTGGGTGTGTAAAGCTTCTGCTCTGGGTCCATGTCAATTTTTTGTTGTTGTTGTCGTATCCAATAAAGAGCCTCAGATGTACCCATGCATCTCTATCACAGCAGCAGCAATGCCCTTTATCTTGGGTATGTAAAGCCGCTGCTCTGGGTCCATGTCAAATTTCTGTTGTTGTCGTGTCCAATGAAGAGCCTCAAATGTCTCCATACATCTCTATCACAGCAGTCACAATGTCCACTATCTTGGTGTGTAAAGCTGCTGCTCTGGGTCCATGTCAATTTTCTGTTGTTGTCGTGTCCAATGAATAGATGTCCCCATGCATCTCTATCACATCAGCAGCAATGTCCACTATCTTGGTATGTAAAGCTGCTGCTCTGGGTCCATGTCAATTTTCTGTTGTTGTCGTGTCCAATGAATAGATGTCCCCATGCATCTCTATCACATCAGCAGCAATGTCCACTATCTCGTGTGTGTAAAGCTGATGCTCTGGGTCCATGTCAAATTTCTGCAAGGCTGCGGCCAATGCTGGACATGAGAATATGTGGGTAGGTGTTAGATCCACACCAGGACAGTTGTTGCATGTCCTGTAGGTTCTTGTGCCATCTGGATGTATTGTTGTGGCTGAGATGTAGCTATATTATTTCCAAACATTATTTCAGCGTTGATTATATTACCACATAAGGACTAGTAATCCGTAACTTAAAAAAACAACAACTGAAAAACGAGAGATTTATAGCAAATAAACATTTCTTAGAATGTATTTTTGACTATAAAATAAATGTTACAAATTTCGCATCATTTTAGGGTTGAAAAGCCAGTTAAAACTCGAAGTCAACGGTCTAAATCTCGTTCTTTTTTAGATTTTAATAAAAAAATATTAAAATATTCCATAATATGCTAGCAATTCTACTGGTATCCTTTATCGTATAGCTGCCTTATTTATTCCTATTAACAAATCAATTGACTGAATCGGTGCACTATTTGCCAAACATTCCTGATCATCCAATATAACCACAAGACCGGTCGTTTATCGAACTGTATGCAAATATGATATCATATAATTTTAAGTATGTGCTATAGAGATATAATAAGTTGCGCTTAATATTAATAAAAAAAGAAAACTAAAAGAAATACGACTATCTCAAGATGGTTAAAAGCCGTCCGCCAGGTGGCGCTGTGACGGCAGCGGGGACATAAAAGTGATGCGCCGCGCGCCAGGAGTCAGACGACGTTGCCATCACCATGACCGCCACAGCACCAGCCACTAAGATCACAGTACCAGCTACTAAGATCACAGCACCAGCCACCATCTGTATCCCACTGGTGGAGCTATCTATCTCCAAGCTGAAGGATGACAAGGATGGAGACAAGACGACAGGAGGTAAGTGACATCAAGTATTGCTAACGATAAGTAGGCAGCTTTGTCATTTGGTGAAAAAATAGGGATAAGTTTCATGGATGACTCTTTCATCAATTCAAGATTTCTAGCCTTAGAACTTTTCTACGTTCGTATTGCTAAAGGAGACTCTAAGTTTACTAACTGTAGAAGAGGGCTCTAATGTACAATATAGCCCCTGCTAACGCTAAATAGGTAACTCTGTCATATATTGGAAGGAAAGAACAGGGGTAAGTTTCGTGGATGACTCTTTCATCAATTCAAGATTTCTAGCCTTAGAACTATTCTACGTTCGTATTGCTCACGGAGACTGTAGTTTACTAACTGTAGAAGATGACTCTAAGGTACAATATAGCCCCTGCTAACGCTAAATAGGTAACTCTGTCATATATTGGAAGGAAAGGACAGGGATAAGTTTCTTGGATGACTCTTTTACCAATTCAATATTTATAGCCTTAGAACTCTTCTACGTTCGTATTGCTAACGGACTATAGTTCACTAACTGTAGAAGATGGCTCTAATGTACAATATAGCCCCTGCTAACGATAAGTAAGTAGCTCTGTCATATATTGGAAGGAAAGAACAGGGATAAGTTTCTCAGATGACTCTTTTACAAATTCAAGATTTCTAGCCTTAGAACTATTCTACATTCGTATTGCTAACGGACTATAGTTCACTAACTGTAGAAGATGGCTCTAATGTACAATATAGCCCCTGCTAACGATAAGTTGGTAGCTCTGTCATATATTGGAAGGAAAGAACAGGGATAAGTTTCGTGGATGTCTCTCTTAACAATTCAATATTTATAGCCTTAGAACTCTTTACGTTCGTATTGCTAACGGACTATAGTTCACTAACTGTAGAAGATGGCTCTAATGTACAATATAGCCCCTGCTAACGATAAGTTGGTAGCTCTGTCATATATTGGAAGGAAAGAACAGGGATAAGTTTCGTGGATGTCTCTCTTAACAATTCAATATTTATAGCCTTAGAACTCTTTACGTTCGTATTGCTAACGGACTATAGTTCACTAACTGTAGAAGATGGCTCTAAGGTACAATATAGCCCCAGCTAACGCTAAATAGGTAACTCGGTCATATACTGGAAGGAAAGGACAGGGATATGTTTCTTGGATGACTCTTTTACCAATTCAATATTTCTAGCCTTAGAACTATTCTACGCTCGTATTGCTAACGGAGACTGTAAGTTTACTAACTGTAGAATAGGGCTCTAAGGTACAATATAGCCCCTGCTAACGCTAAGTAAGTAGCTCTGTCATATATTGGAAGGAAATAACAGGGATAAGTTTCTCAGATGACTCTTCCATTAATTCAAGATGTCTAGCCTTAGAACTATTCTACGTTCGTATTTTTAACGGAAACTATAGTTCATTAACTGTAGAAGAGGGCTCTAAGGTACAATATAGCCCCTGCTAACGCTAAGTAAGTAGCTCTGTCATATATTGGAAGGAAAGAACAGGGATAAGTTTCGTAAATGACTCTTTTACAAATTCAAGATTTCTAGCCTTAGAACTCTTTACGTTCGTATTGCTAACGGACTATAGTTCACTAACTGTAGAAGGGTTCTAAGGGACAATATAGCTCCTGTGCATTAATAAAAGATTCATACAAGAAACTTGAACCTGAAAGCATTTCTCCCAAATGTTTTTATACAAAGGATTATAATTTTTCGAATAATTGACTATATTTATAAATTAATTGCTATCTATCGATAAAACATTACAACAATTAATTTAATGGCAATGTGCCTTTCTTTTTAATAATAGCATCAAATATCATCTCTAAATCATCTTATCATTGCAGTAAGGTCTGTATAGAGATAATATTTGATGGTATTATTGAAAAGAAACACATTGTCAGTATGTTTAATTGTTACAAATACGTAGTTAAAAAACATCAGCTTGCACCACGCTGATGAGGGCCAATAGCCCGAAACGCGTCCGTGTTCAGCTTTTCTTGATTAATTAAGAATGGATATTTGGCCAATTCTGGAATAATTAGAAATCAACGATAATAGTTGATATTTATTCCGATAGATGGCGCAAGCCATCAGCAACTTTCAGTTGCACGATAAGGAGATGCCTTTTTCTTAATAAATACGTAGTTAGTTATGTGCAAAACCACATTTACTGTATAAATAAATAGGTTTAAGAACGTTTTATTATAATGTGTCTCAGCATAGATCGTACATATACAGCATTACAAATGAAGGCAATATCAGTTTTGACAATTTCGGAATACACCAAGATTTCATGTCGTCATCAGTACAGCTGCGTGTTTCTGAGAGATTTGCATATCAATAGATTCTTCTACTCTTTTAAAGCTGGACGTCAATCAACAGAAATAGAACCGAGTTTAAAATATGGAAATAGAGACAGATCTCCCTGTGATTTAGTTTTCCTTAAAATTCTTCAATATCGGAATATGTAGAGCCTCTCTGGCTTCAAAGCATAGCTGAATGCACAGACATCTCTCTCCATATATACATATGGATACATACATATTGATACATCAAAATTCGAAACCAATATAGACGCGTATGATTCTTTTAAAAATAAACAATTTCTACTGTCGAAACCGCTGGGAGGGTTCACCACTGATGAGCCAGGCCCTCCTATTACTTTTTCTATTGCAGTAAGGACAGTAGAAATTGTTTATTTTAAAAACAGAATCATACGCGTCTATAATGGTTTCGAATTTTGATAACAGATGGGGCGCAAATGCATCATAATATTGATATATGTGAAAAACAATAAAAAAAATAAAATAAAAAAGGTCAGGTGTTGGTATTAAAATAAAAAAAGGCATATCCTGACCACTATCACATGATCTTTTTAGACAGCAGAGCGCCATCTAGTGGAACAGAAATTCAGCCTGTTCCCTGATATTTGGCCAACCTATTTTCTTGAAAAATATTTGGTCGTAGAGTTACAGTCTGCACCACGCTGACGAGGGCCAACAGCCCGAAACTCGTTCGTTGTATAAGGGCAATGGAAATTATATTGGATTAACCGTAAAACCGGTATATATAGCAAATATACCAGTTCTGGACACAAAGCTAGAGGATTGTTAAAGACTATGCAGATTGTTTGGATTCAATTTTCACGTATACAAAGCTGTCTAGTTTTTTTTTTTTTGATAATAGAGCAATCCATAAATAAATCTTTAATTCAAAATGCATATATTGGATCAAAATATCATTTATTTTACCAATATTTCAGTTGACTGAATGCCAACCTTTTTCAAAGTATTATAAACATTAATATGTTTATAATACCTTGATAATGGTTGGCGTTCAGCCAACTGAAATATAGATATAATAAATGCTATTTTGATCCAATATACACATTTGAACGACTAAATTAAACTCTTCGAATAAAAATAGCAAAATATAAGGACGATTGAAGAGGACTGTCTTATAAGAATTTTATTCGGAAGCTTTCGGAGACGTCTTTCTACAGGCTTTACAATGACAAAACCTTTCTTTTTGTCATTGTAAAGGATGTAAAAGGACGTCCGAAAGCTTGCGAATAAAGTTCCTATAAGACATTCCTCTTCAATCCTTGATATATTTTGCTATATGCATTTTAAATTGAAACTGAATGTATGGCGTTGATTCCTCTATTTCTGTCACGAGGGCAGACTACAAAGGGGAGAGTGAGGGTTGTCTAGGAGGGTTGTAGTACCTGAAGGGATCCTTGACCTGGGCCAAATTAGCTTGGGTCAAGTGACCTCGCCTTGTAATTGACCTTCAAAACCTCTGGAGTACTCTAGTTAGACCACACAAGCTGGGTAGATTTGACAAGTTGTCAGCACTCAGCTTGTCTAGGGGAATTTCCCCACCACTGGAAGATCTAGGGAAGTCTTCCTTGTCTATTTATAGAACAGAACATTGGTCTTCTTTCTTATCTCCACACTGGGTGAAGTAGAATACGTCTGCCTTTGTCATTAAGACTGGGAACACTACTCAGTGGCAGGCCGACTTAGCTCCAAAAGAAATGGTCGCCTCTGACATGAGGAACAGACACCATATGTAGCCGCTTCTAACATGGAATACAAACATTGCTCATCCTGTATCCCTGGATCAGGAGTCCTTACAGGGTACTATCAGCCGGGCCAGCTGAACCCAGGTTTTTTAGTGAGCTTGTTAAATTGAACATTGGTAAAAGTAGACAGATTGTGCCAGCTGTGAATATCTCTCCTACATCGAGCTACAAGACGATTGTTATCGATCTGATCAATCTACATTGTCTTTATAGAGTTTTGTGCAAATATGCAAATCTGTATAGGCTTGGGTAAAATAGTAATTGAATGTTAAATTTCAACTTAACATTCCCATATTATTATTAACTATATATATATATATTATATAAAATATTATTTTATTTTAAATTATAATTTCATAGATTCAAATACTCTGCTAAATCGACCGCCAGAGGTCATGCTTCCCCTATAAAAACTCGTTGTTGTTGTTCCCCATTGGCCGGCTCAAAACTTTTGTACATTATGTAAATAATATTTTGTTTTCCTCGTTCTACTCGCCTTAATCCAGGCAGTACTTTTACCAAATTATGTTTTATATATCTTACAAGCTCAATTTAAGCTATTACTGGTCAAAACCATTTTTTTTTAATTATTAAACTTTCAAGATTTTAACCACGACTGTATTACATTACCATAATCCTCAACATGATCTAAATACAACAGACAATCTCATTCATCTTTTCTTTATATAAGATATATATATAGCAGTTAAAATAATAATATAGGGTTAATATAATAATACGAATATATATAAGCAAAATTTGGCTCTTTGGTCAAAAATAGACGTCAAAACTAGACGCCAATTAGCCGCAAACTAGCGGCCTCGGGTCGGTGACAAAGCCACAATACCAGCTTTGCCAAACTAAGAAGACTGTTAAAGGACGTTATTGTCCGAAATCTCTCCAAGTTTTTATCTTTTCCATAAAGAAACTCGTCGCATTTATCTTTCTTACAAATGTTATCTGGAGACTCCTCCTATTGTAAAATGAATTCCATTTTATAATTTCACTAGAACTCCAAGTGACATTCTGAGGACATTCAAATTGGGATATTGAAAGTTTCTAACTAGAGATTTCCTTTTTCGAAATAACAAGATGAAAAAGCATATATCAGTCTTTATGGTTATATACATATATTTTATTAGATAATAAAAGGCATATATTGGATTTAATAAAATATTTATTTTGCCAATATTTCGGCTGGCTGAACTCCAACCTTTATCGAGGCATTACATTTTTGTATACACAAACTCAGCGCCGCATAGTGTCATAATATCACCTATTATGACACTATGCGGCGCTGAGTTTGTGTATACAAAAATGTAATGCCTCGATAAAGGTTGGCGTTCAGCCAGCCGAAATATTGGCAAAATAAATATTTTATTAAATCCAATATATGCCTTTTATTATCTAATGAATTAAGTATGGATTGCTCTATTTTCAAAACAATATATATATATATATTTTTTTTTTTAATATTAAGAGGGAATTCATTCTCTTTATTTTGGGGCTTCAGTTTATTTAACTTAAAAATATGTTAAATTTGCATAAACAGTTTTAATTTCTATTATTTATCCATACAGATTTAGTTGTTACTATTAAGAGGAAGTGGAGGGTTCAATGAATCATTATTTAACTTACTCTGAGCTAACTAAATTAAAAATACTACACAAACGAGAACTTGTACTAATTGATGGTTAAATTAAGAAAAGGACATCATATGGTCCAAGCAGAAATTTATTTTGTACTATATTTTTTTTATAGTTTTGCATTCTCACGTCCTCTTACGGCCTGAAGTACTTGTTCCTTAATTTTCAAGAATCCATAAAAGCAGACATTTTGGCCTTTCAGGTACAGCCTTTTCCACGTTGACAGAAGTCAACAGTCTGAAACGCGTGCGTCATTGGTTTTATTGATTTAACAAGAAAGAGTATGTTGAAAAATTTATGGAGTCATAGAGGAAGAGAAAAATATTTTATTACCTAAAGATATACAACTATAAAAGAAGGACAAAATATCAAACTATATATACATAGCAGCTCACGCCGACCTGTCCTATCCAATAACCACTAGCCTACCTAAAAATCCAACATGGCCGCGCTATATAGACAGATGTCAATTAGCATAGACAATACTAAAGTTCTATGTAAGTCACAAGAGTATTCTATCGTAGAAATATTCCGGAATTGTAACTTTCAAAATAGAGTATTTAGTCAATAGTCTGCAATAAATAAAATCAACGATTTGTTGATATTTATTTCGCTGAATGACGCAAGCCATCAGCAATTCACAGTTACTTGATTAGATAATGTAGTTTTTCTTTCAACTAACTATGTCGCAATGACCCGTTGAAAGGCTGGGATGTTGTTAAGACTCTTATAGGAAAAAAAAAACACAGGTTGTAAACTATAGTGGTGATGCATACTTGGGTATCAAACATTGACCGACGTGCACATTGTTGATTCAACTCTCCAAAAAATTGCGACATTCTGCTAAAAAAAGGAATACAATATAATACACTGCGGCCTGTGATTGTAAAGTGACACTTGAAGTTACACCGCATGAGTTTCTTTTAAACGAAAAATCAAAATTTTATTTCAAGGTGAAATATCGACTATTTCTATCCTTTTTGGATGAGGTATGAAAGGGTGAATTATGAAGAGTAATGACGAACGGAAAAATAAAAGTGTGGGTTCGTTTCCCATCCCTGGACACTTTTATTTTTCCGTTCGTCATTACTCTTCATAATTCACCCTTTCATACCTCATCCAAAAAGGATAGAAATAGTCGATATTTCACCTTGAAATAAAATTTTGATTTTTCGTTTAAAAGAAACTAATGCGGTGTAACTTCAAGTGTCGTTTTATAAAAAAGGAATGTCTCACACTGTCAGTGTGATATTGTCCCACGTGTTGTGTGATAGCGGTTCTATCTGTGACTAATATTTGAGTACACCAACCCAAGTAGGATACCGTGTTCTGATATTGGAAGAAGAAACTTTCACCAAGCGGTGATTCTCAGATGGTCGGTGAGAGATAGACACGACCTTCGGCGTGGAAAAAAACCAAATAGAAAAGAAGATAAGAAATGCTTACGTACAAGTCTTATCATTTATAGAGTTTACCGAACAACAAGTCCATCGTCATAACCTCTGTGATTTCTAACTTGAGCGCTCTCTTCTATTTTGGGTTAACCCTAAGACGAAATTGACTTATTATACTCTTTTTTTTTGCTTATCCCTAGTACAGGCCATGATAATCATGGTGGGTAGAAGGCGACTGCTTTTACTGTAAGTGCACCACATGTCTACACTTGTGAGAAACAGTTCGATTTTGCACTTACAAATGTGCATGAGTCCTGTTTGGTTACTTGCACTCGCTGGTGGGGTTGGACCTTTGCAAGAATCGGGGGCCATTGAAGCA
This sequence comes from Cordylochernes scorpioides, assembly GCA_030710605.1. Taxonomy (NCBI): domain Eukaryota; kingdom Metazoa; phylum Arthropoda; class Arachnida; order Pseudoscorpiones; family Chernetidae; genus Cordylochernes; species Cordylochernes scorpioides. Next base: position 191,121,446 of record CP092864.1, read on the forward strand.
TTTTTTATATCGACTTATTATACTCTTTCTACAATAAAATGATAATTTTTGTGTCGTCATTGTAATTTATTTTTCATATATCAAATTCAAGTTCAACTCAAATATTGGCAACGATTTCAAAATTCAAAGCACCATAGAGATATGAATATAAAAGACAAACATTGGGAAGGGGGATACTGAAAATTTGTTCAAATTGTAGCGAAATTTTGGCAAATTTACTTTCTATTATGTTCAAGAGACACATCACTCTAGGGAGAATAGCGCAAATGAATGTACCATTTTGAATGTGTGATGCCTGTAACGTTCTCGTTTTTGTTGGTTGACGTTAATAAGCAAGAAGTATTTGGAAGTTAGAAAAGAAAAGTCTTTATTTCTTTTTGGCTAACATCAGACATCATATAAATTATCAGACATAAGTTTATACATGTGGATATATATTACAATAAGTCAAAAGTCAACTCCACAGAGTACCATCAGTGATGTACTCCCTGATAATTTACTATATAGGTATTCAGCTGCCGTTACAATGCCCTCTCAGTATTTATTCACTATCCTTCTATAAAATTTGGATATTTAGAGCCTAAAATTATGTACGCCGCCTGATAAAAACATGGTTTGACAGAATCAGATGGATTCATCTATCTTCCCATAAGATTCCATGAAATTTATCCGAATCTATTCTGATGAGAGCCATAGTGACAAGCTATGGTACACAGGCTGTGGCCACTGGTGATGGGACATACTTGTTGATGTGAATAACTACAGAAAATATAACTAAGTTTACATTGAGGTTGGCATGATCATATGTTCTGTTTATGTACATGCTAGAATATTAACCCGTTAAACTGTGAAATTTCGAAATTCAAGATTATCTAAACCAGGGGTCTCCAAACTACGGCCCGAGGGCCACATCCGGCCCGCAGACAGATTTTGTCCGGCCCGCGGAGACATACTTGAAAACTCCTTTTAGAGAACAAATATTTTTTATAACAAATAAAATGTTTGTGATAAGTTGGATAAAGAAACACAGAATGGTAATGTGTAAAGACATGTATAATTTATGCAGTAAATTTAACTTCAGCATATAATAACTAACAAATTATTGAAATGAATCCAACTTACATTTTATACATTGTAAGTAATGAACAACACATACCTTATAACATGACATATGAAATGCTAATGAGATGTATGTAATTGAGATTTTCCACCGACAATAGTTTGTAGTTGTGGACTAATTTTACTTGTACCAATTATTAAAAGAGATTTAAGATGCTCGTCAGTTAATTTAGATCTGTATACATTTTTTTGTGTACTTCATTTTGGAGAAGGTTTTCTCACACAAATAAGTAGTACCAAAAACGGAAAACAGCCCACGAGCAAATTTATGCAAATTATCAAATTGTGTCAGTGGAAGACTCTTATAAAATTCCAACAAAGATGAGTTTTCATATTTGTTCTTAATTATATCACTGCACTGAAGATCAATCATTTCCATTTGAAGTTCCGGGGCTAGGGTTTCAATGTCAGCATCAAAAGGATTCTGAAAAATCTTAATTTGATTCGCAATGGCATCAAAGTCCGAGAAACGAGTATCAAAATTTATCTTCAAAGCACTCAAAGTTTCGATTGCAAAATCGATAGGAAACTCAGTCTCAGTAGTGTGGCTGAATATTTCACATGTTTTAAAATGTGAAAAACATTTACTTCGTAGTTGTGATTGAAACAGTATCAATTTCATCCGGAATGACTTGATATTAGTGTATAAATCAGGAAGATGCTGGTTTTCTCCTTGCAATCTCAAATTCAGTTCGTTCACATGTTTTGTCAAATCAACATAGAATGCTAACTTCAATAGCCATGCGTTGTTTTGTAATTCAGTAAGAGGGCGGTGCTTTTCATTCAAAAAAATTTCGATCACTGCTCGAAGTTCAAAAAAGCGCTGAAGGACTTTCCCACAACTAAGCCAGCGTACGGCAGTATGATAAGGTAAGTCTGTTTCTCCAATCTCTGCAATAAATTTTCGGAATTGTCTGTGATTCAGCCCAAAAGATCTGATGAAATTAACAGTTGATATGACTGGTTTCAGAACGTCAGACATATCCAAACATTTTCCGCACAAAGACTGTTGATGAATGATACAATGTAAGACTAATGGTTTTGAGCCGCCGTCATTTTCTACAGCCTTTGACACAAGAGCGACCACTCCTTTATCTTTCCCACTCATGTTTTTGCCTCCATCAGTTGTAATACATTTCAAGTTTTTCCATCGAAGGTTCTTTTTATTAATGGCCATTTCAACTCCTTTAAAAATATCGGTACCAGTAGTTGTGCCATGAATACTATACATATCAAGAAGTTCTTCGTGCACTTCATAGCTTTTATCTACTCCTCTAATATAAATCAACACCTGAGCAGTATCTGACACATCCGTTGACTCATCCAAGGCCAAAGAAAACCACTCAACATGTCCATTTTTGTCGAACAGTTGAGAGGATATATTTTCAGCGATGTTTTCTACCCTTCGAGCCACAGTGTTTGCTGACATACTGACAGTTTTTAATAAATTTACCTTTTCAGGGCACATTTCTTCGACTACTGCAATTAGGCATTCCTTGATCATTTCTCCATCGGTGAATGGTTTTCCACGTTTTGAAATTTCAAGAGCCACACGAAAGCTGGCACGAGTTGCCGCCTCTTGTTCAGTTTTGACTTTTGTAAATAAAGATTGCTGCGATTTCAATCCGCGCTTCAAAGCTTCGAATTTTTCTGTCCGCACAATTCCTGTATATTTTGAGTAATTTTGAGAATGTTTTGTTTCATAATGACGTTTCATGTTATATTCTTTGAGAACGGCTATGCTTTCATTGCAAATCAAACATAGCGCCTTGTTACTGGACTCAATTACGAAATACTGAATGTTCCATTGATCTTTGAATTTTCTGCATTCACTATCAATTTTTCGCTTCTTTTCCATTCTGCTAAATCACACACAAAAGCAACAATTAATAATAACATTTAATAGCAAATAAACATAACAATTAATACAGGAAAATTAATAATATGCAGTGTTGCCATCTTGGCCCTCGGAACTTACTGGAGTAATCAGTATGGCCCTAAGGCTGGAAAGTTTGGAGACCCCTGATCTAAACCATCATTCAAAACGTATTTGAAAATCTACATTTAACTTTTAAAACTAAAATGACTATTAAGAAGTTGAGACTCGTGTGAAATACTATGAAGAACAAAATCAAAATTTGTTTAATTTGAAAAAGAAAAATTCGTACTTACTGGCTTTGTTACCTATATATAGATGACATGTTATTTCCTTATTATTAATTCATGCCTGGCCTTGCCTTTATTGTTTGTGGAAGAGCATTGCTCGATGAAAATATTTATATGTAATTCTACTGTCTCAGATGCCTATGACTATATAGTTTGTGTAAATACCATAGCTGAGATTCCACCCATTAGTTTCCTATATATAAACAGAATGATCCATTACACAGTATTAGAGCTCTAAAGAAGTGGTCTGGTGGATTAAATTGGTGAAACTGCTGGGAGGGTCCACTACTGATACAGAATGATTCAATAAAGTATTAGAGCTCTAAATAGTGGTCTTGTGGATTAAATTGGCGAAACTGCTGGGAGGGTGTATACCCGATGAGCTATGCCTTTCCAATATTTCATACAAAAAGGACAGTAGAAGTTTGTTTTATTTAAAAAAGAAAATTTCGTACTTAATAGTTTTACTCAAACCTCTACCCTTGATCCATCCATGTATAAACTATGAAAATGTCTGATAATTATGTATATTTCTGTTAATTCTACTAATTATTGTTCTTTAAGAAAAACAACTGCTTGAATAAAAGTTTATGCTAAGCCCTTCCTTTCTTTTTTCCCTCATTATTTGATACATTGTAAATAACATTGCTGATTACTGGTACTATTAATGCTATTCCTGTATGTGGCCTACATTTCTGGGTGGAGAATCTGAATAAGACTAAAAAGTCTTAATATAGATTTCTTTTTGTATTTAATAATTTTACCCCTCATATATAGATAGAAAGAGTTATTGCCTTATAATTAAAATTGAAATTTCCTCGCATTTTTACATAGCGATATTTGGCTTCAACTGGTGACATCAGATGGCTTTGGAAGATGATAGCAAATGGCCGAATACACCAAAAATACTGATGAAGAGAACAATCAAGGTTCCGAGAGATTAGAGTGGAGTATTTAAGACAATATGAATTTTTGTTCATATATAACTATAGATTAAGTCTTATATATATACTTTATGTGTGTGAAATTCAAGTACTTTACAAATACTAGGTACTTTGTAACTACTAAATACTAAGTGAAATACTTGTATAATTGTGTAAAATATATTCTTTTGTATTGCAGTTGCATCAATCAAAGTGACCCTTGAGAACCAACCGTTGCTATTTCGGCCCAAATACAACAAGCCCCTGATGGTGTCAGTCTGGGCCTCGGCTATCTTCAATCTTATTGTCGGATTTGCATCCTTAGGTAAGATTCCTATTTGCATAGTACAGGGACGAGAACGACCAAGCCATATAAACCTATCTTAACCTAACCATACTACCTAAAGAATACCGTTAACTATGTATACCGTTTGTTTATATCTAACTATCTATCTATGGGGTTATATGACGGTCACTTTTCTCTATTGCTATTTTTTTGTATCCACGTGTGGCAATGCAAGCAAAGAAGGTTTGCATGTCTAGCATCTAAACCTTCTACTTCAACTCAAGAGGTTGCCAAGCTGCTGCTGAACTGACAAAACGTAAGCATTGGTTGTTAAAAAAAATCAATCCGTAAGTGTCGATCTTTCTTAACAACAAAACAAAATCTCTTCTTTTTGTAAAAAAAAAGTTCTTTCTACATTTTTTCTCTATACAATGCCATGCTTGTTCCTAGATTCAAGAAAACCTGCAGAAGCTGTGGGTATATGGGACACAACGCCTTGGCGCTGGGTTTCCTACATCTGGTATACATAAGGCGTTGTTGAGACGATCCGAAGCAAAATTTCTTTAACTACTAAAAGAGTTTAAAAAAGAGAGAGTTAAGAAAGGGGGAATCTCGTCGAGAGATGTAAGTATTGCTGTCTCATTCCACCACTTTGACTCAGGAGTTAAAATATGGGGTTATTCAGTCGTGCGCTGCCAAAATTTGATAAGCTCTTCTATCCGATAAGCAGCCTTGATGGGAGCGGCTCTTCCATGCTGGGTAATAGCCCCTGTACATCTACTGGATACAGCGGCGTATGTAACCACGGCAGTTTTGACAATGGTGGTTACACGCGTCCTGTTATCCAAATCTTGTTTTAATTATCCGTTCTAATCGGTGTCATTGTTTTCATTACAGGATTTGCTATTAAATTACAGTCCATTTCCAACTACGGCTATTTTGTAAGTATGCATTATATTTATTCTATACTCTCCTCCATGTGTCTAAATGTATATATGCAAAAAAAAGTACCTCTTCCTATTATAGCAATGTATTTATTGACTTGAGAATCAATAAATGATTGCGCTAAAACTTTAAGGCCATGATTTCCTTCTATTTAATATATTAGAAACTATTTTTGCCATATAAGTTTTAGCTATCGCTTTACTGATTCTTGATCAATATAATTTGATAGAACACTTTAATTGCATTCATTTAAATCATAAAAATGAGGCTTTTTGTCTCTAATTTAGTTACAGAACAAATATATATATATTCGATAAAAGAAGCAATAACGCGCCATATATATATATATATATATATATATATATATATATATATGAAAACAATAAAGCACGAATGTGTTTCTTTTACACATCAAAAAAACATGTAGTTTCCTTACTCCGATGAAAAAATATTAAGAAAGCTTAGCTCATCAGTGATGAACCCTTTCTGTGCTTTCGCTAATTGGAACTACCAGACCTCTTCTTATATCATATATTCTTATATATGCTACTCTGAAGGGTGGAATTCTTTAGAAATGGTGTTTAAACATTCAATGTTATATGCTACTAATATAAAATAAGTATTTCTATACGTTAATTTCTAAAAACTGAGGTTTTTTCAGGGTAAGTATTGGTGGAATCTTTGCAGATGGATGAACGTGAAGCCGACGAAGAGATCGAGAAAGAAGAATCAAGTGGGTGAGTCATTTTAAAAGTTAATATTTCAAAAGCAAGCTGAGGTAGAGAATGTTCGCTAAAATGTCTAACTCTTTCTTGCCATCATCGAGTGTGTTTTTTAAAACATTTCAGCGATTCTCAATTTTCTACCTCTTCTCGTTTTTGAAGTATTGAGTTTTAAAATGTCTCTCTTACCAACTAGTAGTAAAAAAGGGAATAACTTGGAATGACTCAGATATATTCTGATAGAAGATAAAAGGATGGATAATAAGTAAGGATGCTGAATATCCAAATCTGATAAAGAATGACCATCATGGAAGATCATGTTGGCTGGAGTGTAACGTGGATAAAGCAAACAGAAGATCAGCCCCTTCAAATGTTTCTCAAGAAGCAATATTTATTGCACATCAACAAAATGACATTACTGGTTAGAATTATGTTTGTAGAAACCTATACAACATTTAAAAAAAATAATAATAAAAAGAGAATCTATTATAAAATGATATCAAATACACTTACCGAATCTAAAGTGTTGACGTATGAAATTAAATACAAGAGTTAAAAGCCATATTATTATAACGTTTTTATTATCTCAAAAAAGAGAAAGGGATACATATTTAAAGAAATTAAAATATTGAGCGCAGTAGAAGAGGTCAATATTGAATTGAAAAATCTCAAGAAAAAACTCAAAATAAAAACTATGCGCTATCTATCTTCACAGTTAATGAATTTATCAGAGTCTAATGAATGAACTTGTCCTCCTTTCTGAATGCCGGCCACAAGACCGCGGTTTCTAGCTATGGTCGTTGTCAGTAAAAGGGGATTTGCATTATATGCGATGTACAAGAGTTTCATGAAATGTTGAGAGTTTACAATGTGGCATTTTGCTGGATAAACAGAAAGTTTAGCCAAACTCTGTCTGAACACGTATTCAATTACAACCGTTTTGAACTGCTTCTAGATAGCGGAAAGATCACCTTAAAGCAGTTTTTATATCTTAAACACATTGAAAATTCCCTGCAGTCAGTTAGACAAAAACACGCCATCATTTCCCAGTCAATGTTTCACATTGACCATGTCATCTACCTTTGCGACCAGAGCATCTAAGTGGCTCTACACTTAAGAAAAGAGAAAACTAACTATACTTAACTAATTAACAGTGATTTAGTTTGTCAATCAGTATAACAACCTTTTAATTTACAGAATTACTAATTTTGAAAAAAAAAATCTCTTTTTAGTTAAAAGACTAGCGAAGACACAGGAAAGCGATGTCTTAAGTCCCTGTGCCGTGTGGTCCCAGGCAGAAGCTGTGTTAGACGTTGTGGCTTCGGCCATTGTGGTCTATCGATTCAAGGGCAAGAACAGCCCTGAGGCCGCTCGCAAGAAGGAAAAGAGGTGAGTTCTTCTTTTAGGGGGATTCTTCTACCTGAGAGAAAGATATAAATTGTGGAATGCTGTTTTCTATCAAAATCATCAATTATACAAGATCGTTTATGTTCTAAAATGAGTAGTGAACTGAATATAATATAGCTTCACTTATTATAACTCATCATTACCCAAAATTTCTATAATTGAATAAGATTTATATATAGCTACCTTTTTTTTTTTGGAATGAGAAAGTTGAGGTTTTAAGAATTTGTCTTCATCATAATAAACAAATTCCTGAGTTAGATAAAATATTTTGTTGAAAATGAAACAAAAGGTATAGCAGGTGCTTGGGGTAAATAAAAATGTAAATTTGTGAGACCTTTTACCCAGATTTGGTCTCAGATGATAAGCGTGGTGTATATGAAATTCCAAGAGTTTCTATAATATTGTAAGTACTGTGTAAGAAGGGAAGTAGTGCACCATACTAACCTTAACCATACTAACAATACCCTTAATTGACAATGCCCCAGAACACCTAAAAGAACGATCAATGAGCAATTTGTTAAATGAGTTGGTACCAGATGATAATTTCGATACGGATGATTCTTACCATCAACTAATTAGAAATCACAAACTAAAAATAATTTACAAGAATAAGGTCTTTGTTGAGGGAGGGGAAATAGTGAACCTAATATCTAACATAGACATTAAAAAAGCTCCTGGGGTAGACAGTATAAGTAATAACATGATCAAAAATGCCCTTCCAAAAATTTTACCATTATTATGCGATTTATTTAATGAATGCATTCACTTCGGATACTATCCAGATAGATGGAAAGAGGCAGCTCTCAGAATAATTCCAAAACCTCACAAAACGAATTTAGAATTAGTAAAGAGTTATCGACCTATTTCATTAATTTCTAACTTATCAAAAATATTTGAAAAAATTTTGAAAAATAAAATATACGAATACTATGAAATTAATGATCTCCTTAGCCCCAGACAACATGGGTTCTTGAATAATAAGTCAACAATTACCTGTTTGAAAGAAATCACAAAGATCATAATGGAACATAGACAGAAACAACTAGTTACGCTGATTGCAATTGATATACAAGGAGCATTTGATAATACATGGTGGCCAGCCTTGTTTAAAAAATTAGACGAAGACAATTTACCAGTTGAATTGATCAAAATTTTACGTTCTTTTTTGAAAAATAGAAAAACGATTTTCAAGTATAATAATATGAAAGTTTCAAAAATATTAACAAAGGGCTGTCCTCAGGGTGGACCATTGTCTCCGTTGTTATGGCTGATATATTTAAATGATCTGCTAATTAATTTGCAATCACCAAACTCTGAAATCATTTGCTATGCTGATGATGTAACAATTATATGTTGGGATAATGAGCTAACAAATCTAAAAAAGTCGATTGAGTTTGATTTGGAAAAGATAGATCAATGGTGTAATGATAATAAGCTAAATATCAATCTTGATAAAACTAGTATTTTACACTTGCACAATAAAGACAAAATATCAATTAATTTTAGAGACAATATTATTGTGCCCGTAGAAGAAATTAAAATTCTTGGAATTACGATTGCGAATCACAGAAGGAAAAACAAATTGAATTTTGGCCCTCACCTTAACATTATACTAAACAAAACTCAAAGATTAAAAAATCTTCTTTTTTCAATTTGTGGAAAATCTTGGGGTCTTAGCATCCAAAAAAGGCTTACACTTTATAAATCTATAATAAGACCAACGTTAACTTACGGAACAGAAATATGGTTTGAATTTATTAGCAAAAAATATATGTACAAACTGAACTCAATGCAATATCAAATTCTGCTATGGTGTACCCAAACATATAAAACAACCAGTTATAACTGTATTCACACCTTAGCCAATATTCCTTTGATCACTGATTATATGGAATCTAGAATTATAGGTTATGAGTTGAAAATTTATCAACAGAAGATAAACAATTTTATGATTTGTATATACCAGGTATACTCAAAGATTTCATTATATCAAGGATTAATTTACTGAAAAAGAATACTAATCAAACATTTCAAAGTTTCTTTCCTTATGATATTCCGAAATATTTTCGACCAAACTATTATAATTCACAATTTATCACAGATCATGGAAATTTCAGGTTTTTTCTTAAGAAAATTCAGGCTGTGCAAGATTCGACATGTTTCTGCGGATTGGGGGAACAAACTTCAATACATCTCTTGCTGGAGTGCCCTGTCTTTCAAGAGTACAGAGTCAACAACGGTTTAATTGCTTTAGGCCCTAGTGAATTAATTTCAAGTAAGGACACATATATAAAATTTAATTTCCTTTGTAAATATATTTTGGACTTCATTAAGAAAAATGGTCTTTGATGTAACGATCTCATGGAAATATTGGACATATTATATGGTTGTAAACAATATATGGGTGTATGCGTGTATATGTGTGCACATATGTATATGTTTTTTTGTTTTTTTTTTTAATTTAATGATGTAACTGTAAATAAAATTCAAAAAATATCTCTATATGTAAATAACATTTTTGAATCTTTCTAAGTCGCTTTCTGTGTATGTTTCCATGTTGAATATTTTCTTTGTTATATATATTTGTATGTACATTTAGCGCAAGTGTCCCTAGGGGGACATAGCGTTTTGAATTGAAATAAAATAAAAAAAAAAATACTAACCTGACTGGGGATATGTGTCTACAGAGCATGTTTCTGGCTTGGAGCGCTATTCATTCTGTCAGCCATCACTCTGGAGGTGATCTCTTTCGTACAACTCTACCATCCGTTCCTTCGTCACAAGGTGAGTTCTTCCTCCAGTCGTGGAACATGTCAGAATAGGTGTGCATCTTTCCAGGAGACATTGGTTTACTATATATATCACACATGTGGAATTTATTTCATTTTGAAGCGTTATGTTTACCTAGGGACACTTACGCTGCCATACATGTATGCCTCTAAAATTTTCTATACATATTTTCAATCATTTTAGAACGTAAAGAATAGTCATAAGACAATAACAAGAAGAAAGAGAGAAAATAAAATCATTGTTATAAATATTTACATCAAAATTGTTCATATATCATTATTTTTAAAAGAGAAGAGAAAAATTATGTAAGAGCTTAAACATTCTAAGGACAATTTCTTTGGTGTTGTGGATGTTTATTGATATATGCCATATTTTTAACAGTAGTTCCTATTTTTCTTTTCTTCTTCTTCTATTTTTAGGAATATAGGTCCATTGTTGACAAGGTTCTTTTAATTTTTTCCTTATTTGGTTTTGGACGATTATCGACAGCCTTTAAATATTAACGAGAACTGTGTAGAAATGAAAGAGATTTCTGGCAATATCTACATCAACATTGTATAAATTATATTATGGATGAGAGCTTATATGAAGGTAAAAAAGATGTTTGTATCTAAGATAGTTCGAATAAACATCGTAGTTTCCCAAACTTTGAAACTTGTGATTAATTTAGTTTCTAAAGAGAACCTTGTATATGCGGAACATACCCATGAATAAGCTACATGACAATGCCAGCGTGAAAAAGGAGGAGGGGGAGCAGTAACAAGCTCGCTAAAAAACCTGGGCTCAGCTGGCCCGGCTGATAGTACCCCGTAAGGGCTCCCAATCTAGGGATACAGGATGAGCAGCGTTTATACTTCATGTTAGGAACGGCTGCACATGGCGTCTGTTCCTCATGTCAGAGGCGGCCATTTCTTTTGGAGCTAAGTCGGCCTGCCACTGAGTAGTGCTCCCAGTCTTAATGACGAAGGCAGACGCATTCTACTTCACCCAGTCATGATGGTTGTCAAACAGACACCATCAAGGGTCACAACTTGATACCCTAAAATGAATGAGTGGAGATAAGAAAGAAGAAGAAGACAATGCCAGCGTCAGAGCAGAATCCTTTACCCAACCTATTGTATCGAAACAAGTGAGGCCCACCAGAACGTTCTGTTGACAGAATACAAGTACCTATAAGACAACCAACACTATCTTCAGCCTAACTCTGATATGCCTCCAGGCTATCTGGAGGTCTTTGACCTTTGTGTCAGAATGTAGAAAAATGTATTTGTTCTTAAAAGATACTATCTTGAACTTGTTTAACAAACATACACATGTCTATTTTTCTTTGGTGTTGTGGATGTTTATTGATATCTGCTATATTTTTAACAGTAGTTCCTATTTTTCTTCTCTTCTTCATCTCTTTTTAAGAATGTAGGTCCATTGTTGACAATGGTCTTTCCTTTCCTTTCTTCTTTGGTATTATGACGGTCCATTGTTGACAATAATCCCTCCATTCCTTTCTTCTTTGGTGTCCTGCAAGTCCATTGTTCACAATAATCCCTCCATTCCTTTCTTCTTTGGTGACCTGCAGGTCCATTGTTTAGAATAATCTCTCCATTCCTTTCTTCTTTGATGTCCTGCAGGTCCATTGTTGACAATAATCCCTCCATTCCTTTCTTATTTGATGTCCTGCAGGTCCATTGTTTACAATAATCCCTCCATTGTTCTTTGGTGTCCTGAAGGTCCATTGTTGACAATAATCCCTCCATTCCTTTCTTCTTTGATGTTCTGCAGGTCCATTGTTTACAATAATCCCTCCATTCCATTCTTCTTTGGTGTCCTGCAGGTCCATTGTTTACAATAATCCCTCCATTCCTTTCTTCTTTGATGTCCTGCAGGTCCATTGTTTACAATAATCCCTCCATTCCATTCTTCTTTGGTGTCCTGAAGGTCCATTGTTGACAATAATTCCTCCATTCCTTTCTTCTTTGGTGTCCCGCAGGTCCATTGTTGACAATAATCCCTCCATTACTTTCTTCTTTGGTGTCTTGCAGGCCCATTGTTGACAATGGTCCTCATATCTCCCCATCTTATTTGGTGTCTTACAGGTCCATTGTTGACAATAATCCCTCCATTACTTTCTTCTTTGGTGTCTTGCAGGCCCATTGTTGACAATGGTCCTCATATTTCCCCAACTTATTTGGTGTCATACAGGTCCATTGTTGACAATAAATCCTCCATTACTTTCTTCTTTGGTGTCTTTAGGCCTATTGTTGACAATGGTCCCCATATCTCCCCATCTTATTTGGTGTCCTACAGGTCCATTGTTGACAATAATCCCTCCATTCCTTTCTTCTTTGATGTTCTGCAGGTCCATTGTTTACAATAATCCCTCCATTCCATTCTTCTTTGGTGTCCTGCAGGTCCATTGTTTACAATAATCCCTCCATTCCTTTCTTCTTTGATGTCCTGCAGGTCCATTGTTTACAATAATCCCTCCATTCCATTCTTCTTTGGTGTCCTGCAGGTCCATTGTTTACAATAATCCCTCCATTCCATTCTTCTTTGGTGTCCCGCAGGTCCATTGTTGACAATAATCCCTCCATTACTTTCTTCTTTGGTGTCTTGCAAGCCCATTGTTGACAATGATCCCTCCATTACTTTCTTCTTTGGTGTCTTGCAGGCCCATTGTTGACAATGGTCCTCATATCTCCCCATCTTATTTGGTGTCTTACAGGTCCATTGTTGACAATAATCCCTCCATTACTTTCTTCTTTGGTGTCTTGCAGGCCCATTGTTGACAATGGTCCTCATATTTCCCCAACTTATTTGGTGTCCTACAGGTCCATTGTTGACAATAATCCCTCCATTACTTTCTTCTTTGGTGTCTTGCAGGCCTATTGTTGACAATGGTCCCCATATCTCCCCATCTTATTTGGTGTCCTACAGGTCCATTGTTGACTATTTTTTCTTCATTCCCCCATCTTCGTCGAGGTTCTGCAGTCCCATTGCTGACAATAATCCCTCCGTTCTTTTGTTCTTTCGTTTTTGGCAGGTACATTGTTGACAGTTGTTCCTTCATATTTCGTTTTTCTTGCGTTCTGTAAGCCCGTCTATATTTAAAAAACAAAAGGAATTCATGTTATAGAAATGATATCAACAGAATAAAACATGGAGTTGTGTGTGCAGAGATCTCAAATCTTTATTTTCGAGACTGTGGTGGCGTTTGTCTGCTTCGTTCTGGCCTTCTTCCAGTGGTACTACAACAAGGAGAAAGACCACTCGGTTACCCTATCAGGTAGGATTTCTAAAACTTAAAATGCTGGTGGGATAGAGATAGATGTTATCTATATAGAACATTGATTAGGAGATATAATAACGCCAAAATTATTAAATAATCAATGTCTTTTATTTAAATATCAAAATCAATAGTATCTCTCTCATAAGCTAGTAAATCGATTCTTTTTAGAATTTGGTTCTTGGTCTATTTTTGCCGATTGCTGGAATGTAGATATGAGATGGTCTAAATAAGGTTCTAAAATTAATGTAGATATATGAAAACGTTGGATATTAATATTTTTAATGCATCATAATATTATTATTTTTCATAAAATATATATAGCACCTATATCTATATGGTCTAATGCTGAAAGTAGATAGGAACAAGTCTATACAGTGTCTGGAGATAGATAAATGCAGGATGGAGAGGAGCTCTATAGGAAATAACTTTGGATATATTGAAGAAATAAATAAAACCTATTATATTAATATTTTCTTTCTATCCACACATATAACCATATATATGTAAAGTGAATCTAACAGTACAAGTGTAGGCAGTGCATTATTGAATAATCGAGCAGCCACAGCCATCATTGTTGCTCTGGGCGCTGGCAGAAGTCTCAAGGAAATAGTGGAATTTATTAATCTGCCAAAAATGACTGTTTATCGTGTCAAGAAGTAATTTTATGAGGCCGACAGTGACAAAGAGGCAACGTCTGCAAGATCGAACAGGATAAGAGACGAAGAATTTGACCAAAAAATACCAAGATTGATTCAGACCGTGAGGCTAGCATGAGAACCATAGCCAAGAAGATATGACCTTATGACAACTGTCTGAACTATCCATAATGTGTATTGGTCTCAAGTCCCCGGAAAGGCCAGTTGCTGAATGTTAGACAGTTATTGGTAAACAGAGAAAAGTAAGGGATGCCGTAAACAACCTAAAAAATGACTCTTGTGGCATGTTATTTTCTGACGAAAAGAGCTATGATAAGGACAAAAAGGTGAATTCCAGGAGTGCTCCTTGGATGCGCACGAGATTTTTTACCCCCGTGAAGGTCCTTGGCGTTGTCAGCATTGAGGATGATGTTATGCCTATCTAACTTCGTCCAAATGGACCTCGGATGAATGCAAACACATACATCCGTAGACCGTAGAGAATCTTTAAATAGGCATGGTGCCGCAAGAAACAACTAGGTATCCTAACAGGACTCAGCTCCAGAGCACAAGGCAAAGAAGATACAGGCATGACGGACACTTATAATCTTAGCCACCAGACATTTGGTCCCCTAACTCTCTAGACCGCAACCCCCTCGTATACTATGTACGGGGCATTGTTGAGTGAGATGACATTAAATCCTTCCACAATACTGGAAAGTTTACACGATGATGACCCAAATGGACAAGATAATCGTCGACAAATGACTGTGCATTCGTCTCTCATATATCGAATAAACAAAGCCAGTATGTAAAAAAAAAAAAAAAAAAGGCACGAGGGCCAACAGCCCGAAACGCGTCCGTGGTTAGCTTTTCTTGATTAATCAAGAATGTATGTTTGGTCAATTCTGGAATAATTAAAAATCAACGAGAATAGTTGATATTTATTCCGATAGATGGCGCAAGCCATCAGCAACTTTCAGTTGCACGATAAGGAGATGCCTTTTTCTTAATTTATGCACCTTATCCCAGTACAATATAACATTTGTACTATTTTTTCACAAAGCCTGTATGGCTTATTTACTATGGATTCTTTATGAATTCAGTATATAATGATCCTTACTTGTAATATAATATCTTAAAGCTCCATTATAGTCTTCCCAATTGATCTGCTCCACCCAGAATAATAGAAAATCATTGGAAAAGATAAATTCTCTACATGAGGGCAAGTATTGTCTGGTGGGTGAGACGATGAGTATGGTAAATAGAAAACATTAGGAGAACTGGATGCTCCATGACATTACGTCAAGTGGGCCTGTATTGTCACATGTGTCAGTACGACGACAGCCATGTTGACATTGTGTCCTGTTGTCCAGTAATCAGCACCTTCATCTCTGGACTTCTGACCATCTGCATGGTGACCAGTGAGCTGCTCTTCTTTTTCCAGCGGCCCGTGGAAGCCTTGGACCCTTCCATCAGCGTCATCCTGGGCTTCGTGCTTTTGGGATTCGGCGGACAGTATGTTCCTTTTTCATCTTGTAG
The DNA here is from genome assembly GCA_030710605.1 of Cordylochernes scorpioides. Lineage (NCBI taxonomy): Eukaryota > Metazoa > Arthropoda > Arachnida > Pseudoscorpiones > Chernetidae > Cordylochernes > Cordylochernes scorpioides. The sequence continues at coordinate 191,137,264 of CP092864.1, forward strand.
CTATGCAATCTACCTGATCCGTGTGTAAACTAGGAATGACTCCACCATTTACAAATTATTCTAACTTCATGTACAATATTTATTTACGAGTCTTCAAAATGAAATCCACTTTCATTTTTCTCTTGAAATATTAATAAAATTAAATATCCTCTTGGTGTTTTTATTGAATAGATGTTTATCTATGCAAATTGTTTTCCTATTATTTTATGTAGTCAGAGAAATTTTCAAGATGAGTTTATTAGATCTTCTAAAAGCATATTAAATTTGAGAGATGTATGTGGAAACATACACACTCTGTTATTATATTTATATACAATTATATATATTATGATGCATTAGCGCGCCATCTGTTATGAAAATTCGAAACTATTATAGACGCGTATGATTCTTTTTAAAAATTAAACAATTTTCTACTGCCCATACTGCGGTATATATATAACAGCGGTATGGTAGAGTAAACTGGCGAAACTCCCGCTGGGAGGGTTCACAACTGATGAGCCAGGCCCTCCCATTAATTTTTCCATTGCAGTAAGGGCAGTAGAAATTGTTTAATTTTAAAAGAATCATACGCGTCTATAAAAGTTTCGAATTTTCATATATTTAAAGATAATCATAAAAAAGCTAAGTATCTAAATCGGCCTGCCACTGAGTAGTGCTCCCAGTCTTAATGACAAAGGCAGACGCATTCTACTTCACCCAGACACCATCAAGGGTCACGACTTGACACCCTAATACGATTGAGTAAAGATTAGAAAGAAGAAGAAAAAAGATAAAGAAAGTATTTTCCATAAATCTCTTTCATATATTTGACTATTTTGAAAATAGAGCAATCCATAAATAAATCTTTAATTACAAAAGCATATATTGGATCAAAATATCATTTATTTTACCAATATTTCAGTTGGCTGAACGCCAATCTTTATAAAGGTATTATAACATTTTTAATGTGTGTCAACAACAAACTTATTCTCTGGTAAAATAAATGATATTTTGATCCAATATATGCCTTTTTAATTAAAGAATTATTTATGGATTGCTCTATTTTCAAAGTGGCGCTGAGTTTGTTGTTGACACACATTAAATATGTTATAACACCTTGATAAAGGTTGGCGTTCAGCCAACTGAAATATTGGTAAAATAAATGATATTTTGATCCAATATATGCCTTTTTAATTAAATATTTGACTGTGTTATCAGAATACCATATACATCTGCCATCTAAAAAGCACGTGTGCTCGTGGTCAGGAGATGCCTTCGTTATTTTTAATATCAACACCTGACCCACTTATATTTTATTTTTTTCTATTGTTTTCTCATATATATATATATATATATATATATATATATATATATATATATATATACAATGAAGATATCGCTCACCAAATTAATACTCTGTGATGTTTGTTTTAGTGCCATTAGAGATTCCTACAATTGAGCCCAACCACACTGGCCCTGAAGGCCATTTGGGATTCCTCTTTTTTGTTCGCCTGAAGGCATTCTGAAGCTGTTCGCGTCAACGGAATTGGTGGAAATGTTGTTTCCATCCACTCTTCCTGGCAGCTTCAGAATTCCTCGAGCGGGACTTCTGCGCCTCGCTCTCTTCGACAAACTTTAAATATTCTTCCTTTTACACACTTTTTTCACATTTACTAGGCATAATACTTTTATATTTATATCTTTAATACCCCTATTAACCACTACACAGAATGCCCTACTTTAGAATCCTAGTCTAAATAGGGCATTCTCTGAAATTCCTTGCACTTCGTGAAAAAGGTATTTTATGCTCTTTAAGACTTCTAAACTGAGTCCTTTAATTAAAGATTCAAACATTTTTAAAAATATCTCAGAATTCCTTACATTTGCTTGAAATGGAATTTTTGGGATTGAGACAAAATATGGCCAAATAAAACATATCCCAATGAAATAATGAGCATTCCTAAGTATGTTTTTAAATAGCAAAAATTTATTGAGAAATTCTTTAAATGTATCTACACATTACAAAAAGAAAAATTTTATTCAACCATTTATTTCAAGATATCTTCAAATAAGTCTTAAAATACTTCAAGACTTTCTACAATCAGTACTTTTTCAGAAGACAATGCATTTGTTTGGATGTTTATTTTTGTCATCCAATCAGAACAAAGAATGATCTTGATGCAAATTAGTAGATCTTTACCTATGCAACGAGCATATGCACGGACCCTGTGATTTTCACATTAAGAACCTCAATTAGAAATAATCTTTAACAAGAAGTTGGGTATGTTTGCATTTATTGCATTACCTCATTATCCCTACTTGCTTATTAATGATGATGATGCTTTTTCAACCAACAGATAGTACAAATAATTATTATGTTTTAAATTCTGTACACAATGGAATAAATGCCAATTATAGTATTACACCTACTTAAATACTCTAGTCGCCTATATTGAATACTATTTTGTAAATATTGTATTGCTTGTTAGTTCTTTATATTTTTATATAAGAGAGTGGCATACAATTTCCCGCATGTTTATTTTTGCGGTGTGAAAGTGACCACTATCTCTATATGAAATTTATTTTGACAATTATATTTTCAAAAATATTTATTTTATCTATTTTTATATATATATAAAATAAGTTTTTTTTTTGCTTCTGTCACAAATGCATCTCGTCATGTAAATATCAATGCAAATGTTATTTTTGCATTTTGTAAATAAAGATGCCTGTGATATGAAAATTGCTTGTTTTCAGTATCATATACTCCTGGTTGTTTATGAATAAAACTATTTTTGACATATTTGAGTGTTGTCTATGATGATATAAACACAGTAATATAACTTTGTAGGATTGTTGCGTGATGTGTTGGTGTGGCTTGTGGAAAGGCTGCTGATAAAATTATAATTAAAATTAATTTATTTAAAGCCGTTGGAGCAAGCCTGGATGTTTACCGCGTGAGTGCCAGATCAAGTGTCGGAAGCGCCAGCCGCTAGAAAGTTCCGGATGACGCCCGCGCATGCGTAGTGAAGTGTTCTCCCAACACGTGCTTGCCGAGGCATAATGGGGCCGCCAAGCTTCTGCCCGGATGTGTTTTGAAGCTTTGTCCCAGTTCGCTGAAGCAAAGTGCGGTCGCCACAACTTTATGTTATATTTTATCAACAATCCTTCACCCCAGTGACATGTAAACTTAAGACTGTCAACTCTCTATGTGAAAGTATCTCCCTCAGCTGGTTATGTGGCATCACAAAAGATAAACTGTGTAAGAAATAAATAGCATATAGCTCTATGTGTTCTCCTTTTTTTACAGCAAAAACGATCTTTATTCAGACAAAAACGTCGTTACAGCTCTATTGTTAGTGGGGGAGGGGGTACAATTAAATTCGATATCTATAAAATACTTGTAGATTTCGTATTTCATATTGTTTAAAATACGACGTATTTCTAGCTTGTCGCGGTCGAGAATGTAGTTGGCTGGACTGAACTTGTAAACCAGGTTGCATGCTTCAATAGCTTCTTTAATTTTCTTCTTCGTGTATTCACATTCTAAGTATCGATGCTGTATATCTGGAGAACCTTTTTAGCGTAATGGAAAATAATTAATAAAACTAGTTTCAAAAATATAAGATCTTTAATTTAAAATGCATCGAAAAAAAGGGAAATAAATATTTCAGCTATCGCCATTGAACAAATAGATTCAAAAGTGGCGGGAACAATCATCACATTTTGAGTGAAGAGAGGTGAAATAATGTAGTATATAACATAAAAAAAACTTTATAATTATTTGATTCATATTAAATCACATCAAGTTCGAAATTAATGATGATCGTTCCCAGGTGCTTTATTTTGACTCGTATAGATCTAATTGTTCAATTGGCGGTATAGCTGTAATATTTATTTTATCCGTTAGGACATTTTTGATTTAAAAGCCTTTTGAAAAAGCTATTTTATTAATTTGTAAAACGACATTTGAAAAATATCCCGCATGTGTTTCTTTTCAACGAAAAATCAAAATTTATTTTAAGGAAAAATAACGATTATTCCTAACCTTAGGGATGAAGTATGAAAGGATGAATTGTGAAGAGTGATGATAAACGGAAAAATAAAGTGTCCAGGGATTGGAATCGAACCCACAGTGTTCAGCTTACCGGGCAGATGCCATGTCCACTAGGCTACCCTGGACATATTTTACAATCACAAGCCGCATTATATTATGTTGTATTTTATTAATTAATTACTTATTTTATTTTTTATCCCTTAGTCATAAATTTATAATTATATCATAGCCAAATATTTCTAAATTTACAAAATATCAGAGAAAGATGGGGATTGATATATTGAAACTATTTTATGACAACACGTCCATATAGGGTTAAATACAAAATTGAATAAATATGGATACATAAGAATAATCAATGATGAATATATGTGAATATATATACACAATATCTAAACAAAATATGTAACTATACACATATATATGATAACAATTCGATAATCAAGGGACGTGTGTCTTTTATACGTTAATTTATTGTAAAACGCTCAAGCTTTCGGGCTGGCCGGCCCTTCTACAAGAGACAAGTGAAGTGCCGGCCAGCCCGAAAGCTTGAGCGTTTTACAATAAATTAACGTATAAAAGACACACGTTCCTTGATTCTCGAATTGTTATCTTACTTTATTGAAGGGATTCCAGTACTTATAACACACATATATCATTGGTGTCATTTTAAGTCAAAATACTCACAGACTTTGTGCTATTTAAGAATGTTTACCTATATATAAATTGGGAATAACCACAATGGAACTTTAAATGAAATTTATTGAAAGTAAAAATAATATTTTAAAAAATGAAATAAATTTGACACAGTATTAGATAAAAAAGGATATAGTTTTTATTTATTCAATATATTTCCCTTTATTTGCTACAACAGTCTAGAGGTGACCGTGGCGACGTTGACCTTGTCCATTTGGGCCATCACTGTGTCAACCTCTTTCTTGACAGACTGGATGGTGTTGTGGGGAGGTTTGTTGACATCTCTCTCAACAGCGTCCTATACATAGTAGTCGAGGGGGTTGCAGTCTGGAGAGTTAGGGAGTTAAATATCAGGACTCCAGTGACTGGGGACGTTGAATGTCCTTTTTTGCCTTGTGGGATGGAGATGAATCCTGTTGGAAGACAAAATTCTGTCCTCTGGACATCATGTCCATCCAAGATTCCGCAACGGTTTCCAGGACATTGATGTTGGTGTCAGCGTTCATCATAAGGCCCTTCTCAAAGAAATGGGGAGGCATGACATCACCCTCACTGCTGATAAGAACCATCGTGGAGACAGGAAATTTCGTGTGCATCACAAGTACCTCTGAGGGGTCTTTAGAGATCCAGAGATTATTCCTGGTATTTACCTTCTGGTCCACGTCAAGTTATTTTTTTTCAGAGAAGAACTTCAGCATGGCACAAGTCATGTTTTAGGTTGTTGAAAAGGTCAGAAGCCTTGTTATCCTTTATATTTATAGTCAGCAACTTTATCTTTCCGAAGGGCATAGGACTTGAGACCAAGATCCTCATGGATAGTTCTGAAATTGTCATAGAGCAATCGATTATTTCATTAGATATGGCTTTCATGCTCTTCGCAGGGTTTTCATCAATCTTTAACGATACACAGCGGTTTTGGTCAATTTAAGAAAGTCCACGATAAGAGCAACGATGATCGTTGCTCGATTTTAAAATTCTCGTTTATTGATTATCACTACACTGTACACACATGTACTGTTGAATTTTACATTAATGAAAAAATCAAACCGGGGTTTAACGACTAGGCATCCTGGCAAGCGGGGAAGTTAAAAATAGTAGCGAGGGTGATATCTGACCTCTCCGTTCTCCCACTTATCCGAGCAAGGTTTCTAACATGGGCTTCTAGCTAAATAGACTTGGACTTATGTGACTAAAGGTGTTTGCATTGCGGACGGCCACAGATATAAATATAACATTTTGAGCAGATAAGCAAATAAAATCACACGTTTATAAATGTAAGGATTTGGATCACTATATACATCATAATAAATTGAAATGCCATTATGGTTTGTTTTTTATTTTTTTCATAATTATAATTTCAGAGACGTCTCACATAGTGAGAGAGAGAAAAAGGAAAACGAATTTATCAAAAGTAGTAAAATATTACAAGTAAACTTATAATGGATATCTAAAGGTTTAGAGGGACGCAGTGGTAAAAAGAGAGGAAGTCTGAGTTGATTCTTGCAATGGCGTTCGGCAATGCAATACGTGCCTGTGTAAGTGAGGTATTGTTTTCATTGACTGAACTCCCAAGACGTTCCATAATCAACATTAGATCAGACGGGGGAGGTAGGTAAGTTGAAAGTGGAGGAATGGGAAAGGTGGAGTCAAGAGTTGCTCTGTTGCCAATGATGATTGAGCTCGGATGAAAATAGAGAAAAAAATAATAAAATGGTAAAAAATGATGGTTGTAAAGATGATCCGAACGTTGAGAAAAAAAAAAAAAACTCGAACTGGTCGCTTGAGCTCACTGTTGGGAAATGTACAGCGAGGAAGGTTGAGCCAGCTGGTTGAATCAAAATAAAAAAAAAATAAAATAAAAGTTTGGTTGGCGCGCAGGAGACTCTTGACCGCGGGAAATATGAAAGGTGAGGATTGTGGAAGGTAAAGGGTACTATTGCCATTGATGATTGAACAACCAGACATGGTTGAATGTAATGAATGATGTTGTCGGGTGAGGGATAAAAAAAAATAATCTTTGGATTTCCTAAACTCGTTATCGGGAATTGTATACCGATGAAGAATGGTCCAATAGATGAATTAAAAAAAAAATAAAATGGGTGGCAACAGGAACTCTACGCGAGACTGCATGAGGTTCAGAGGAAATGGGTTAAGGAGGTGTGAGCAAGTGATATAGGAATATAGGTTTGGGAGATAGAGATAGAGAGAGGCGTCAATATGAAATAAAAATAACAATCTAATAAAAACAATGATATCAGAAATAAGACGATCTTAAGGTAATAAAAAAATATTAAACCGTTGAAATAAACTAAAATGATGTTTAAAAAGCTTGAATATCTAAAGTTTTAAAATCTATATATGATGACAGAGAAAAAAAAATTCTCGAATAGTAATAATTCAAATGATTGCTGATGGTTGAATATTCTAAGATATAATGACTAATGACAATAATATCTATATAATAATGTTGGCTTGGATGGTTTATAATGGCTGCGTGTGTTGGGGCATAGGAGTACTCGGAAGATCGGCGGTGGTGGAACGAAATTGGAAAAGTCAACATGGCCGCCGTATTTGATTTTATTTGCTTGAGCTTCTTTCGAGCAAAAGGGGCTCACCCTTGAGGATCTCGTGGAGCCTCGCGGACCAGTACCTGATGTCGTTCCGCACGGCTTCCAGTTGCCGGAAGAAGTGTTTCGCGGATAGGTGCCATAGGGAGGACATAGGCACGTGGAGCCGTCACTTCTTGGAGGGCCTCGGTCAGTCAGTCTATCAAGATGTCCACGCTGGGCCGGATGTAAGTGGCGGGCACCTCAGAAGCGTCCACGTAGTGTTCCCCGTCTTCGTTCAAAGTCCTTTGTCCACTGTCCGCCATCAATATCCTGTCGACTTATATGGGTCTACTGTCGTAAACCCGGGTAAGACAACAAGTGAGTTGGAAGCAGTCGGGGTTGAGTGGCAAGGCGTGCGGAGTGGGAAGTCCGCACGGGACAGTAAGGACAAAGTTTGGGATCAAAAGACGCCCTCCCAGTACGTCTCAAGTGGCACCAGAACCAGGGGAGAGTTGAGGATTAACAGAGGAAAGCTCGGCATCCAGCCTGAAGCCGCGGGGACCGTCGTGAGATGATAATGGACTTAGTACTGAGCGGGCCTGTCCGAAATATTCACCAGAACCTAACTGTCAACATCCGGACAAACGCCCCTTTATGTCCCTCTCTGGATCCCCCGGGTGTTGATGCTCATTGGTCAGTCTTATGTGGGTCATCCTCCCCTCCCCAGGGGTCCGGTGGAAAACTGGTGTCACTTTGAGACGACTAGAAAAGACGCCATACTTTATTACTTACATATATTTGTTTAAAGGTTAATGACTCTTCCAGTAAGGTATATCAATTAAGAAGTTTCAGAAGATGAGTTTCTTTTAATTGTAAAAACGCTACAAGCTTTCGGGCAAAAGCCCTTCGACAGGCAAGATATAACTACACTGTGAAAGATATCGATGGTTGTAGTGAATATATACACGTATTAATTTACATAAATATGAAAAAGGGCATGCAAATGATCAATTTAACTATTTGAAAAAATGAAAATACAAAATAAAATAAAAAATCCTAGAGGGTAATTCAAGAAATGCAAAAAACATTAGCTGAAAGAAAAAGAATATCAATGAGGCAAATATATGAGTGCAATGAATCTTCAACTATATAACTAATTATATCTAAGTAACTATTACGGGTGGATTTGTGCGGTTAAAGGTTATGCTCTGGACTGCCATCTATGATATTGGTATTTAATGATTAGTGAGAGACAAACCCGATTTTGAACCGGTATGACTGAGATGGTGGGAAGGGGGGGGGGGGGGTATTAATATACCTAAGGTAGAAACTGAAAAATTCAATTGGAAATGTAGTTTGTGTAGATTGCGGGAATGTCTATTTTTCTATTTATGCTGTGTAGCTTGGATGAAACTATGGATTCCAGTACCGATATTTGGTGTAGGTTGGAGATATTTTTGTAGTGAATGGTTGGGTTAGCAGTGTCAAAGGAATGGCCAGAAGATGCAATGTGTTGAAAAATAAGGGAACGGGTATCTCGGTTGGTGATGTTGCGTGTGTGCTCGAACATTCTAATGGCGATGGTCCTACCGGTCTCCCCCACATAGGTGGCAGGACACTGTTGGCATGAGACCGAGTAGACTGCTCCAGAAGATGTTAGAGGATCAGTGGAGGAGTCGGTTTTTGTGATGGGATGCCTAAGGAGTGAGTGGAGGTTAGGTGTGTTAGTAAAAAAGGCACGGATGCCAAAGGGTTTGAGAAAATGGGAGAGGTTAACTGAGAGGGAAGAGAATGGGATCACGCATGTGGATTTGTAAGTTGCAGGAGGGTTAAGAGGAACAGGTGAAAAGGTGTGTTTTTCTATAAAGGATAGAGGGAAACCTGAAATTGTAAGATTGGAGATGATGCGGTTCTTTTCAATAGTTTTGAAGATGGGGAGTGAGCAGTGGGTTAATAGGCGGCGGGTGAGGGCTTTAACTATGTTAATTTTGTGGGAAGTTGGACAGTGTGACCTATAATGGGTGTATCTGGGGGGGGGTGGTTTTTCTTGTAGTAGACTGTGGTATGGTAGGAATTTGGGGTGCGTATGACTAGGGCGTCCAGGAAAGGAATAACATGCTCATGTTCTCTCTCAAGAGTGAATGTGATGTTGGGATTGTAAGTATGGAGGTCGGTGAAAATGGTATCCTCGCTGTCGGTTTTGCATACGCAGAAAATGTCGTCAACGTATCGTCGCCAGAAGAAGATGTTTGAGGGGTGCCGGTTGCAGATCCACTGGTCTATAGTAGACATCGTTATTTCAGATAAAATGGATGAGAGGGGGCTGCCCATTGGGGTTCCCCTGATCTGTTTAATGTGGGTATGAGAATAGGTGAAGGTGTTCATGCACAGGCAGATTTTGGTGAGTGAGATGATGTTGTTGGCTATGGTGGCATCTGTGTGGATGGATGAAAGGAATTGGTGGAGGTTATCTATCATAAGGCTGTGTGGAAGGCTGAGGAATAGGGAAGATACGTCGAACGAACACATGGATGAGTTTGGAGGGGGGAGCAAGTTTGTTATATCCTGTATGAAACTTTTGGAATTGGGTGTCGTGAAAGCTCTCCTGTTATTATTCCAAAGGGGGGTTAGAAGGTTCGTAAGATGTTTGGCCAGGGGGTAGGCAGGGGATAGGTGGTATGCGATGACTGGGCGGAGGGGGATGGATGGTTTGTGTATCTTGGGGAGGCCGTAAATATAGGCATTAGTTCCCAAATTGGAGGTGAAGTTTTTGTGATCTTCTGTTGTGATGGAGGCCGAGCGTTTCAAGCGGTTGAGGGAAACTCTAAAATTCTTGGTTGTTGCCTTGCTTTCTTCTGCGGAAATATGGGTGAAAGTGGTTGTATCATTCAGTATGTCTATCAATTTTGTATGGTATGCGATTTGGTTGATAATAACAGTATCAGATCCCTTGTCTGATCGGGTGATGACAATGGATCGCTGGGATTTCAGTTTGCGTATGACCTTGTGTTCTAATCTTGACATGGAGAGTGGAGGTAGCGGTCGTTGGAGGGTACGGGTTACTTGATTCCTGATGGTCCATTGGTCTTGGTGGGAGAGGGTTCTGATAGAGGCCTCTATTCCACTAATGAGTCGGGGTGTGTCTACTTTGGCTGTTTTCAGCCGGTGTTAGGGTTATGTCTGAGATGTTGATAACATTGGAGACCTCATGGTCGGTGTTCCTACGTTGGAGAGGGAAAGAATATTTCCGGGACCAAAACTCCAGTTTTTGGTTATGTTTGCGGTTTGTATTCTGTTCCAGGGCCTTAACGTCTGTTGTAGTTTTTTCTATGAAAGAGGTGAGAACTGCGATGTCCATGTTCTGTGTGATCAGAAAGATGAGTCCTTTGATGGACTTGCTGAGGAATCTGATGTTGGAATAGCGGCCTTTGGTTCTGGTGCGTAGTAGTTGTCTTTGGGTGCGTTTGATGAGTTCCGCTGAGAAAGAGTTGCGTACTGGGTCTTTCAATCTGAGTGACGGGGGAATGAAATCTAGTTGTTCGCATAGTTGGTTAAAACGTAGATGGCAGCGCCATTTGGCTAGCTGAAGTGATTTTTTATGGATGAGGAATTTGTATCTTTCGATTAAATCAGTGCTGAGATTCATGGTGAAAAGGTTTGATAGAAACGATTAAAGGTTAATGACTCTTCCAGTAAGGTATATCAATTACGAAGTCTCAGAAGATGAGTTTCTTTTAATTGTAAATACGCTACAAGCTTTCGCGCAAAAGCCCTTCAACAGGCAAGATATAACTACACTGTGAAAGATATCGATGGTTGTAGTGAATATATACACGTATTAATTTACATAAATATAAAAAAGGGCATGCAAATGATCAATTTAACTATTTGAAAAAATGAAATACGAAATAAAATAAAAAATCCTAGAGGGTAATTCAAGAAATGCAAAAAACATTAGCTGAAAGAAAAAGAAAAAGAATATCAATGAGGCAAATATATGAGTGCAATGAATCTTCAACTATATAACTAATTATATCTAAGTAACTATTACGGGTGGATTTGTGCGGTTAAAGGTTATGCTCTGGACTGCCATCTATGGTATTGGTATTTAATGATTAGTGAGAGACAAACCCGATTTTGAACCGGTATGACTGAGATGGTGGGAAGGGGGGGGGGGGGTTATTAATATACCTAAGGTAGAAACTGAAAAATTCAATTGGAAATGTAGTTTGTGTAGATTGCGGGAATGTCTATTTTTCTATTTATGCTGTGTAGTTTGGATGAAACTATGGATTCCAGTACCAATCTTTGGTGTAGGTTGGAGATATTTTTGTAGTGAATGGTTGGGTTAGCAGTGTCAAAGGAATGGCCAGAAGATGCAATGTGTTGAAAAATAAGGGAACGGGTATCTCGGTTGGTGATGTTGCGTGTGTGCTCGGACATTCTAATGGCGATGGTCCTACCGGTCTCCCCCACATAGGTGGCAGGACACTGTTGGCATGAGACCGAGTAGACTGCTCCAGAAGATGTTAGAGGATCAGTGGAGGAGTCGGTTTTTGTGATGGGATGCCTAAGGAGTGAATGGAGGTTAGGTGTGTTAGTAAAAAAGGTACGGATGCCAAAGGGTTTGAGAAAACGGGAGAGGTTAACTGAGAGGGAAGAGAATGGGATCACGCATGTGGATTTGTAAGTTGCAGGAGGGTTAAGAGGAACAGGTGAAAAGGTGTGTTTTTCTATAAAGGATAGAGGGAAACCTGAAATTGTAAGATTGGAGACGATGCGGTTCTTTTCAATAGTTTTGAAGATGGGGAGTGAGCAGTGGGTTAATAGGCGGCGGGTGAGGGCTTTAACTATGTTGATTTTGTGGGAAGTTGGACAGTGTGACCTATAATGGGTGTATCTGGGGGGGTGGTTTTTCTTGTAGTAGACCCCGTTCCCGGCTTTGTCTTTGACAAGCCGAATTTTTCCATCTGTAGTAGACTGTGGTATGGTAGGAATTTGGGGTGCGTATGACTAGGGCGTCCAGGAAAGGAATAACATGCTCATGTTCTCTCTCAAGAGTGAATGTGATGTTGGGATTGTAAGTGTGGAGGTCGGTGAAAATGGTATCCTCGCTGTCGGTTTTGCATACGCAGAAAATGTAGTCAACGTATCGTCGCCAGAAGAAGACGTTTGAGGGGTGCCGGTTGCAGAACCACTGGTCTATGGTAGACATCGTTATTTCAGATAAAATGGATGAGAGGGGGCTGCCCATTGGGGTTCCCCTGATCTGTTTAAAGTGGGTATGAGAATAGGTGAAGGTGTTCATGCACAGGCAGATTTTGGTGAGTGAGATGATGTTGTTGGCTATGGTGGCATCTGTGTGGATGGCTGAAAGGAATTGGTGGAGGTTATCTATCATGAGGCTGTGTGGAAGGCTGAGGAATAGGGAAGATACGTCGAACGAACACATGGATGAGTTTGGAGGGGGGAGCAGGTTTGTTATATCCTGTATGAAACTGGTGGAATTGGGTGTTGTGAAAGCTCTCCTGTTATTATTCCAAAGGGGGGTTAGAAGGTTCGTAAGATGTTTGGCCAGGGGGTAGGCAGGGGATAGGTGGTATGCGATGACTGGGCGGAGGGGGACGGATGGTTTGTGGATCTTGGGGAGGCCGTAAATATAGGCATTAGTTCCCAAATTGGAGGTGAAGTTTTTGTGATCTTCTGTTGTGATGGAGGCCGAGCGTTTCAAGCGGTTGAGGGAAACTCTAAAATTCTTGGTTGTTGCCTTGCTTTCTTCTGCGGAAATTTGGGTGAAAGTGGTTGTATCATTCAGTATGCCTATCATTTTTGTATGGTATTGGATTTGGTTGATAATAACAGTATCAGATCCCTTGTCTGATCGGGTGATGACAATGGATCGCTGGGATTTCAGTTTGCGTATGATCTTGTGTTCTAATCTTGACATGGAGAGTGGGGGTAGCGGTCGTTGGAGGGTACGGGTTACTTGATTCCTGATGGTCCATTGGTCTTGGTGGGAGAGGGTTCTGATAGAGGCCTCTATTCCACTAATGAGTCGGGGTGTGTCTACTTTGGCTGGGATCCTGTATTTTAGCCCTTTGGATAATAGTCTGTTTTCAGCCGGTGTTAGGGTTATGTCTGAGATGTTGATAACATTGGAGACCTCGTGGTCGGTGTTCCTACGTTGGAGAGGGAAAGAATATTTCCGGGACCAAAACTCCAGTTTTTGGTTATGTTTGCGGTTTGTATTCTGTTCCAGGGCCTTAACGTCTGTTGTAGTTTTTTTCTATGAAAGAGGTGAGTACTGCGATGTCCATGTTCTGTGTGATCAGAAAGATGAGTCCTTTGATGGACTTGCTGAGGAATCTGATGTTGGAATAGCAGCCTTTGGTTCTGGTGCGTAGTAGTTGTCTTTGGGTGCGTTTGATGAGTTCCGCTGAGAAAGGGTTGCGTACTGGGCCTTTCAATCTAAGTGACGGGGGAATGAAATCTAGTTGTTCGCATAGTTGGTTAAAACGTGGATGGCAGCGCCATTTGGCTAGCTGAAGTGATTTTTTATGGATGAGGAATTTGTATCTTTCGATTAAATCAGTGCTGAAATTCATGGTGAAAAGTTTGATAGAAACGATTAAAGGTTAATGACTCTTCCAGTAAGGTATATCAATTAAGAAGATGAGTTTCTTTTAATTGTAAAAACGCTACAAGCTTTCGGGCTAAAGCCCTTCGACAGGCAAGATATAACTACACTGTGAAAGATATCGATGGTTGTAGTGAATATATACACGTATTAATTTACATAAATATAAAAAAGGGCATGCAAATGATCAATTTAACTATTTGAAAAAATGAAAATACGAAATAAAATAAAAAATCCTAGAGTGTAATTCAAGAAATGCAAAAAACATTAGCTGAAAGAAAAAGAAAAAGAAAATCAATGAGGCATATATATGAGTGCAATGAATCTTCAACTATATAACTAATTATATCTAAGTAATTATTAAGGGTGGATTTGTGCGGTTAAAGGTTATGCTCTGGACTGCCATCTATGGTATTGGTATTTAATGATTAGTGAGAGACAAAACCGATTTTGAACCGGTATGACTGAGATGGTGGGAAAGGGGGGGGGGGGGGGTTATTAATATACCAAAGGTAGAAACTGAAAAATTCAATTGGAAATGTAGTTTGTGTAGATTGCGGGAATGTCTATTTTTCTATTTATGCTGTGTAGCTTGGATGAAACTATGGATTCCAGTTCCAATCTTTGCGAGGATACCATTTTCACCGACCTCCACACTTACAATCCCAACATCACATTCACTCTTGAGAGAGAACATGAGCATGTTATTCCTTTCCTGGACGCCCTAGTCATACGCACCCAAAATTCCTACCATACCACAGTCTACTACAAGAAAAACCACCCCCCCAGATACACCCATTATAGGTCACACTGTCCAACTTCCCACAAAATCAACATAGTTAAAGCCCTCACCCGCCGCCTATTAACCCACTGCTCACTCCCCATCTTCAAAACTATTGAAAAGAACCGCATCATCTCCAATCTTACAATTTCAGGTTTCCCTCTATCCTTTATAGAAAAACACACCTTTTCACCTGTTCCTCTTAACCCTCCTGCAACTTACAAATCCACATGCATGATCCCATTCTCTTCCCTCTCAGTTAACCTCTCCCGTTTTCTCAAACCCTTTGGCATCCGTACCTTTTTTACTAACACACCTAACCTCCACTCACTCCTTAGGCATCCCATCACAAAAACCGACTCCTCCACTGATCCTCTAACATCTTCTGGAGCAGTCTACTCGGTCTCATGCCAACAGTGCCCTGCCACCTATGTGGGGGAGACCGGTAGGACCATCGCCATTAGAATGTCCGAGCACACACGCAACATCACCAAACGAGATACCCGTCCCCTTATTTTTCAACACATTGCATTTTCTGGCCATTCCTTTGACACTGCTATCCCAACCATTCACTACAAAAATATCTCCAACCTACACCAAAGATTGGTACTGGAATCCATAGTTTCATCCAAGCTACACAGCATAAATAGAAAAATAGACATTCCCGCAATCTACACAAACTACATTTCCAATTGAATTTTTCAGTTTCTACCTTTGGTATATTAATAACCCCCCCCCCCTTCCCACCATCTCAGTCATACCGGTTCAAAATCGGTTTTGTCTCTCAGTAATCATTAAATACCAATACCATAGATGGCAGTCCAGAGCATAACCTTTAACCGCACAAATCCACCCGTAATAGTTACTTAGATATAATTAGTTATATAGTTGAAGATTCATTGCACTCATATATTTGCCTCATTGATATTCTTTTTCTTTTTCTTTCAGCTAATGTTTTTTGCATTTCTTGAATTACCCTCTAGGATTTTTTATTTTATTTCGTATTTTCAATTTTTCAAATAGTTAATTGATCATTTGCATGCCCTTTTTTATATTTATTTAAATTAATACGTGTATATATTGTTACATCATGATTAATGGCGTTTTATTATATTATTTTTAATATATTTGAAATTTAAATTATATATTTATTTATTTTTATATTCTATGATATTTATTTAAAACAGATTATTTTTAGATTATCATCATTTGTATTTAGGTACACTGTGACTTCACTGCTCTCTTTGATGTGAGAAAATAAATAAGATGATTCTGGTGGCTACATAAAGTAGACTTATCTCATTATTCCCTTTTATAAATTTGTAGGATGGTTGAAACACGCTCTGGTAAGATGCAAGACCCAGCACAGGAGAGAATCAAGGCTGAAGAGTCTGCCAAGCCGCAACCTGGTGCAACAATTGGTAGAGATGCTAGTTCCGACCCAGTTGTCCTGAATCCCAACATCGACATCCCCAAGTATGATGGAACAGAAGACCCTCGCCCATGGATTGAATCTCTTGAAGAAATTGGCTTCCTGTACCATTGGGCAGACTACATTATCTCCCGTTATGCTGCCATGAATATGATTGGTAGCGCCAAAACCTGGCTGAACCTACACAAAGTAAGTTTCACCAGCTGGGAAAATTTCAAGAGCCGCCTAATTCAGGATTTTGCCTCAGACGCCAACAAAGAAGAAATGAGGATGAGATTAAACAGGATACAACAGTGGAATGAACCTGCAATCAGGTTCGCAGAGGATATCCTTGTACTGTGCAACAAGGTCGACCCCCAAATGGAAGAAGAGACTAAAATAAACTGGGTTATTGGAGGGTTAAAGAAAGAATACTCTTTTGCCCTTCACCTAAACCCTCCTAAAAATACCAATGAACTTCTAGAAATTTGTAAAAAGCTGGATTTGTTCGAAAAGAATTACCAAGAACGTGCAGAAAAATCAAAAGCTCTTTATAATGGACCACGCTCTCCTCGTCCCCATCATCAAGAGCAATGGAAGAATGCTACGTCGTTCAGAAGACCATATCAGAACACCTCCAAGCCCCAGGCCCCCGCTCCGAGGTACTACCAAAACACCTCCAAGCCCCAGGCCCCCACTCCGAGGTATTACCAGAACAAGCCTCTGCCCCAGGTATCTGCCCCTAGACGATCTTACACTCCCAATCCTGAGCCAAAACCGGTCTACCCAAGTAAAACATACAATAAGAATCCAAATTCAAATAGGAATAGGACAGAAGACGGGAGACCAATATGTTTCAAGTGTAACAAGCCAGGACACGTAGCGCGGTATTGCAAAGTCAGGTTTGTAAGAATTGTGGAAGAGGACCCCATAGTTACACAAGACAAGGTCGAAGAAGAAATCCAAATGGATAATGGAACTCAGAAGTCGAGACCTCTGCTCTACTCTGACGTAAGTAATAGCCCGTACTCGAGTATCCCTACAAGGAATAGATATGCGGCATTAGAAGATTTAAACTAAACATCGCGCCTGAGTCCGTCAATCAAAGCAAGTCAACCATAAATGGAATTAAAAAGTTAGACCCCAAATATAAAATGAACATTAACGTGGATAGAATCGGTATCTGCGAAGCTTTGATTGATACAGGCGCCGATCTTTCAGTGGTCGACCTTAGTACAGCTCTTAACACAGGTCTTGAAATAATAAATCCTGATAAAATGTGCTCCGGACCCGATGGCAAAGAATTAGATATCGTAGGAAATATTATTTTAAATATAAAATTTGATGACAAAACAATTACACATCAATTTGTGATAATGAGAACACATTTGCGAATATTTATACTTGGACGTGATTTTCTTAAGAAAATGAACGCAAAAATTGATTGTCAGCGTGAAATAATCAAATATGACTTGACAGAAAATCGTGACGTAATCAAATATCAACAGAAGAAAATAAAAAGTGCAAAGGATGCCATTATACCAGAACTTTCTATTAAATTGATTAATGCATTTGTAGAAGCAGAGGATGGCGAATACATCATCGAGGAGAACCATAAAATGTTTCAAACAAATGGACTTCGACTAGCGAGAAGCTTAATAAATGTTGTGAATAAGGAAACATATATCTGGATAACAAACCCTTACCCTCGACCATTAAAAATATTAAAAAACCAAACATTGTGCTTTGGAAGCCAGCCAGCCGAAGTGAATCTTATAGAAGAAAGTGAACAAAAAGAGCATGAAGAACCCCAATTTCAGATAAACGAAAATTTAGCATATACGGAAAAGGAGCAATTGAAACAAGTTTTGGAAAGGTACGAGGATTTGTTTTCGTCGGGATTAGGAAGATCCAACTTAGCGAAACATCGGATCGATACAGAAGGCGCGAAACCGATCAAACACAAGCCGTATAGGGTGAGCGCGAAAAAGCGAGAAATCATAAAAGAACAAATTGATGAAATGCTCAGAGACGGCATAATTAGACCATCCTCGAGTCCATGGTCCTTCCCTGTAATCTTGGTCAAGAAGCGAGATGGTAAGTACAGATTTTGCGTTGACTACAGAAAATTGAATGATGTAACAGTGAAGGATGTTTACCCAATTCCCAGAATTGATGAAGTATTGGATACACTTCAAGGATCCAAATACTTTTCAGCAATTGACCTTAAATCAGGATATTGGCAAGTAGAGGTTGAGGAGAAAGATAAAGAAAAGACAGCCTTCACTACAGCACATGGCCTATATGAGTTCAAAGTAATGCCCTTTGGTCCATGCAATGCCCCTGCTACATTTGAGAGGAACATGGAAAATATGCTTGGTAATCTTAGATGGCAAATTTGCTTATGTTATCTAGATGACGTAATCATTTATAGCTCGGATTTTTCAACACATCTCAAAAGAATAGAAGCTGTTTTAAAATGTTTTCGCGAGGCTAATTTAAAATTGAACAACAAAAAATGCCAATTTGCTTTCGAAGAACTGGAGATTCTTGGCCATATAACTAATCAACATGGTATAAAACCAGCGGAGCATAATATCAAGGCTATTAGAGATTTTCCTCGGCCCAAAAAGATAAAAGAAGTTCAATCATTTTTAGGAATGTGCTCATATTATAGAAAATTTATCAAAGGTTTTTCAAAAATTGCCGATCCATTAACCAGTCTTATAAAAAGAATGTACCTTTTACCTGGACAGAAAATCAAGAGAAAGCATTTCAAACCCTTAAAGTAGCATTGATAAATCCTCCAATCTTAGGGCACTTTGACCCGAATGCAATTACTTACATTCATACTGACGCATCTAACATCGGCCTGGGTGCAACATTAGTCCAAAAGTTCGGCGATAAAGAAAAAGTTATCTCATATTTAAGTCGAACACTGAGCAAACCTGAGCAAAATTATTCGACTACCGAAAAAGAATGTCTAGCTGTTGTGTGGTCAATGTCCAAGTTACGACCCTACCTATATGGAAGGCACTTCAAAATCGTAACTGATCATCACGCACTATGCTGGCTTAAGAATCTGAAAGATCCGACCGGCCGATTAGCACGATGGGCACTGAAGATTCAGGAATATAATTTCGAAATCATACATAAATCGGGTAAAAAACATCTGGACGCTGATGGTCTATCTAGAGGACCCTTACCTGAAAACGAATGGGACGAAGATTATGAAAGACTATTTCTGAATCAAATAATAGACGAAAAGGATGATTTTATTGAGAATATTAAGGAGAACCTTAGTGGAAACAAGCGTTCAATTACACAGAACTTCAAAGAAGAAAATGGGTGTCTCTACAAGAAAAATCCAAATCCTGAAGGTAGGGCATGGTTGCTGGTAGTGCCAAAGAAGAGAAGGAAGGAAGTCATGAGTGAATACCACAACCATATGCTGAATGGCCATCTGGGCGTCGCCAGAACCACTTACCGATTGAAGAATAAATACTATTGGCCTTCCATGTTGAAAGATGTTTCAGAATTTGTAAAGACGTGCCATCTTTGCCAAAGTCGGAAAGGTTCAAATCACTTGCCTTCTGGACTTCTACAACCTATTCCCCCAGCTAACTACCCTTTTGAAAGAATCGGAATTGACTTTGTTGGCCCCTTGCCATCAACGAAAAGAAGAAGGAAGTGGATAATTGTGTTGACTGATTATTATACCAAGTATGCTGAAACAAAGGCAGTATCAGAAGCAACCGTGAAAGAAGTCTCTACATTTTTAATCGAACATATTATTTTACGCCACGGGGCCCCAAGATTTCTTATTAGCGATAGAGGTTCACAATTCACTAGCAATTTGATGAAGGAGGTAATGAAAATGTGCAAAGTGAAACACTGCTTCACAACGAGCTACCACCCCCAGACTAACGGACTAACGGAACGGCTAAATAGAACTTTAATCAATATGATCAGCATGTATGTGAACACAGACCAAAAGAACTGGGATGAAATCCTCCCTTTTATCACCCACGCGTATAACACCACGATTCAAGAAACCACAGGCTACTCTCCATTTTTCCTGTTGTTTGGAAGGGAACCCATGTCCCTCTTAGACGACGAGAATATCCCAACGGACAGTAACATGGACGATTACGACGAATATATAGAAAACTACTTAGATAAAATAGCAAGGAGACGAGACAGGTAGTCATTAACAACACAGAGAAGACTCAGGAAAGAATGAAAAGAAACTATGACAAAAACACAATGAGAAAATCTATGAACCAGGACATTTAGTGGCAGTTTGGACACCAGTCAGGAAAATCGGAAAATGCGAAAAACTATTGAGAAAATATTTTGGCCCATATCGAATATTAAAGAAGCTGTCTAACGTAAATTACTTAATTGAGCCGAAAGATAATCCTGGCCAAGACCCATTGATTGTCCATGTCTCAAGACTCAAACCCTATTTTGAGGGAATTGATGAGGTAACTCACGAGGACGTGACGACCTCTGGAGAGGGGGAAGTGTTACATCATGATTAATGGCGTATTTATTATATTATTTTTAATATATTTGAAATTTAAATTATATATTTATTTATTTTTATATTCTATGATATTTATTTAAAACAGATTATTTTTAGATTATCATCATTTGTATTTAGGTACACTGTGACTTCACTGCTCTCTTTGATGTGAGAAAATAAATAAGATGATTCTGGTGGCTACATAAAGTAGACTTATCTCATTATTCCCTTTTATAAATTTGTAGGATGGTTGAAACACGCTCTGGTAAGATGCAAGACCCAGCACAGGAGAGAATCAAGGCTGAAGAGTCTGCCAAACCGCAACCTGGTGCAACAATATTCACTACAACCATCGATATCTTTCACAGTGTAGTTATATCTTGCCTGTCGAAGGGCTTTTGCCCGAAAGCTTGTAGCGTTTTTACAATTAAAAGAAACTCATCTTCTGAAACTTCTTAATTGATATATATTTGTTTAAATTACGATATATATACAGTATATAAAACGAAATGACAAATGGTTTTGTGGTGAGCGGCAACTGTCTGTTACCACGAAATATCTATACTTGGGATATCCGCTTACAAGTGCAAATTCACTAAACAAGGTAGCGTCACACTACAAGGGCAAAGCCCTGGCAGCAATTGGCGCTGCGTTGCAAGTTCTGACAAAATCCAAGATGAACTCTCTAAATGCGGCAATGAGATTACTTGACTCGACGGTCTTGCCTCACATGCTATACGCCGCACCCTGCTGGGCACTCAACCAAGTAAAGGTAGTTGACCAGGTTCAGGATATTTTCCTAAGACGCTACCTAAATTTACCAAAGTATACTCCGGGCTTTATGCTAAGAATGGAGTGCGGACGAGTATCACAGGAAGTTATCATAACTAATCAGGTCCTGAGATTTTGGGGGAGGATTATGAAAATGGAAGAGAGTAGGTTGCCCCGGGCATGTTTGTCACACCTCTGGACATTACACAGCAATCAAAGGGCTGGTTTAACCTTTGTCGAAAACCTGTCAACCATTTTAGACTCAAACGGTTTTTCGTTCCTGAAGGGTTGTCCGGATTACACTGCAATACTGACTGAAATCCCTGCTATTATTCGAATAGCAACCGAACAAAGCATCCAAAAAGACATGGCGAAAATTCTAAATACTTCACATTACAGTCACTTCAAATACCTAAAAAATTCAATAACAGCAGAACGATATTTATTCACAACTATTCCTCTAGCAATTAAAAGTTTTTTTGCTCAACTGAGACTCCTTTGGACGATCTTCCCAGAAAATCGTTCAAAACGCTGGAAGATTGATTTGACTCTAACTTGCGATCTGTGTAAAAACATAATCCAAGACGAAATTATGCATATAATATTTGGATGCTCTTGCTTAGAGAAACAGAGGAAAGAAATTTTGGGTGACTTACCCTGGTCTTAACCTGACTGCCAACAAATTTTCAGCTGGATTGACACACTGATGGTTGATCAGGGTCTCTCCCTCGGTTTATATAAATTCTACAAGGCCGCAGTCAATGTCCGTTGGAGAATAATGGATTCGCCGAATGTCGTGGTTTGCTTGGAGGAAGAAAACGAAGATTTAATGCGGCTGATTCCACACTAGCCCTCTCAATGATATCCTAACCATGACATATTCTAAACATTGGAACTTTAATTTAAATATATAATCATGTATGGTTCCTTTTGCTCTGTATGTTTATTTTTTTGTATATATGGTTATATTACTTTTTGTTTGTTTTTTCTTTCTTCTCTCTTTTCTTTTTCCTTATTACTTCTTGTATTCTAGTTTTTACTTTTGAAATATCTTCCTTTGCTAAATCCCGTAGAGGGGAATCATGTATAGGGCTGGATGCCCCAATAAAAAGGCTTGTGTGTGTGTGTGTATATATATAAAACGTCGGTGGACGAGTGGGTAACACCCTCGATTCCCGACAGTCATGAACCGGGACTGAATCCCGCGTTAACCTTTTGTTTAATATGTGAATTACCTTCACATATTATTCATTGTTTCAATTATCATAAACTAGGTTGTTATTGTTGAGCGGTACCTAATAAAGTGATTTTGGAACCGAACCGAAACAGCATACTTCCATAGCTAATTTGTCTTTGTATTGTAACGACGCTTTGTTTGCGTACAAGGTTTAATGTAGGTTTGTTGTGGATATAGCTTAGTTCGATATACTTTATTACCAGGAACTGTTAATGGGATTGATAACTAGGTAGATGGACTTGTCTCAATTATCCGTTATCAGAAGGATCCTCCTTATCAACGTTCAGCTCCATACTGTCCACGTCCAGCCTGTGCTACACCACCTTGTAGGATCTTCCACAGCCCAGGAGGCAAATCTCTGCCTTATTCCACTCTCCGCAGATGTGGCCAAACTCTGGCCTCCCCCCCCCCCCACACGAATGACATTTTTTGGCACCTGTTCCCCTGACACATGGCCATCCCCCGTAATTAGAGGCCACCCATCTTCTCCCAACTATACTCTGGAATCTTGGCTTCTCAGTTAGCTTGTCATCTATTCTACAACATATACGAAAATATATAATACTTTAAAGAATCATACCACACCTGGATTATCTATCTATAATAATATAATACCCGGACCATCGCTATAAGCATTGTATATATACATTGGACAATATTCATAATGAGTTTTACATGTATAGAAAGGTATTTTTATATTAGATGTAACAACCTCTCCTTACGCCATGATTACTTAGGTCACATGTGAATGCCCTCCTTTTTGAGACCATACTTTTCACCTATAAATCGGATTTCAACACTTATGACATATCATTAAAAGAATTTCTAACATTTGAATTCTGTTAGAGACAGCAATTTTTTTTGACGATAAATTAAGCTTTTATTAATTATTTAATTCCTTTGACATTTTAAAAATTAATTTCATCAATATATTGCTTCTAACATTTTCTTAATATATATCCAGACATTTTAAACCCATATCCAATGGTTCCAATGCCTGATATTACTAGTAAAGACATTTAGTGTAACTAAAGTATGAATGGTCACAAACCTCTGTCCACCGTGATATTCATGATCAGTACTGTATGTACAAGAAGTGAAAACAAAATTTAATTTTTACACATACACAATCACTTTGAAGGTGTTATTAATATTACACTGATATTATCAAGAAGAGGTCGCCGTATATAAAATATTTTTTAGAAAAACAGAGTCCAATTACTAGACGCTATCCAGCTACCAGAATTTCAAGAACTACATGTAGGAATATCACCACACATTCATCAAATACATTCAATCTTATAATCTTAATAATGTTCCTTGAGCATTTTTGTCAGATATCATCTCTATCATAGATGAACCATTAACTTTGTGAAAAATGTTTCATTTTCTGGAATTATAAATCAATCATATCCCAAAATTATATGAAATTGTGAACGTTTTTTAAATTTTCATAGCTTATAACATATTTAAATATTTATATCAAATGTATCTTAGTTTTAAAAATTATTGAGTTTCCTGGGACACGAGTCTACAACAATCGGTCAGTTCTAGGGCCCTAGCTTTGCTGGCGCCATCAGGTCAGATCCGATGGTGGGGTTAGTAAAAGCTAGAAGTGGAATAGGACTTCTCAGGACCATTTAGGGCTCCTGGGGAGTGAACCGCCAAAAAGGGTAACGCGCCGAGGCAGGTACTTCCAGAGTGGTGAGGAAACTCTGCCGGATAAAAGTTTATTTTTCAGGAGATACCTTTTATCCAAAATAATATATATATTAATAATGCATTGATATATATATAATAGAAATATAATTGAAAATGATAAAATGCACACAAAATTGAGAAAAAAATGTCAAACTTTTATACTTTGTTATTGTGTATTTCGCTAAACAATCATCTTCCTTGCTACTGTAATAATAAAATATCCTTTTTAATGTGAACATGTTCTGGATTCTTCTACGGAAACACCAGTGAACAAAAGCCATCTACCTCTCAACATATATAACAATATGATAATCGAGAATGCGCCATAATCGTTTCTCGGCGTGCCGAGAGGAGCTTAAAAGAGATATTGGATTTCCTAATCTGCCAGAACACACTGTTTAACATGTGCACAGAAGCAGTCTTATGAGGCCAACAGTGACAAAGAAGGAACGTCTGCAAGAAAAAGAACTCGCGTCGTTCGGACAGGGTAAGTGACGAAGAATTTGTCAAATGTCAAGATTGATGGAGACCCTGTAAAGAAGATCATGAGGGCCATAGACAAGAAGTTGGGTATTGGCCTATTACAATTACAACTCCATTAGAGCAACCGTGGTCTCAGGCCTATGCCCTTTAGAAATACCAATTGATAACTCAGGCTATGAAGGAAAGCAAAAAAGTAAAGGCTACTGCTTTCCTCCTGACACATGACTCTTGTGGCGTTCTGAGCTTCCTCTCTGATGAAAAGAACGTTGAATAAGACAAAATTTGAATGCCAGGAATGATCGTTGGATCTGTATAGACCCCTCAGAGGCACATTTCTTGATGCACACGAGAATCCCTGATCCTGTGATCTTCTTTGGTGTCATCAGCACTGAAGGGGATGTCATGTCTCCCCACTTCTTTGAACAGGACTTCAGGGTGAACCCTGACACCTACATCAATGTCCTGGAGACCGTCGTAAAGCCTTGAATGGACATGCTGGCCCCAGAAAGGAATTTTATCTTTTAACACAACTCAGGTCTAGTCTATAAGGCAAAGAAGACACAGACATGGATGACATTTAACGTCCCTAGACACGGGAGATACGAGTTCGACTCTACTCAACAGCATAGACTATAAAAAACCTTCCCTAATATTTTATCCATTATATTACCGACCTTTTCAAACTGAGTCGACACAAAATTAAACACCAAAGCATGAGAGACCCTCGTGGACTTATTCGCAGGAAATATCTACATCACCTACGCAAAGTTTTTTCCAACTAAAATACTTTTAAAATTACTCCAAGACCAAACAATCCTTGTACCTCAACTAAATATACGTTAAGAGGTAATTATTATGAACACCGAGAATGTAGGATTGTCCACACAAGACCAACTTTTAGTCAGAATAGAGCACCCGACATCGCTCTCAGAGTAGAAGAACTCGACCCCTAATTTCGCGGCACCTATCCTTCATCACTACATGGTACGCATTACAAGAATTCCAAATTTTTGAACCTCTACCTCAGCACTCTAAGACCACCTCCAGTGCTCCAGTGACGCCCAGTTACCCCCGATGCTCCTATCAACCTTCAAGTACTGCAAAGGCATCACAGGTACACCTGATGGGAGGGTGGCGAAAGGTAGGGAGGCGCTATGCAGGCTGTCTAGATTGACTTTGAAGAGAAGGGAAAAGGAGGGTACCATTTTAAGAACCTTTACCTTTCCTTCGTCGAGACAATTCTGCTATACTACGCTTCCAGGGCCTGGTGGTAGCGAAATAGGGACCACAAGGTGGCAATGGGAAGGGTGGAAAGGACGGCGGCCGTTGGGATCACAGAGAGATACCATACTACCAGCACAGAGGCACTGTTGGTCCTCTCTGGGTTAACACACACTGGTGAAAAGCCCTTTAAATGTGAATATTGTGAATATAGAACAATTTATAGTAGTTATCTTAAAAAGCATACATTAAAAAACACAGGTGAAAAGACCTTTAAATGTGAATATTGTGAATTTAGAACAGTATCAAGTAGGTATCTTAAAAGACATATATCAAGACACACGGGTAAAAAGCCCTTCAAATGTAATTATTGTGAATATAGAACAGTTGATAGTCATGGTCTTAAAATGCATACATTAACACACACTGGTGAAGAGCCTTTTAAATGTGAATATTGTTAATATAAAACAATAAAAAGTAGTAATCTTAAAGCGCATACATTAAAACACACAGGTGAAGAGCCCTTTAAATGTGAATTTTGTGAATTTAGAACAATTTATAGTAGTGATCTTAAAGAGCATACATTAACACACACAGGTGAAAAGCCTTTTAAATGTGAATATTGTGAATATAGAACAATATCAAGTAGGTATCTTAAAAAGCATATATTAACACACTGGTGAAAAGCCTTTTAAATGTGAGTTTTGCGACTATAGATCAAGAAACAAATGCAGCCTTAATCAGCATTTGCTCACACACACACCAGGAAAGGTCATTTAAGTATATGTTTTATAAATATTAAGCAATTAAGAAATGTATGCTGAAAAGACATTCGATTAAATACTGGCGAAAGGGCCTTTTAAATGTGAACATAGTGAATTTGAGTAGACATAACAGCTCCCTCAAAAAGCATTCATAACTTTACATAGGTAAGATGTACATTAATGGCATGCATGCTGCATATTTATCAAAAGTTTAAATGAGAACATCTTTATTTTGCAACCATATACAATAAAACCCTGATAAGACAAAACCAGGATATTTATGAACCTTCCTTTCTAAAGAAACCAATGTAAATCCGAATTCCATTAAAAATACCATTGTTATAACGAACATTGTGTTTTTCAAAATAGCAAACTATAAATAAAACGAAATCAATTTAGGTCCCAAAATATTAAATTCTATGTAAAATACCATGCCTATAACTAACTTTGAATTTTAATTCAACCAATTTTTGAAACTAATTAAAATTTTTGTGCGAGCTCTAGGTTACAGATCACAATTTAAAACAATGAATTTAAGGACATTGGTGTTTTCATTTATGATCCATTTTTTACTGCCTACATGCTTTTATAAATTTTATACCTTATTGAAAACTAAATTTCTATACATTCGTAAAATTCCTTTGAAAATGGCCAAATTATTGACACCGGTTTCAAAATATAATGGAAGTTCCGAAGAAAAAGTCACTCGTAACAATATACACTTGAAAAGAAAATAGCCATCATACAAATCATGTATTGATACATGAAAGTGGTACATCACAAGCAGAACTTGGAAGAAAATGAGGAAAAGTAGCAATTCTACGAAATGGGGCCAAAAAGAAGTTGGCCGCGAACATCAGTGTCATTATCTTCTTTTAGAAGAAGCTTGTATAAGTGGCTTGTACAAGCTAGGCTAAAAAATATCCCACTAAATGAGCCATATTTTACAACAAGAGGCCATTCTTTTATACCATGGGTATGAAATATGATGATTTTGAAGCCCGTAATGGGTGCTTTGATATAATTAAGGCCAGAAGAAATATTATTTTTTAAAAATTTGCAGAGAGGAAAGGGCAATGAACCTTTTGGTGGTGGAAGATGGAGAAAAAAAAACCTACTTTTTTAGACAAGTATTCTTCCTCCAATAATTTATAATCTTGATGAGTCAGGATTATTTTATAGGATTTGCCTGACAAGACACTCACCTTCAATGGCGACATTTGTTCTGGAACAGAGGCCAAACGAGAGAATTACCTTTTTGGCTGGAGCTGATATGGATTGCTTAGAAAGCAAAAAAATCTCTCCACCCATTAAGAAGCAAATAAAATAGCTTGAATGACAGTCTTAATTTTCAAAAAATATCTTCATTATTTAGATAAGTATTTTGCCAGTTAAAATAGATAGGTGGTGCTAATTCTAGACAATTATTCAGCACTCATCCCTGAAAAATATTCAGGTATTATATTCCCCCCAATGCCACAGCCAAGCTGCAGCCTATGGATATGGGAATAATTCATGATATTAAAAGGAGATATAGGATCAGGTTAATCAATAGATGCCTTATAGACATGAAAAAAAAACAGAGAGACCAATATTACATCGCTTGATTTAATAGAATGGTTGAATATGTCATGGGACTCTGTCCCTAAATCAACCATTGTAAATTGCTCTTCCATGTCTGGGTTCAGAAGCCTTCAAGATGAAATTACCCCACAAGATTCTTTAAATTTATTAAACCTTGAAGGAATATCAAAAGCATCCAAAAAATTTGAGCAATATATTCGTGTTAATGAGAATGAACAGTTTAAATCAGAAAAATAAAGACTTTTTAAATTAAGCCTATATTGTAGTATAAAAATATTGATTTAAAATGGATTTTTATACCTTTTAAATATTATTGATATAACTTTTCCTTGTATTATACTTTTCTTGATTTTTTTTAGACATATGGGGGGGGGGGGGGGTTGCATAATTAGAAGAACCAATCTTTTGCTTATTACTTTTGTTTCTTTGTGTATCTGAAAAAAAAAACATTAATATTATAAATGTCCAGTATGTGCTTATTTTTACATTATCCACCAAAATATCTTGTGATTAATTCAAGTATTCAGTTGTGTATATAGAACATGATTTGAAATGTTACACATACCTCTGTTAATAAAATTTCCTATTTTTGCCATATAGTAAAACTCATTTAGCATTTTTCAAACTCAATACCTCAAACAAACATGTTAAAATGGTGATACATTTTAATTATGAAGCCTGACAAGAAATTAAATTTTAGCATTTTTTCTTTTAAAATGATAATTGTCACGATTTGGTATTTATAATTAATTTTTTTTTCAATGGATTTTGTATATTAATTTAAAGTCATTTTTGTTATCATCATCCCATATAATGTAATTTTTTATATATATAAACAAACGATAATAAACAAAAATAACAATGTAATTTGCATCTTCATTATTAAAAAACAACATCAAATAAATTATCAATGTAAAACCATAAAACTTTTTAACATTTAACACAAAAACGTTACATTAAATTTTGGCGCAACTACGAAAGGATACCATACAAAAGGCTACGATGCAAGAAAGGTAGAAGGGTGGCAGGGGTTAACAATTTAAGAAAAATTTAGCGGTGAGAAAGGTTCAATTCGCCCTAAATCTTGGCTTAAACTATATGAATTAGAAACTATCAAGCTAGATGTGTGAAAGTGAAAGAATCAATAGTTTAATTTATTATTCATCAAAAGATGCCTTGGTATATAACGGTATAATTTTATTCTTGCATCACTTGGCCATTTATGTTCTTTATATCCCGGGTTTGTATTAGTAGAGTTTTACTTATAAAAGAAATATGTTTCAATTAAAAGAAAATTGATAAGGCACAATTTGGATTATAGATTATAAACACAAGGTAATATGACCAAATAATTTAATAGTGTGTGACGTTTCGGTAACAGCTGTGGTAAAATTTCTCATTCAGTACTTTTGTCTGAAGATGGTAACAATGCTGTTACCGAAACGTCACACACTATTTATTTGGATTTGGTCTTTGTTGTCTTTGTCTTAAATTTGAAAAAAAGAAAGACAATACAAAGTCCCGATGGCTTAACCTGAACTAAACGCTCCTAGCTTTACAGTAATGCTGGAAACTGACTTGAAAATTATAAATTGATAAATCAATACCTTTGTTGCAGGGATCAGTAGAAGTTGAGTCACAACGGTGGATGACGAGGCCTAAGTTAGAAAACAGTGATGAATAGTTAATACTTATTGAAATAAATATTTATTTAAAAATCACACAAATTAATATTAATACAAATATTATTCAAAACATTATTAAAATTTATGAGAGATAGTTCTTTTTCAGGCCTGTCAGAACCAAACGTTAGCGTCGATACAGTTTGTTTACCGGAATTTTTCAGGGTTAATCCTTTTTTTTGCTCGCGCATGCGCGGGGGGGCGGCCGGGCTGTGTTGCCACCGTCGGCTGGTCCAAAAAAGTACCTATTTTCGCGTCACTCTCCCACCTTGACCTTTTGAACTTTGCTATAAGGTCAATATTAATTTAAAAAAAAAAACAAAGAAGGAATTATCTCAAATCTAACAGAATGTTTTATGATTAAATTTTCTCTCAAAATTCAATTAAACCTAATCGGTAACTTGACTTTTCTTCCAGAACGCGTGTAAACTTTCCCTACTTTTACTGGAGTAGTTTTCTCTTGCACTGACGCGGACTCCACACCGGATGTTTTCCCCCTGACGATCTCATCCTCCGCTGGCTTAAGCTCCCCGTCGCCTTGCTCTACGTCCTCAGATGGTACTTCAAGTGGGAACAATCGTTGCACTGCACGCTTCATGAATCCAGACTTAGTCTTAACTTCTACAAGTCTTCGCACATTGTCAGTTCCAGGAAACACCTTCGTAATCTTTCCCATAGGCCAGTTTATTTGCTTCCTGTTTTCAACCTCCACAAGGACGATATCTCCAACTTTTAACTGTCGTTGTTTCTTGCGATTGTCGTGATGCACCAACAATCCTAGGTACTCGCTTCTGAACCTCTTACGGAATTCCTTCAGGAGTCGTTTGCGTTTCTCATAGCTCTTCCCAAAGCTACACCTGAATTCATTTAGATCAATCTCTCCTTCAGTTCTTGGTTCTCGAAGGAACATCTCTGGGGTTAATGGCACAAGGTCATCATTGTCCTCAACAATGTAGGTGAGTGGTCGCGCGTTGATAACTCGTTCACAGTTTTCGAGGATCGTCACCATTTCTTCGTAGTTGACAACACGTTTTCCCAGCAATCTTCGAAGCAGCTTTTTGGTGAGTCCAACAATTCTCTCGATCCAACCTCCCCACCACGGTGCTGCCGGAGGATTGAGCTTCCATTTCACTCCAAAATTAACTCGATAAAGCTCGTTCCGGAGTCCAACTAGATTCGTCCCATTATCTGAGTAGATGACTGCAGGGCAACCTCGTCTTGCTACGAACCTCTCTACTGCTCCCACCAATGCTTCCGTCGATAAGGAAGTCACCAGTTCGAGGTGGACCGCACGGTATACGCCACAGGTGAAGATGACGAACCAAACCTTCTGTCCATCTTCCAGATATAAAGGTCCTCCGAGGTCAATTCCTGTCACCTCAAAAACCACATCATCTCGTACGCGATGTTGAGGCAACGATGCCTCTGGTACGTCGACTCGCTTGGCTTCAAATCGTCGACAGCGAGGACATTTATGAATTACATGACGAACTAGTTGTCGAGCTTTTGGAATCCAGAACTTCTCTCTTAGTACTGATCGCAGCGTCTAGACTCCACAGTGGTACATTTTCTGGTGGACTGATTTCACAATTAGCTCTGTGACCGGATGATTCGTTGGGATCAAAATTGGCAATCGGAACAGTTCATCGTCATTTCGATTCACTATCCTCGTTTTCACTCTCCATAATCCTTCTTTATCTTGGAACGCGTGTAGCTGCTTCATCTTGGGATCTTCCTCACCGATCGATTCACTCTGTATTATCTTAACTAGGAACTTTTCAGCACTGTCTAGCTCCACTTGTGAGGTGATATCTCCTTTGTATTCAGAGGGCTTGAAACGTAGCATCCACGCGATTACTCTCAGTATTTGTGTTAGAGTCACTTCACGTTTTCCCTCGTATAGATTCAGATACCATGGATTCTCCTCGGGCTTTTTGGCTACAAATCCAACCACCACAGTCTTCCGCTTCTCTTCTTCAATGGCTTCCAGATCATACTGTACTTTTGATACTGGCCAGTCTTCTTTCTTTTCCTCAAGCCATTTTGGTCCCTCCCACCATCCGGATTTTATGAATTTCGATGGGGATTCACCACGGGATGGGAGATCTACTGGATTGTGTTCCCCTGCGACATGGTTCCAATCTTCACTCTTCGTAAGTGTTGTGATCTCCATGACACGGTTGGAAACGAACTGAGCCCAATTCTCTTGTTGTTGTATCCAGTATAGGGCAGGACTGGAGTCTGTCCAACATTGAATCTTCTCCGGACTTTCTTCTAAATTTTCCAGAACATGCATCAACAGTCGTGCTCCAATCAAACAGGCTAATAGTTCCAGTCGTGGAATCGTGATCCTCTTAATAGTTGCCAGTCGATTTCTTGCTTCAACGAATCGCACTACTATGACTGACGCATTCTCTATTCGCATGAAGATCACCGTTGCGTACGCTATAGCTGAAGCGTCACAAAACACGTGCAATGTTGTTCTTCCTTTGATAGGTAAGATCCATCGAGGTATCTTGATCTGATCCAATTCTAAAGCTTGCTTCCTCCATTTTATGAACTCGACCCGTCTGTCTTTGTTCAGCGGTTCATCCCATGATTTATTCTCCTTCCAAGCATCTTGAACCATCTTCTTAATCTTGATTGTAGCTGGACAGGTAAATTGAATCGGATCAAAAATGCGATGGCAGGCTGACAAGATACTTCTCTTTGTGATTGATTTTTCTTCATCTATATTTTTCAATGACTGCACATTAATGGCAATAGTGTCAGTCTGAAGGTGCCATTTCATACCCAAAATAGAGGCTGGATCTTGTTCTGTGATTCCAGGTTCATTCCACATCCAGTCTCGTAACTCAAATTTGGCATGAATCATGATGTCGGAGGATTCCTTGATAATTTTTTTGACATCATGTGTAGATGACAAACTAAGAATGCAGTTGTCAACGCAAAAACTTCGGGCAAGAAGTTCTGCGCACCTATTATCTTGAAACTGCGGCAGGGTCAGATGATACTTAATGGTTGCAGCTAGCAGAAAAGAACTTGAGGTAAGGCCAAAGACTACTCGGCAATGCCTGTAAAATTTTAGTGTCTTCTGGTCCTTTTTCCACCAAAGGAACCGAAGGAATTCACGATCTTCTTCTCGAACCTGAATCTGGAGAAAAGCTTTTTATATGTCTGCAATGATGCCATACTTTCCAAGTCTAAACCGCAAGAGCAAATCAGGAATGAGCTCATCAGGTTGTCTCCTTTTTCCAGACATTGATTTAATGATGGGAGCCCCTTTTTCTTGCAACTTGCGTCGAATACTGGACGAAGAGGAGTGGTGTGACTATCCTTGAGCACTGGGCGATAAGGAAGATAACTGCACTCCTCCCATTTATCCTCAACTTCCTCGATGAATTTCTCTTTTTCCACTCCTCAAAAATAGTATCATACTTCTCATACAGCATCTTGCCCTGGACATTCCTTGTTGTAGTCAGCAATCTATTTTCTGTAGTTCGGTGATTGACCGGAACTGGTGGATGTCCAGCTATCCATGGTAGTGACACGATGTACCTTCCGCTTTCGTCTCGTTTCACAGTCTCCTTGAAATGAGTGTTGGAGGCTTCGATTAAATCTTTCCTAGATTTTGTTTCTGCTGCATCCATGATGCCAAGCACATCTAATTTCCATAAATCCTGAACGTCGAAACTGTTAACGTGTTAGTTTACATCTCCTAATTTTCTATGTGTGAAAATATGTTTAATTTTTATATATACAAACTAGAAGAATGATTTTTCTATAAAATATTGTGCTGAAGTTACTCACAAAGGTCGTAGTAAAATCTACGACCCCATAAGGCCGTGGCCCAACCATGAGAACGAAATCTTAGAAACTAATAAATTTTACCATATATACCTTAAAGCCTTGTATAAAGATATGTTCATTTTTAAGTTTCTACAACTAACCTTTTTTTTTTTTTGTTATAGGTTCTGAAAGAGGACAAGAAACAGGATTCATCGAAAATGTAGACAAACGAGATTCGTGCTGTAATAAAATACCTTTGTAAGAAAGGAATGTCGCCAAGGAAATCTATGAATATATGGTGGATATATTAAGGGAAGATGCTCCTTCTTATAGCACAGTAAAAAAAAATGGGTAGATGCGTTTAAATTAGGGAGGATCTGCACCGTTTCGTTTCGTTTAAAATATATTATATAACATACCGCGTTACTGTTTTCACAAAAGCCTTCAATTTTAAAATAATTATTTTATTTCAATTTTATTTTTGATTTTGAAAGTAATTTGATCATAAATTATTTTTGACCAATGACAAAGTTTATTCCTTGTCTTTTCTTGTTAGCAACCCTGCTATAGATATTTCCATACCAAATCTATAAACAAAAATTTGTAAAATACCTTATTGTGCAATTAATTGTTAAAAAAGGAGCGATCTCTCGAAATATTTTGAAACAAAATAGTTTTTTTTCCTTTAAAAATCCAGGTATGCCATTTTTATATAAACTTATTAGGAGCGTTCCCAGTAAGCAACAACTTTGGCAACAACGTTGCCACCACCGCCATACCTTCGATGCGTTTTCCATGAGTTTGATTAAGAGCGATATATTTTGTGTGCCCCCCCCCCTTTATATTTAAATAATTTATATAAATATATAATTGAAATATTTCGTACTCTATATTTTTGTTAATTAATATTTTAAAATCTATATTTACCTTTTATATGTAAAAATGAGATTTTACATCTAAATAATAATTGGGCAAATGCTAACAGTCTTTATATACACTTTTACAGTACCTTTTTATTACAAAATTAAATCAAAATACGTTTATATTAAATAATAACATTTAAAAAAATCGACTTTCTGGTTCACACTTTTGTATCTCATCGATTATGTATTTTTTTATTTCTCTCTATAAAAAAAATCTCGGTATCGTTTAGATTAAAATATTTTAAGTGGCATATTTTCAAGTCATATATTTATACACAAGTTTTATTTAAAATACAATATAACGCGGCTGATGATTGTAAAACGAAAATTGCAATTATACCGCGAATGTTTCTTTTAAAATAAATTTCGATTTTTGTTTAAAAGAAACATTCGCTGTATAATTGCAATTTTCGTTTTACACAAGTTTTATATTTATTTTACAAATATTGTATAAGGTGTGATTAATAAACTTTGTAAAAAAATTCTTTATACATTTTTAATAACATGACGTTATGTTATATTCCAATAGGTAAAATAGGTTAGTTTCAGATAGGTTATAAATTAGGTTAGTTTCTTATAGATTATAAATTAGGTTAGTTTCTGATAGATTATAAATTAGGTTAGTTAAAGGTGTGTTATAAAAAGGTTAGCTTCACTAATTAAAATAGGTTAGTTTCAGATAGGTTAAATTAGGTTAGTTTAATCGATAAATAAGGTTAGTTTTAGATAAGTTGAATTAGGTTAGTTTCATATAATTTAAAAAATAATGTTCATTTTTAGAATAATTAATTTAATATTTTATTTTAAAAAATATATACAGTAAAACCCCGCTAATACGAACCCTGGATATAACGAACCTTCCCTTATAACGAACCCACGCCGATTCCCAATTCCATTCCATTGAAAATACCATCGTTATAACGAACTTTGCGATTTTTAGAATAACGAACTACCCCTATAACGAACCTATTTTCGGTCCCAAAATAATAAAATCTATTTAAAATACTATGCTTATAACGAACTTAGAATTGTAATAAAAAAAATTAAAACAACAAAATTTTAAGCATGTTTCAGCTCGCGGATCGCGATTTCAAAACAATGAATTTAGCGGCATTGTTTGTTTTGATTTTTGCACTTTATTTTTGCTGTATGTTGTATAATTTTTACACATTATACTTTTTATTAAATAGAATATCTTTGCATCCATTAAATTTGAAATATAAAAAATGCAAATGGCTTCCAAAAAATGAAGAAAACAAAGTCATTTTAAAAACAAAAACGTTATTTTCTCTAAAAAAAAAAGGCCATTTTCAGAACTTTTCAAAGTGAAAAAACACAGGCAAAATGTTAAGAACATATTAAAATAAGAGAATATAACTTTTCTATTATAAAATATAAAATATAAAGCTATTAAAAATTGTTACAAAGAGAAATCAACCTCCACTTTTGCCGCGATCGCGATCGTACGTTTTAGGGCAAAAAAAAAAAAAAGTCCAAATAAACGGTCCTGTGATGAAACAAAAA
This sequence comes from Cordylochernes scorpioides, assembly GCA_030710605.1. NCBI lineage: Eukaryota > Metazoa > Arthropoda > Arachnida > Pseudoscorpiones > Chernetidae > Cordylochernes > Cordylochernes scorpioides. The sequence goes on from CP092864.1 coordinate 191,173,581, forward strand.
TTATTTTTATGACATATTAACTATGGTGATTTTAAAGTCAGCAATGTTTTGCCTGACAGGTTAAAAAACGAAATCTAGACCTTGAAGAATATGTGAAACATGAAATGGAAGAAAAACAATAACTTTATTTGAATGGTGCAATGCTTGAAGAGTGCTTTGAAGCAACAAGGTATTAGAGTCATTTTTCCAAGTAAACATTGTATTATATTGCCACGTTTTTATTTTTAAAACGCTAATTTTTTGTTTTGTAAAACTTTAATTTTAAAGTTCATTATTTTAAAAGTGAAATGTTTGTTAATGGAATAGACATTTTACCTAAACTCATTTTATTGCCGCTTTCTTTTACAAGCCATTTGTTTATCTCCATTTTTACATATCGTTTTTATTGAGTTTTTACTAATTTTGCATGTACATCATTGACTTTTAATGAATGAGAAAAAGAAATTGAAAATAAACATATGAAAAATTAAAGTAACATTTTAAAGGAATTTATGTACAATTGAAAATTGTTTCTGTAACGTCTCATATTCTCCTTCTTGAAGCATTTATTCTCGGGTAATAAATGGTCGAAGTTGAGATATGTGAACGCGTCTTGCTTGCTTTTGGTCTTTCAGAGAGATATCATAGGTTACATCAGATATCTTTTTTTGAATGACAAATGGTCCTTCATATTTTGGTGATGTCTTGATGAGACGAGGGTCGTTGAAGGCAATTTTTCTTATGACTAAGTCTCCTTCTTTAAAGACATACTTGGGGTGATGGCTATCGTGTTTAATCTTCCACTTACTTCTACTTTGTTCTGTCCGCAGGCTAGCTTTCTTCCTGGCTTCTTCAATTGTAATTGGAGTTTGGTCGGCAAATTCGGGTACATTACCGATTCCATACATTAAGAAAAGCGGTGAAAAACCAGTCACGTCATCTGGTGATGGCTATCGTGTTTAATCTTCCACTTACTTCTACTTTGTTCTGTCCGCAGGCTAGCTTTCTTCCTGGCTTCTTCAATTGTAATTGGAGTTTGGTCGGCAAATTCGGGTACATTACCGATTCCATACATTAAGAAAAGCGGTGAAAAACCAGTCACGTCATCTGGTGTGGAATTATAATTTTTGACAACTTGCGGTAACAATGTGCTCCATTTACATCTAGGTTTCTCTAGAACAGCTATTCTCAGTTTTGTCATTATCGTATCATTTAATTTCTCACAAATGCCATTGCACTGAGGATGATAAGGCGAAGTATATGTGTGTTTAATTCCTTGTAAAGAAAGAAATTTGTTGAACTCTTTTGATATAAAATTTTTGCCACTATCTGTTAAGATAGTATTGATCGAATTAACAGATTTGATTATCTTATCAAGACATTGAGTGACAGCTTGAGCAGTATTTGTTATTGTGGGATATGCCCATAGATAACGAGTTGCGTGATCAACAAAAACTTGAATGAATTTATGATTTGTGTTAGCTGCTGCTGTTCCCAGTACAATAGTGTCACAACCGATCATTTGTAATGGTTGGATATTTGACGTTGGAGTGATCATCTCTCCTAAAGTTGGTTCATGTCTTTTTTTTTTTTTTTACTTATCCTTTTAGTCTAAATTAGACAAGATCTTGGAGGTCGTGCTCGTAAAGAAGCTCAAGAACTCTTGTGCACGACTCCATATAGGTTATATGCCAGTTACGTTAAAGCGCTGGTTTTATCCAACATTTCCCCGAGGTCACCTACAGAGAGGTGTAACTTGGACTTTGACCTGGTATTAAATGGCCGCCTCTAACATGAGGAACAGACGCCCTGTGCAGCCGCTCCTAACATGGAGAACAGACGCTGCTGAATATCCTGTAACCCAAGAATAGGAGCCCTTACAGGGTGCTATCAGTCGGGCCAACTGAACCCAGGTTTTTTAACGAGCTTGTTACTGCTCCCCCTCCTCCTTTTACATTCGGGCTTGGGACCGACACGGTGTGACGGTGTGTTCATGTCTGACCTTCACTAGTTGACAAGATTTACAAGATCGAACATAATTCTTGATATCAGTTGTTATTCCTTTCCACCAATAACATTGAGTTATAAGTTTGCATGTTTTGGTTATTGATGGGTGACTCAATGAATCGTGATATTCTTCCAATATTTTTTTTGTAAGCGAGTTTGGGACAACTGCTTTAAAAACTCCTCTTTGTTTGATCATTACCACACCGTCGTGAGTGTGGGAATTTTTCAAGAAACTCAAATCTGAATTTTGTTGGTGTTCTTGAAGTTCTTGAGTTGCAATGTTAACAACTGGGAGTCTTGATAAGGCGTCAACATGAGTTTGTTGCTTTCCAGAACGATGAACGATGTTACATGATTTCGAGGATAAACTAAGAATCCATCTAAAATACTTAGGTTTCGGTTTCTTCATGGTGAAAAGCCATTGGAGCGCCGCATGATCAGTGATTTCAAATGGTTGGTTTTCTATGTATACATGAAAGTGTTCAGTTGCTTGTATTACGGCTAGGCATTCCATCTCATAAGCAGAATAATTCTCTTGGTGTGGTTGCAGTGTTTTGGAGTAATAAGCAATTACAGTAAAACCCCGCTAATACGAACCCTGGATATAGCGAACCTACCCTTATAACGAACCCACGGCGATTCCCAATTCCATTTCATTGAAATTACCATCGTTATAACGAACTTTGCGATTTTTAAAATAACGAACTACCCCTATAACGAACCTATTTTCGGTCCCAAAATGATAAAATCTATTTAAAATACTATGCTTATAACGAACTTAAAATTGTGATTTAAAAAATTTTTAAAACAAAAAAATTTTGAGCATGTTTCAAATCGCGATTTCAAAACAAAATTTGCGGCATTGTTTGTTTTCATTTCCATTCTATTTTTGCTGTATGTTGTATAAATTTTTACACATTATACCTTTATTTAATAGAATATCTTTGCATTCGACAATTTTGAAATAGAAGAAAAATACAAATGGCTTCCAAAATAAAGAAAAAATAAAGAGTGGCGTTCTAAAAAAAAAAAAACAGTGGCAGCATGCCCTTTTAGAAGCATTCTATATCAAGTTTAACCTAGGCTAAAAAATAATTCTAAATAATTTTAAGGCCAGAAATGGTTTGAATAACAGGTTAAAAACAAGATTTAATATGCACTTCAGAAGAATATGTGGAAACTGGAATTGGAAGAAGAAGAAGAAAAAAAAAAAAAGTTCCCCCGTGTCTCATGGGCCACAAACAAATCAACTTATAAATTCTCAAAAACTACCACTACAGTTCTATTTTTAGAATGGAATTCTTGTTAGGTATATGACTCATTCAGGGTTCGCGGATATTCCCCCTGGCCGGCCGTTTTACCACCGATTTTGTTTGAAAATTGGCGTTTTTTATTCGCAATTTTACCGATCGCGCTATTGTATCAACATGTTTTGAGTCCGATTTTTCTGAATTGGATACTTTTGATTCATCCTCAATTGATTCAGAATACACGGAGCTTTATTCCTTTGATAGAAATAAGGATATTTTAAGACAATTCTTATTTTCACTTTTCACTTTCAAACAACAAGGTATTAGAGGAATTTTTTCAAATAAATATAGTATTATATTATTTGAGAAAGATGTTCTAAAATACTCTTATACCTTTCAAATATATAATTAATAATTTTTTGCCCTGGGGGATTTGGCTTAATTTTTAAATAATACATAGGTTTATATATAAGCATGTATGCTAATGATAAGAAGAACCTATTATCAAATGACTTCTTTTGATATTCAGCATTGCTGTAAAAAAATAGGTCAATTTAGGGAATTAAAACAAAGTGACCATTATTAAGTGGCTGCCTTTTCCTGTTTGTATGGCTGTTTTTTAATTATACAGTCTAAAAATTTGGAAAAGTTTAAAAAAATGGCCAAACCGTGGCTATAGTGAACCAAAAGCTCTGTCCCATTGGGGTTCACTATAGAGGGGTTTTACTGTACATGTTCCTCATTGTCTGGACCAATTTGTGTTAGGATTGCTCCAATTCCATATTTGGAGGCATCTGTATAAACTTTAGAGGGGTAGTCCGGGTTGTAAATAGCAAGGACAGGTTTTGTAGATAGTGCCATTTTAAGTTTAGCGAATGACTCCTCTACTTCCTCATTCCAGATGAAGGGCTGATTCTTCCGAGTGAGTCGAACCAAGGGGAATGAAATTTTAGAAAAGTCCTTCACAAATTTTCTGTAATAATTTGCCAATCCCATGAACTGACGAACTTTCTTTACAGTATCAGGTCTTGGAAAGTCTTGAATAGATTTTACTTTTCCTGGATCAGGTTTTAATTGATTGTGACTGATGATATGTCCGAGATATTTTACTTCAGTTCTTCCAAAAATACATTTCGACAATTTTAATTTCATGTTGTACTGTCTTAATTTGTCAAAAACTTTACTAAGAAGCTCTATGTGCTCTTGCCATGTTTTCCTGTACACCAATATGTCATCTTGGAAAGAGCAAGTTCCTTTCCATAATAATTCACCTAGAATATGTTGGATTATCCTTTGAAACGTTGAAGCAGCATTTTTTAAACCAAAGGGCATCACTAAAAACTCATAATGACCATCGTTTGTGACGAATGCAGTTTTTTGAATATATTGCGGGTCTATTTCGATCTGCCAATAACCCCATGCAACATCAAGGGTAGAGAAGAATCTGGATCCATGCAATCGATCAAACATGTCCTGTATGTGAGGTAGGGGTTGCCTGTCATCCAGTGTGATCTCATTAAGACGTCTGTAATCAATGCACATCCTTTTATTTCCATCCTTCTTGGGAACCATAACAACAGGAAATGCCCAAGGAGAATCTGAAATTCTTATTAACTTGTGTTCGAGAAGTTCTTTAACTTGTTCAGCTATCTCTTCATACTCTTTTAGAGGACGACGATAGGGTCTAAGAGAAATTGGTTGTTCACTTTTCGTGATGATCTTATGTTGTATAGCTACTTTTCCCAAATCAATAGCATGCTGACAAAATACATTCCTATTGTGTTCAAGTAATTTTTTTAATTCATGTTCTCTTATCTCTTCTAGGTGATTTACAAGAATTGGATTTTGTAATCCATCAAATTTGGTGTAAATTGTTTTGTCTCTGACATCTATTAAAAGATTAAAAAGAGATGCAACATCTAATCCGATCAAGAGTGGATATTTAAAGTTCTTCATTACATGGAGAGTTACAGGTTTAATTAGTTTATCTATTCTTACCTTGGTCTGAAGGCTTCCACATGTCCTGGTAACACCATCTGCTTGGCTGATGTGAATGTCTGAATTTGGTTGAAGTTGAAGACGGGTTCGCTTGAACAATCGCCAATTGATTATTGATACTGTTGCTCCAGTATCCACAAATGCTTGCGCAGGAATTCCATTTACTTCAACACTTCTGTTGATAAGCTTGAAAGCTCCTTGTGTAGGGGTATTTGTCAAAGTACTTACATTCAACAATTCCGGGGCTCCGCATACTTGTTTCACTGAAGTGTTTTGATTAGGCCTATCCTTTTTATAATGAGGATCATAATCCTCACAATCTGTGACCCAATGTTTAATTTTTATTCCCTTTTTCGAACATATTGGACACCAGAATGGGCAAACATTTTTTCTATTATCATTATTTTTTGTCGCGAGATGTATTTTGTTTTTAGGCTTAAACTGAATTGAAGCCCTATTTTGTTCAATTGAAGCTGCGATATGAAACCATTTTGTGGCGTCAGTTGGCTGTGCAGCCACAATTAAATCTTTCCAATCATTTGGAAGTCCGTCTGTTAATAAATGAATTTTTTCCTCCTTCGTTAGATGGGTTTGATTTAACAGGCAAATTTTATCTTGAAAATAATTTTCTATTGATTCTTCTCGTTTTAATCTTCGATGTGATGCTGAGACAATTGGATTTGCGTTGTATGAACCAAATCTTTGAATCAACTTTTCCTTTACAACTTCCCATCTTTTTATTGCAGGATTTGAAATAATCTCGTCTGCATACCATTCAAGTGCTGAATCTGTCAAGTAGTACATAAGATTTTTGATTTTTTCATCTTCTTTTAAAGAATTATTTTCAAAATCATATAATTTGATCCATGACTCAGGCCTAATTTGCTGACTTTGAGCCGTTGAATTTTTGCAACCGGTTGTTTGGATTTTCCGCCATTTTCTTTTCTTCGTATCCTTTTCGACTGCGCCAAATGCCACGTTTTTATTTTTAAAACGCTAATTTTTTGTTTTGTAAAACTTTAATTTTAAAGTTCATTATTTTAAAAGTGAAATGTTTGTTAATGGAATAGACATTTTACCTAAACTCATTTTATTGCCGCTTTCTTTTACAAGCCATTTGTTTATCTCCATTTTTACATATCGTTTTTATTGAGTTTTTACTAATTTTGCATGTACATCATTGACTTTTAATGAATGAGAAAAAGAAATTGAAAATAAACATATGAAAAATTAAAGTAACATTTTAAAGGAATTTATGTACAATTTAAAATTGTTTCTGTAACGTCTCAATATAATGTGATAAAGATGTTTTAAAATCATTTTTTATATCTTTGAATATATATTTAATAAAACTTTGCCTAGGATTTGTCTTGATTTTTAAATTAGACATACAGGTACATGTATGTTAATGATAAGAAGAACCTATCATCTAATGATTTCTATTTTTATTCAGTATTAATATAAGAAAATTGGTCAATTATGGGAATTAAAACAAAGTGACCACTATTAAGAGGCAGCCTCTTGCTGTGTGTATGGCTGTCCTTTAATTATACAGTCTAAAAATTTTGGAAAGTAAAAAAAAAAAAAAGCCAAACCGTGGCTATAGTGAACCAAAAGCTCTGTCCCATTGGGGTTCACTATAGAGGGGTTTTACTGTATATATGATGTAATTCCTCTATAGATGCGTGAAAAATTAGCAGTCGTTTGTGGCTGTCTCCACCTCAATCATCATCTCTTTATTTTTCAAATCTTTTTAAACAAAAAAAAATTTACATACTCCATTTAGTTAAATCTTCAGTAAAAACAAAAAAAATAATTACATTCTATCATTCAAAATGTATCACTACCCCCCACAAAAAAAAAATAGTATTAATTTTTTCCTCAACGGAGGTTGGGAGGGGATGGAAGGTAAAGGATAAGATACATTTTGAAAGAAAATATATAAAAAAAAATGCAAAAATTATATTACACAAGTAATTGTATTTACACAAGAAACCATATTGTTAGAGCTAAAAAGGCGACCAAAGCCTGTTAGTTGGGGAAAATCACAGGAAAAAGGTGGCCCTACAAAACCTAACTAACAATCGGCAGGAAGAAAAAAATTATATTTTAAAATTTGGACATTACATGTCTATGGAGACACTCTCCATGTAGAATCCCATTCCAGGGCAACTTTTAGTTATTTTCCCAATGAATCGCACCCCAGTTCTTGGAATTTATATGACCTCTTCCACCTTTGGTAAACCTCACAGGATACAACTGGTTCCGATTCAGTTTGGGTGTCTACCGAAACCAGCAGTAGTTTCTCCAGGGGCTCTGTGGGGTGATCTGGATTTTTAATGGAAGAGAATAAAACCTGAGGACTATCGGTGGAAGCTTGCTTGTTAGGTTCGACACCCAAGCATCTTTCCAAATCCTCTTCTTCCTGAAATGGGAATGGTGATTCAGTATTTTATTCATTATCTTCAGTTACCGGATTCCAGAGCTTTACTTTAGAAATATTAACTATTGTTGCATGCTTATTTTTGGGTTGGCATGGCTTATCTATTTCTATGGTTTGTGGTGAGGGTATGGAAATTATGGTGTATGGTTCTGGGTAAAAGGCTGGCATAAGCTTACCTTGACCTGATTGGTAAGGGATTTTATAAAGGACCTTATCCCCTATTTTTAGATAATATGGGTGGATATGCTCTTGTTAAATTATTGATATATGATGGCGTTATGCCAAAAAGCAAATAAACGGGAGGCATTTTAGTTATGGAATGAGGAATACTCCGATATTCTTCTAAGGCCTTTTGTAATAATTTGGGCCATGATATTCTGGGATTTTGTTGATGGTGAAGTCTAAGTTTTGAGATAATTGTCGCATTCGCCCTTTCTACGAGCCCATTATTACATTGTGGGTGCGAAGGGGATGTCATTACGTGTTTTATGCCCTTTTCTTGTATAAATTTGTTAAACCTTTTGGACACAAATGAGGGGTGCCTATCAGTAACAATAATTTTTGGTTTACCTACATTTATTAAATGATTTATTATATTGATGTACGTTGCTATAGACATACTCTTAGAAGGATAAGCCCAGATGTATCTTGAGTGATGATCAACTATCACATGAAGATAATTCTTTGTACTGTTATAATCCCCTAATCCTAAAATACTGTCAAGGGCAACTACATCAAATGGTTTCTCAGCTAGTGGTAAATTACCCATGAGTCCATACAAAGGTGTAGTTGGCTTCTTTACAGACTGACCTATTTTACATTTCAGAATATAAGTTTTTATTTGTCCTATCATTCCTTTGAAATAATATTGTGTTGAGATAACTCTAGCCATTGAACTTATGCCTGGGTGTCCTAAACTTTCGTGAGCCCTACTTATCAATTGTTGTTGTAAGGAGGGTGGTACTATAATCCTATCTCTATTTTTTAGCCTAATATAAGTAATACCGTTTTTAATGAAATATAGTTTAGATGAAGGCTTAAGTAATGATTTTTGTTCTTGTTCTATATTTTGAACAGTTAAGAAGCAGGTATATGGCAGTCGGGACAACATGTCGGCTTCATGATTCTCACATCCCTTATTATATTTAAATTCCAAATCATATTCTGATAATTTTAGCGCCCATCGGAATAATCTACCGTTAGTATGTTTGAAATTATTTAACCAAATTAATGCCTTATGGTCGGTATGAACTATCACATGTTGACCTGAAATATAGGGATGATATCTTTTACATGTTTCTATTATCGCCAATAATTCAAGTTCTGTTATTGTATACTTGGATTCTGCTCCCCTTAAAGCCCTACTATAAAACGCTATGGGTCTTAAGGTGCCATCAGGATACTCCTGTTTAAGTACGCCTCCTAAACCTGCAATACTAGCATCGCAAAAGATATGTGTAGCTAATAATGGATTATAAATTTGGAGTATTGGTTTCGAAACTAATGCTTCTTTAAGGGCTTCAAAACTCCTCTGACACTTCAATCCACGTAAATTTTACATCTTTTTTCAATAGATCATTTAAAGGCGCTCTCAACTTATTAAAATTATTTATAAATTTTGCATAATGCGTAACGCTGCCCAAAAATGACCTTAAGCATCTAACATCACAATGAGGGGGCAAAGATTTAATTATACCAACATTAGTACTTGAAGGAGAGATTTGATCTCCAAAAATTTCGTAACCCAAATAATTTATCTTTTGCATAAAAAACAATGGATTGCAAATATTTCCCCAAGGTGTTCTAAATGGGATTCGGTATCTTTTGAGAAAACCAATATATCGTCAAAGTAAGATATTATATTTTTAAGTTCATATTTCTGCAATATGGAAGTGAGGATCCTGTTAAAAATAACAGGAGCTGTCCGCAATCCAAATGGTAATCTGCACCATTGGTAAGAACCTTCTGTGGTGGTAAAGCAAGTAATAGGTTGATCTTTTTCATGTAAACCAATAGTCCAGTATGCACTTAAAATATCAAGGCACGAGAATACTTTTGAGCCTTGCACCTTTTGGATGATATTTTCAATAAAGGGATTGGGAAACTATCTCCTATCAGTTTTGAATTCAATTTCCTAAAGTCGATACATAGTCTAGATTTATCATTTTCTCCCTTTTTATGTGCTAAAGTTACTGGCGAACTATATGGAGAAGAAGCATGCCTAATAATCCCATATTTTAATAATTGCCTAATTTGTTCCTTAATTATTTTGGTGTCCCTGGGATTATGTCGATAAGGTCTGAGACAAACAGGAGTTTTATCTTTGAGTCTTAACCTGGGGAGATCTACTTTTAATGGTCTAATATTATATTTGTTTTCACCAAAAATATCATTATAGCGACTTAATAAAATGTAGAAATTATTCTTAAGTTTGTCATCATTATTTAGATAGCTGTCTTCTAGATTTGGCAAGGGTAAGGGTCGAAAGTTTGGTTGGTAAACAAGTTTAGATTTAGAACAAGAGGGGACATTTATGTTATATTGATCAATAGTTCTATCTAAAAGAGGTAACTTTTTTATATGATTACATTTTCCTGAAAGTCTTAAACAATAATTATGTTTTTTACAATATTTAACATTATTAAAAACACCAAATATTTTTTTGCGTTATCACAATATTGCAAAGCATTGAGTTCATCCTTAGAAAATGTATATTGAAATTTGGATAAAAACACATTATTTTGCATAATAACATTCTCATCAAAATCAATCTATAGGTTAAAATATTTCAGGTACTTAGTGGATATTATCAGAAAATTTAAATTTGGATTATCAATAATATAGAACAACATATTGTTGGTTATATCTCCAATTCTGATCGTTAAACAAATTTGTCCAAATATTCCAATATGGTTAGATACAGTGCTGATCATATTAGGTGTGTTTGTGTGTTGTTGGCTAGAGTTATTTATCTTATCTAAAAGGCATTCAGGTAATAGGTTAACAGAAATAATATTAATGTCACTGCCGGAATCAAAAAGTACTAAATAGGTTCCCAAGAGTAATGAATTTACCCCCTCATCACCCCTGGGCACCACTATTGTTGCCTTACATTATCTCGAAAGTCTTGGTAAAATTGCTTTCGCCGGGTTTCTTGCCGGTCGCCAACCTCTCTGCCGGGGCGGGCACCTGAAGGAAGAGAATCCTGTGAAGGCGTTGCATTCCTTGAGTCGATATTTTGAAAGTCCCGTCGATATCTGGGGCCATTAAATGGTGAAGATGTCTCTTCATGTCGAAATCCTTCTTCCAGGGAAGATGCAATTTTAATCCACATGTCCAGATTAGCTGGATTGGCAGCGATCAAAAATGGTCTCAGCTTCGCGTTTACATTCGAAGAAAGCGCTTCCAGGGTCTGCTCCGAACTTATATTCAATATTTTTGCCAACTTCAATTTATTAAAATAGTAGTCCATAAGGGATTGCGATGGTAGCTTCTTTTCAGTCCAAAATTGCTTCATCAATCCACTTGTCGATACCGGGAAAAATGTATTCATAGCTTGGTGAAGTTCACCCAACGTAAACACGTCCTGGCACATCGAGGCGTATATCTCTAACGCTTTTCCTTTAAAAATGCTCGGGATCATTGATAAAGCATCCTTTTCTGAAATACTTTGAAGCTTGACTATCCTTTCAAAAAGATTTCGCCATTCTTGATACGTAAGGCCTGTATCATGGTTGAAAATCGGCAAAATTTTCTATTTTCGCTCCGATAACAACCTCTTCTTTCTGTAAAATTTTCAAGTCTTTCTTCGGTGTCATTTCGAATTTATTTTAAATTCTTACCGTTGTGTGTAAGAAATTTTTTTTTTCTTTTCTTTAAATATTCCTGGCAGGAACCTTGCTTTGGTCTTGATGAAGTATAAGATATTCTTAGGATCTTCCCGTAGGCAGCGATCCTGTCGGCTTGCTGATGTAATTCCACTATAGATGCGTGAAAAATTAGCAGTCGTTTGTGGCTGTCTCCACCTCAATCATCATCTCTTTATTTTTCAAATCTTTTTAAACAAAAAAAAATGTACATACTCCATTTAGTTAAATCTTCAGTAAAAACAAAAAAAAAATTTACATTCTATCATTCAAAATGTATCATATATTTTTACTTTTAAATCTTTTTTTAAAATATAATTTAAATTTATATATTTAAACTGGTAAAATTCAAAGTATTTCACCGAAATTGTATTTTTAACTCGTGTAAAACGCCTCGAAGGTACGGCAGTGCCAACGTACAGCGCCGCCTACCAAAGTTGTTAACTGGGAACGCTTTAAAAATTCTCAATACATTTTTAATAACATGGTGTTATGTTATATTCAAATAGGTAAAATAGGTTAGTTTCAGATGGGTTATAAATTAGCTTAGTTTCTGATAGGTTATAAATTAGCTTAGTTTCTGATAGGTTATAAATTAGGTTAGTTTAAGGTGTGTTATAAAAAGGTTAGTTTCATCAATTCAAATAGGTTAGTTTCAGATAGGATAAAATTGGGTTAGTTTAATCGCTAAAAAGGTTAGTTTTAGATAAGTTTAATTAGGTTAGTTTCAGAATTTTAAAAATAATGTTCGTTTTTAGAATAATTTGTTTAATATTTTATATTTAAAAGTGTTTTTTTTTTACTCTTAAAATTTTTTTTAAAATTATAATTTAAATTTATAAATCTTTAAGGTAGGGCGCCACCTATCAAAGTTGCTTAATTTTTATCTTCTAGATTTTTAATAATATATCTATAAGACTCAAATTTGAGTACATTTTATTTTTCTTTTCATCTAATATAAAGTTTAATAAGAAAAAAATAAAAGAAAAGTAGCAAATTAATCACACTATTTAAAAGTAAGAACCTGCACAAATTTTTTCCTAACTATTCATTACTCGATGCTTTTTGAAACAAATATTTGTGCCAGGACCTTCCATATGAACACAATTTCTCAAATAATGAAACAATATTCTCTAATTCAGTAGTTGTTAACTGCAAGTACTAATGAAGTTACTCAATTGAGGAAACTTTTGTCATGTTAGACTTGGAGCTTACGATCTTATTTCATGATCCAATTTATCAGCCACAGCGTGAACCAAATACAACTCTTTTATTCAACACCACCCGAGGCATTCGGATTTTCAGTTGAATTAAAGCCAGTGTTAAATTATAGTATGTTAATTTAAATAAACCTATTAAGATTTTAAAAAAGGATTTAAATAAAGTAAGTGTTGAATTATATTCAGTTGAATTAAAGAGGATGCACTATGTTTGTTTAGTGTATTCAGAGATTGTGTATATTTCTCAATTTTGTTATCAAGGAGATTGACCTATGTCATAACATAATGGCAAGTCAAGAAAAAGACATCTTATAGTGCAACTGAGAGTTGCTGATAGCTGGCAGCATCTGCTGGAATAAATATCAACTATTCTGTTGATTTTAATTATTCCAGAATTGGCTAAATACCCATTCTTGATTATTCAAGAGAAGCCTACCACGTATGCATTTCAGGCTGTTGGCCTTTTTGATTAATAAAGAATGGGTATTTTCCCAATTCTGGAATAATTAAAATTTAAACAAAATAATTGATATTTATTCCGGCAGATGACGCAAACCATCAGCAACTTTCAGTTGCACGATGAAGAGATGCCATTTTCTTAATTTATCCACCTTATCCCAGCACAATTTCATATTTGTACTATTTTTCTTATTGTTTTGCAGTCTCACACACTTCTGGCCTTGACTACCTGTTTCATGGTTTTTTAGGATGCCTGAATGACCAGTATTTGATCGGTATGGTACAGCTTGCACCCCGCTGACGAGGGCTAACAACCCGAAACATGTACGTGTTTACTTTTCTTGATTAATAAAGAATCGGTATTTGGCCACATCTGGAATAATTAACACTTTCGACCTGAGGGACACAAATTCACATCATTACTGATTTTGCATCAAGCCCGAAATACGCGAATACACTTTAATTATGAAATTTTATTAGATGATATAGAGTATATAATTATTGTCAAATGCCTCTTTGGATGAAGGCTGCTTCATAGTTTAACCTACTAATATAATCTATTGGAAGTAACTTTTATCATTTTACTTAAAATAAATAGAGATGCCTTCATCTTCCACCTTATCCCAGTACAATATCTCATTTGTACTATTTTTTTACTAATGGCAAGTGTAATTTTTGATGTCATAAAAGTATTGCTTAGAAAAATAATTAATTATATATATTTTTTGAATATTTAAATGACTATATATATGTGTCTTTATTGATTCTAACATATATAAATTTTTTTTTTCAGGATTAAAGTCACTCCCTTTTCCTCTGTGAATATTATATATAATAATAAAAAGAATTCTGCATCCATATGTCAATAAGTAGTATTTTTGAAAATGTCTTTGGTGCAAATATTATAAATACAAAATATCAAGTGCAGCATAATTCGTTTATTTTCCTCTTGTGGATATTGTGGAGGGTGACTAAACTAATCAAAGCCTAGAAAGTGATAGCCTACTTGAAAAGCATTCATTTGTAGAAAAAGAAGAAGTAAATTTTCTACAAGTGTGACTTTTTGATGGCATAGTTAAAAGGAAATTCAATCTACAGACATTTGGTCACTCAAGCATGGAAAATGACCTTTTAATGTGACTTGTGACTACAAATCAAGAATCAAATATACACCAGTAGACATTTGATGACTCATACTGGTGAAACACTGATAAATGTGAGTTTTGTGATTATAGAGCAAGAGATATAAGTACCCTTAATCAACATTTGACAATGCTCACAGGTAAAAACCCTTTTAAATGTCAATATTGTGAATATAGAACAAGTCATAGTAATCATCTTAAAAGGCATATATTAACACACACTGGTGAAAAGCACTTCAAATGTGAATATTGTGAATATAGAACAATTCAGAGTTATCATCTTAAAAGGCATATATTAACACACACTGGTGAAAAGCCCTTTAAATGTGAATATTGTGAATATAGAACAATTCAGAGTATTAATCTTAAAAATCATACATTAACACACACTGGTGAAAAGCCTTTTAAATGTGAATATTGTGAATATAGAACAATTAATAGTAGTTATCTTAAAGGGCATACATTAACACACACTGGTGAAAAGCCCTTTAAATGTGAATATTGTGAATATAGAACAATAAAAAGTCGTAATCTTAAAAGGCATACA
>CP092864.1:191188591-191290623 GCA_030710605.1 Cordylochernes scorpioides
TTGTTTTAATTTGTAACTTTATTTGATTCCACATTTAGTCCTGGAGATTAGTAATTGTTAGGGTAAATGTTAACATTGATTATTGAAGTGCTTTGGCTTATATAATAGAATTTAGCTTTAGTATGATTGCTCGCTATGAATGAATTGTGTGAATGGGAATGCGAAATGAATGTGAGAAAGCTACAGTCAATTATACTGTTAGACCAAAGGTACATTAGAATAGTGTCAGGGAATTTAATAGGTTCAATTTTAATTTTGATTTCTTTATTTTGTTAGGATCGATGCCCCACAGGACTGTACAACTCTATTGATAGGAAAATATCCGCTCCCTTTGTTAGGCCTCCTTTTAAAGGAGTATAAGTATAATTTTCTTTTTTTTTATTTGTGTGTTGTGTAATCAATTACTTTATTTCATTATAATCAACTTGAATTCTAAGGGTCGTAGATAATGACCATGTCTCGAACCTCAGACTAGGAGATTGTGGGAGGTCACGGTCCGACCAAAAAGCCTACAAACCTTCTCCTCATGAGAGCGAGCGGAGAGGTATCAGGTGAACTTTGTGCTAGGTGGAGGATTTAGTTACCAATGTCGTAAAGCCAGGGGCATAGCGACAAACCTCGGGTAACCGATCTGACATCGTAGTTTTCGACGCTTTAAGCGTGGCTGGGATGAGGGTGATTCAGACGGGAGGTTGGGAGAAATTGGCACGTTAGATGCTCTTCTATATATTGCGCAGCTTGGAACCAATCCTCTATGGACAAACTTGGAACATGCTGTGGGTAAATTGGATGCCCTATAATTCCTTGTTTCTAAGTCAAAGTCCAAAGGGGGTTTCTAATGAAAGTTAACAATGTGAGCAAATAAGAGGCAAGTTACGATTAGACGAGGCGATTCCGTCTACGAATTTAGGTACCAGATAACAAGGTGACAGATGGACTGTCCAGATTCTTTGTGTTTTTATCGCCCCAGGCTAGCAAAGGTAATCACCTAGTAAAGACTATTGTCTGCCATACGTTTAGTTAGAATGAGTTCAAGTCTAAATACCATTTAGTAAGTAGATTTTTTTTAATGAGAGTAACTCATTCTCTAATAAGATAAAATTTAAATTAGTAGGACAACAAAAACGAACTTCAGAGCAGATTGCCAGAACAGGCCAGTATTCCATACTTGAAGAAGGAGGAAATCTAAGGGAAGATTGAATATCATTTTTTTTGGCTGAGAAGTAGCCCAGAACAGTAAGTTTTTAGAACAAAAGATCAAATACTGGAAAGATATTAAGAACTCAAGTGTGAGGAGATATATCATAAGATAGAAGTAAGACATAGGTTGTTAGTCACCAGCATTTATCCTCTTTGAGGATAACAATATATATTTATTAGAGTGATTTTATTAGTTTAAATATATAAGTACACATCCTATAGATAAATTGAACAATGGAATAATAATGGTTGGCAACAGTGATCAACTAAAAACATAGAGAAGTAAGGTTGTCACCCTAGATAAGGTAAATTTGGAATAATCTGATTTAGAGAATCATTGACTACTAGGATTTCTTTTTTATTTGACTAACATCATGGTTGAGAGAGGCGGAGAACACGCCAGACACACACTCCCAGTGACAAATTAGTGAGAACAAACTATTAATTAGTGTATGTATATTTTAAAATACTAGTAAATACCCATGACCCCCAGTGCATATTTATTCTTCTGATATAGTATTTATTCATCAATAAACCACTACCATGTATATATTTTTTTATTATATTTATGTATATATATATATAGAGAAGGCACAATTTGGAGTATAGATTATAGACACAAGATAGTGGGACCAAATACAAATAAATAAATATTGTGTGACATTTCGGTAACAGCGTTGTTACCATCTTCAGACAAAAGTACTGAATGAAAAAATTAACCACAGCATATTTTTTTTTGTTTGTTTATCATTGTATATCTTCTATATCAACGTCATTTCTTTTCTACATATATCATATTCATTCATTTTTTTGGCATATATATCATTCCCCTCGTTATTTACCATATTGTTATTATTATTTAATCTTATATACCATTTTAATTTTTTTGCCTTATATAACCTTATATAATCATGTTTTTTCTTTTTTTTTTGTCATTCATATTCTAACATTACCGCATGTACCTCATTGCTTATAGTTAATGAAGAATTTATAAAGATATGTTTTAGGAATTGGATATATCTACGTTAACACTCACAATTCCTTGGCGCCCATATAACTATGTTTTATCTGGAATGGTCTAAATGTCTATTTGCACAGAACCTGGGTATAGACCACTTCCCCATTTTTCCCCCTATAAGGACTGCAGCAGGGAATGTATGGAGTCACTTCACAACTAGACCAAATTCCCCGGCATACAGGCAGCGAAAATGGGCTTAGTATAATGCCCACCAAATGGTAGGGTAAAATTTCCCATTAACGCTACCATAATATAACCTGTTCTAGGTACCCTGGCCTGTTTGTTTGTTTCCCCCTTTGCCTGAGTGTCAGTGATTGCTTATACTCGTGTATCGTAAAAAAAATGTATTTTCTTCCAAAAATCATATTTATCATAGGCCATGAGCAGTTCTGAATTGGAATAAAACACATTTTTTCACTCTGGCAAGGGAGGAATTGTTGGGCCATATTTTCACAAAACAGACCCAACAATGAAGTAAACATTTTACATCATATATGTACAGTGTCTCGTCGAAGTGCTTGTTGTCCAGATGGAGAATTTCCCATCGAGGAAAGGCCGAGAAGATGGCGGACGATGCTCCAAAGACCAAAGCCGGGGAAGACGCCCAGTTGGAGATGGCACTGACCCTCTCCAAACTGACCAACCCTCCACAGAAGGACAGCGATGAGGAGGATTAAGAGATGGAGAACTTGGATTAGCTCTGGGCTTGTATCCCGAAGCCCGCTGCAGAAAGGCCCAGATGGAGGATGTACAGATGGAACATATGTAATATATGTTCTTATAACCAATCCCTTCCTTTATATGCAAGATGAAAGGTCTAAAATTTTTATTACCACATCGAAATTTAAATTTATTTTATTCCAAAGAATAAAACTAATTAAATATTTTAAGAAGAAATACTAAATTAAAATCTCAAGGAATCGACCTGATACATTTTATTATTTTTTATTATTAATTTAGAATTATTTTATTCCAAAGAATAATTTTTTTTATTTTTTATTTTCGAATGTGTATTCTGCGAAATTAAATTATTTTTTTTTTACTCTGTAAAAAGAAGATGATACATTTTTGGAGGGACTCAATTTTTAAAATTTTAGTGAGTTAGAACCGAAAAGCCGATGGGAATGGAGGTCGAAAATAATCGAGTCGAGATGGGCCTAGGATGGTAAGTAAAGAAAGCATAATGGTAAGTTAATATCATTTAGAATCTATTTGCGCGGGTCAAAAAGGCCTGATTACAAATTAAGGAGAAGTCTCTTATCGTATTTAACGAGTTTTGTTATCTATTTTTTTTTATTTTGGCATGGCGTGCTGAGCTATTCTTATAAAATTACGATTCCCGCAATGCGTAGAGTATTACAAATTAAAACAAAGTATTAGACCTTCTATCTTGCATATAACCCCCCCCTCCTTTGCACCAAAATATAGAGAGTTTTAGTTATAATAAAATTTGGTATGATATCATTTATCAATTTGTGATTTTTTTGTGTGTTTTATACCAGACTAGACATAAATTCCCATTAAGTGTACTGAATGAAGTGTGTGTGTTATTCAAGTCGTAAAGGTGATGATTAGACACTTTATCATTATAAAAGTTGATACAATGAAATAGAGTAATTGATTTTACCCTAATAAAAGAAATCATACTTATACTCCTTTAAAAGGAGACCTAACAAAGGGAGCGAAATACCTTCCTATAAATAGAGTTGTACAGTCCTGTGAGGCTATCGATCTTAACAAATAAAGAAATCAAAATTAAAATCGAACCTATTAAGTTCCCTAACCCTATTCTAATGTATTTTGGACTCACAATATAATAGTTTTTAACCTTCTACACATTCATTATTCCCATTAAGTGTACTGAATGAAGTGTGTGTGTTATTCAAGTCGTAAAGGTGATGATTAGACACTTTATCATTATAGAAATTAACCCAACAATATTGTTGTATTGAGAACTTCTTTTCGTTAACCCACTTTGAGGTTTACCCTCGGTACCATGTTATAATATGGAGGTTGAACTTCACATAGAAGGATTTGATATACTAAATAATTTCCAAACTTGAAAGTGTGTTAACATTTAGGTTTATATTAATCGTATATTGTATTTTTTTTTTATTTGTGTGTTTGCCGTGGCGAGTTTTGGTGAGT
The DNA here is from genome assembly GCA_030710605.1 of Cordylochernes scorpioides. Classification (NCBI taxonomy): domain Eukaryota; kingdom Metazoa; phylum Arthropoda; class Arachnida; order Pseudoscorpiones; family Chernetidae; genus Cordylochernes; species Cordylochernes scorpioides. Next base: position 191,192,958 of record CP092864.1, read on the forward strand.
CTAGTTTATCAATTAGTTACCAATAGAACGTATTTCGACATGTACAAATACGACGTAACAGTTGCGTTTCACCGCCACTCTGTGTTGTGATCTAAGCTCTATAGAGGTAGTCACTCACCTCTATTCTTGGTCGATGGGGTTGAATGTTCAAAATTGTGGTGTCGCTGTTTATAACACTTTTAAAATGTATGACGAAAACAGGAGAGAAAATTATATTTATTATAAATTAATAAAATAAGTAAAGTATTATATATTTAAATATTTACACTAAAAGAATCGGGATCAGGGCAAATTCTCGTGTTCGCAAGTTTTTACAAGTTCTTCCTTCTTTCCTTGTTCTCCCCATTTCAACCGCTGCATCCCCATAGCCCCCTTCGTCGGCCTCCCATTGGTTGCTGCGAACTCCTTCTTTTCCAACATTTCTCCCACCTTTGAGTTGGCGCCTCGAAAACTCAAACATGGAAAGGAAAAGTTCAGTAGATCCAATCGGTTGGGTCTCTTGATGGGCCGTCCATAATTTGACACAACATTCGGGGTTTCAATGTGATGTTGCTCTTGTTGTCAAATCAAATGGTCCTCTTCAGTTGTCAATCTAACTTCTTGTGTGCGAGATCGCTCCGCTAGAGGGTCTCGACATCTTATCTCGGGCGTTGTCTCTAAATTGTAGAGTTTTGAATAGGTCGTATTTTATCACCTGATGAAGTTTTCACTTTCGCAACCCTCACAAGTCCATCTTTTCCTGGATAGAGTTGGATTATTCTGGCTAACGGCCAGTGTAGTCTCTTTAAACTCTCTTGTCCAATGAGCACCATGTCTCCCACCTTGAATTGTATGGTAGTCTTCAGGCGTCTCGTTTCTTGTCTCAGGAATCCAAAATATTCGATACGAAATCATGTTCTCTAAGATCTTCTCGTACACGTTTGATATACTGATATTTGCGGGAGAGGGTCTGGTTATCAATCAAGTCCAGGTCTGAAACGCCAACCTCTGACCTCATGTAAGAACAACGAAGGTGTCAATGGAGCGAGATCCTCACTTTCTTCAGTTAGATAGGTCAGAGGGCGAGTGTTCATAAAGCTTTCGACATCACATATTACTGTGGACAGTTCTTCATATCCCAAGGAAGTTTGACCGAGAATCCTAAAGAGTAATTGTTTCATCATTACTATCAAACGATCCCACCATCCACCCCATCAAGGAGCACCAGGCAGTATGAATTTCCAGGTGATGTTTTTCAATGTGGGATCACATTTTAATCTCGAAAAATCAATCTTCTTTAAAGTATTAGCCATGCCTTTGAAATTAGTCTCATTATCCGAATACACAATCAATGGTCGGCCTCTTCAAGCAATAAATCGGCGGAAAACTTGGAGGAAGGCTTCCATAGACAAAGATGTCACAAGTTCCAGATGAACTCCTCTATACACTGCACATGTTAAGATGACAATCCATACTTTCTTCTTATTCTTTAAGATAAGATGTCCAGTTAGATCAACTCCTACTATTTCGAAAACTGCAGCATCTCTTACTCTGTGTTCTGGTAATGATGTTGATTTGAGGTAGCTGGTGTCGCGGTGAATCGTTTACAGCGAATGCATTGATTGATGATCTTCTTGACGGTTTTCCTGGATCTTAGTATCCAATAGTTTTCTCTCAGAATACCGAGGAGCGTTTGTAGACGGCGTGCCCGTGGGTTTCATGGTTCCACCTGATGAGCAAAGAGACCAAGAAGTGATCTGAGGGCAAACAAAATGGGCATTCTAAAATTAGCGAAATCATCTCTTCTGCACACAAATTTTAGTTTTATTCTCAAAATCTTTGAAGAGTCTACTAGCTACTTAAAGCCTTGTAGTTTCTTCATGTCTTGAAAACGATTCTCTCTGGATAAGTCTCATCAGTATTATTTTTGACTTAGTGATTTCTTCTGTACTGAGATCTTCTGAAATTATCTTTCTTCTATCAATCTTGGCGTTGTTGAAGAATCTGTATATCCAGGCGGTGATTCATACTATTCTAAAAAAATGGGAATAACGTTCAAATAAATTTTCATTTTCTCTTGTCGTACACAAGGTATTCAGGATGGTCTTGCGCCTTTCAGAATAAACAATCTCCAAATCAGGGTTAATTGTTGATTTGGGCCACTCTTCTTGAGATACCTCTAACCATTCAGGTCTCTCCCACCATCTTGTCTCCTTAAGTGTTTCTGCTGAACATCCCCGAGATGGGAGGTCTGCCGGGTTTAATCGGCCTGGTATGTGGTCCAAGATTCGGGGGAGCTAAGATTATGAATTTCTTTAACACGGTTCATCACAAAGGCTGCCCAGTTGTCTTCCCTTTGGATCCAACAGAGAGCATTGGTCGAATCGGTCCAATAAAATCTTGTAATTTCCTCAAATTCCAGATCTTGTATGACGTTAGCTGCCAAAAGAGCTCCAATCAGACAAGCCAAAAACTCCAATCTTGGGAAGGTGAGTTTCTTCAGTGGAGCTACTCGTGTTCGAGCCTGTATTAATTGGATGTCCACTCTATCTTCCTTTTCAATGTGGAGGAAAATGCAGGTTGCATAGGCAAACTGACTGGCGTCGCAAAAGATGTGGAGAGTGGTTTTCTCTACATAGTAATCCTTAAAACAGAGCCATCTAGGAATTTCTATGTTAGGCAAGTGCTTCAGTTTGCTAACCCACTTCCAAAATCTTTGTACTAAACATCCAGGTAAGACTTCGTCCCATGTCAACTTCTGTGTCCAAGTTTCCTGTAATATCAGCTTGGGAATTAAAGTCACAGGACTAGCAACTCCTAATGGATCAAATATCTTGCTCGCAATTGAAAGTACTTTTCTCTTGGTGGTTGGTCCAATTAATTCAAAATCTTCCAAACCAATTGTCATTGTGTCTCTATCAGTATTCCATGTTATTCCTAAAATGTTCACTTCCTTATTCAGTGGGTTCATAAAAGAAAGGTCTGTAACGTTTTTCACCCAATCTCGGAGATTGAAACAAGCTGTAGAGAGCAGTTCAGTAGATTCTTTCACGAATTTCTCCTTTTCTTCAACATTCTGAAAACTGGCTAAACAATTGTCAACATAAAAGGATGATCTCAACTGTTCAGCTGTGATTTTTAAATGTTCAGGAGCCTTATCTAAGTGGAGAGATAAGGTAGCCTTTAAAAGATATGGACTAGTGGTAATTCCAAAAACAACCCTTTTATGTCGAAACGTGATCAATCTTCAGTCTTCTGTGTGCCACAGGAATCGTAAATAATCTCGGTCTTCTTCTTTTATTCCAATTTGTAAAAATGCTTTCTCAATATCGGAAGAAACACCAACTTCATATTTCCGGAATTTATTTAAAAGTCTTGGTATAATTTCTATCAAATTGGGTCCCTTATCCAGACAGTCATTCAGGGAAAGTTTACCTCTCTTCCGAGCCGACGCATTGAATACTGGCTGTATTCTAGAAATTTGACTGTTCCTTTTATACACTGGTCGATGTGGCAGGTAGTGTAACCATCTAGTTTATCCTCTCTGGCATACTCGATTATCCCCTGATTCATCCATTCTTCAAAGATTTGTCCATACTCATTCATGTCTCCAACTTCTTCAAGTTTTCTTCTTACAGAACTTAGTTGGTTTTCGGCTAGGTCTCTATTCGAAGGAATTCTTTCCTTGTCTTGCACCAAGGGTAGAGCTACCTCATAGCGCCCCTCGATATCTCGCGTCGTGGTGTGGGCGAAATGTTCCTCCATTTCAGCTTGTAATGACTGAGTCTTCTTCTCAACCTCCGCATCAGAGACTCCAATTGCATCTAATTTCCACAAGTTTTCTAGATCCAAAGATAGAAGTGTGGTCATGCAAAGGGAGCTGGTGTCATCTCTCACCTCCGTTGGAGGAATCTTTCCCATTACAGTCCATCCTAGTTTGGTACGGATTCCCACAAGTCCAAATGAGATTCTTCTCTGATCATCAGTTAGCAATCTCCCGGCGATGTCCGCCCCTATAAGGACTTCTATACGGTCTCTCATCAAATCAGACACGTCGAGTTCTTCCCTCCCTTCTAAAAATGATCTTGGACACACCGGAGGTATGCTTCCACAGATAAGGGGTTGACCTAGTGCTTCAAACTCACAGCGATAGGAATTATTGATGTCCGATAAATGAATGTAATAGACCTCATGTTTAACTACGTCGGTACTCGATCCTCCAAGCAAGGAATGCCGGAAGAACTCTCTCCTAGATTGTTCGTATTCCATTTCCATTGCTGTGCTATGTAAAATATATGATCTTTGGGATCCGGTGTCTATTATAGCTCGTGCCGTCTTCTCCGTTCTGTTCCCTTTGAGGGTCACTCTCAAAGTAGGTAACAAGACGTCTGGGGAGGTTGGTAAGTTGGCGAGAGTTTCATCTTGCACCGTTGGAGACTTAGAAGATCCACCTCTATCAAAAATTAGTTTTGTGCACATGACATCCAGGTGGAAAGACATGTTGCAGATCGAACAACGGACTATATTTCTGCAAAATTTACTTAAATGAGAAGGCCGAAGACATTTATAACAAAAACCTTTTTCCTCATTAATAATCTTTTTTCATTTAAACTTGTTAATGAGGAATCGAGAGCATTTATAATTTTTTAATATAATAGGAGAAGCCCACTATAAACATAATTATGCCCTGCTTTGGGCGTCATTGTTTAAATCGTGATGATTTTATACTCTTATTAACTATTTCCAGATCTCTACATGTCCAAATATTAGGGCGCCAGTGGCTGCAGAAAAGCAGACCACAAATTTATTCATCTATGGCACATGTAGAGACCTAAAGCTGTGCCGGCTAGCAATAAATGTTAAAAGGGAAATTAACCAATCAATTTTTTTGGTTAGACAAATTTTTATTAAGACTAATAAAATGTTTCAATGTACATCACATAGATATATATAAGATTAAAAAAAAAGGTATTAAAAAAAACTATATGGTTAAAAGGGAGGAGTTTTAAACTTTATATATACTTTTTACAAAAGGCCTAACATGCCAAAGTCCCATTATTATCCCCGACCTACCTCCAGCCACCCATGTCCACGATTCGAAAAAATGGGCAGCCAAGGCCGCAGCCAGCGGTACCGCCCTCCGCAACTCCAAGTCTTTTTTTTTTTGCTTCTCAAAAAAAAATCAAATTCTTGTTTAAAAAAATGTCAATATCTCAAAAATGTAAATATCAAAATTGTCCCATATCCAAGAATGTAAATATCCCGCTTCCTTTTTTCCCAGTGTTGCTGGACTCACCCCCCAAGGCTATCATCACTCTTCTCTCTATGAAAATAAAAAAATTAAAAAGGCATCTTAAAAAAAATGATAAAAATAAATTAAATATAAAATTATTAAAGGAATATTCACAAAAAAAATAATAAAAATTATGAAAATATTGAATTAAAAAATGATTAATATTGTAGGATCTGGGCATCTTGGGGTCAGCTTGGGAAAGGTTCAGGGCTCGTGGTGGAGCTGGTGCTCTGCATGAAGATGGTGGAGCCAGGTCAAGCACCATAGGTCGGTGGCTTGACTATAGGGAAGGGGCGTCTGGGTCCATATCTTGGACTGGCTTGTGGTCAAGTCGGCCACCATGGACATGTGGCTCGACCACCAGGAAGGGGTGTCTGAGTCCATCTCAGACTAGCTTGGTGTCGGTGGGGCCAGGTAATCCACCACAGGTCAGGTGTCTTGACCACCAGGAAGGGGTGTCTGAGTCCATCTCAGACTAACTTGGTGTTGGTGGGGCCAGGTCATCCACCACAGGTCAGGTGGCTTGACTACAGGAAGGGGATCTCGGTCTCTGCCTCGGTGCTGCCAAGGCTAAAGGTGGCTTCAGGCTCCATCTCGACACCTCGCAATCACCAGAGGTTTGTGGCTTAGATGGACATAGGTGGGATATGGTTAGGTTAGGTGGGGTTCTGGGTTACTTTGGCATATTATGGTCACGAGGTGTCCCAACAATCCTCCCTGCCAAAAAATCAATTTTACAAAAATAAAAAGGAAAATTAATTTCCAACACCGAGTGAGGAAACTTAATAAAATAAAAAAATTACATAAAAGAAAATATTTACTACAAAAAATAGTATATCTATACTCAAATATTAATTAATCACTCAAATCCACCCTGGGTGCTAAGGTGAAGTGATGAATGTGCATTAAAAAAAAAAACTCAAAAATTCTAAAATCATAAATCTACAAATTTAAAAAATATTATGGTATACACGTATGCAAATGCAATTCATTTTCTTTTTCAAATAATAACAATTATCCAATATATGCATTTTCATAATGTAACAGCCAAAAAAAAATAAAAGTCCTAAAATACATAAAGGTATCAGGGGGAAAAGACAAATTTCAAATCTAATGCGCTTCTTTCTACTAATATTTAATAGGGTAATTCAAATCAGTAATTTAAAACACTGTGATCCCACACACAACTCATTCTGGTAAAACTAATTGAATCTTTGATTAAAAATTGAACTGAAACCTTTTACATGGTTAGACTAGTTGTTTACCTAAACTATTCAGTACATTGACCTCGCATGGCCACACATAACTGAAAACATCCTTTGTTAAAAAAAAAATCCTGCTTCACAAAAATATTAAACCAAACCTATAGCTTAACCTTAAGGTATATATACCTCCCTTTTTTTTAATGACCTTAAAACACACATAAAAATTACCCTACTTTTTTATAGTAAATTTTTTAAAAAAATTCTTTCGAACCGGTATTCAAGGTTCAAGACCAAATCTATAATCACAAACTGACACTCAGGTACTTGTTAGTTTACATGGGATTATGCCATTTGTCCTCTAGATGCCCAAAGCTAGAGCTTCTCACACCTTCGGGACTTCCAGGCGGAGGACAAAGACCTTCACATGGTCTCAATACAACTGCTGTTCCCAGAGCAGTCAGAAGAAAAGGAATCATGGGACTCTCTCCTTTGACATCCAGTGTGTGCTCCCAGAGCACATGACAAATGACATTTCCCACAACCACACGAGTGCTTTCTTCACAGAAAGAGAAACTTAGCTGGAGAGCCTATATCTCATCCAGGGTCAAAAAAATCCAGTTAAAAAAAATAGATAAGTTTGAACCTAACATATATAAACAAATAAAAAAAAATTAAAATCAAATTTATACCTCCACATGAAGTGAGGAAACTCTGCCTAAGCAGACATATCAAATTGTCAGTGAGTTTACAAATCCCTGATGGTAGATCAAACTATTAAGGTCCTAACACATTTTATATAAAGTTACAAGATCCTATCCTACCAATATCTTAATTTATCCAGGTCTAACATACTGTTGTTAACCTTTATTATACATTGTTTAGCTTATCTATAGAATGTGCACTCATTTTTTTAATCAATAAATTCACTTTAATAAAATATATAAATTAACCTCGAAGAGTAAATGATGATGAATAACAACCTAGGTCTAACTTATGCCTTATGATATATCTTCCCACTTGAGTTCTTAATATCTCTCTGTAATTTTGACTCTTTGTCTCAAAAAAAAAAATAAACAAAAATAAACTTATTGCTCTGGGCCATTTCACAGCCAAAACAAAAGAAATTGATATTCAATCCCCCTTTAAAACTTCCTTCTTTCTCGAATTTGGAATACTGTATTGGCTTGTTCTGGCAATCTGCTTCAAAAGTTCATTTAGGCGTCCTATTAATTTAAAATTTATCTTAACATAGAACGAGTTATCCTCGTGAAAAAAAAAATTCTACCCACTAATTGGTATTTAGACTTGAACTCGTTCTAAATAAACGTATGGTAGACAATAGTCTTTAATTAGTTGATTAACTTTTGCTAGCCTGGGGCGATATAAAACGCAAAGAATCTGGACAGTCCATCTGTCACTTTGCTAATTGGTACCTAAAATCTGTAGACGGAATCGCCTCGTCTAATCATAACTTGTCTCTTACACGCTCCCATTGTTAACTCTCATTAGAAACCCCCTTTAGACTTTGACTTAGGGACAAGGAGTTATAGGGACTCTGTTTTCCCACCACATGTTCCAAGTTTTTGTCCATAGAGGATTGGTTCCAAGCTGCGCAATTTATAGGGAAGCTTTCAACGTGCCGAACCTTCCCAACCTCCCGTCTGAATCACCCTCATCTCAGCCACGCTTAAAGCGTCGTAAACTACGATGTCAGATCGGTTATCCGAGGCTTGTCGCTGTACACTTAGCTTGCGACATCGGCAACTAAATCCCCCATCTAGCACAAAGTTCACCTGATACCTCTCCGTTCCCTCTAATGAGGAGGGGACTTGCAGGCTTTTGGCCTGACCGTGACCTCCCACAATCCCCCAGTCTGAGAATCGAGACATGGTCATTATCTACGACTCTTAGAATTCAAGTTGATACAATGAAATAGAGTAATTGATTTTACCCTAATAAAAGAAATCATACTTATACTCCTTTAAAAGGAGACCTAACAAAGGGAGCGAAATACCTTCCTATAAATAGAGTTGTACAGTCCTGTGAGGCTATCGATCTTAACAAATAAAGAAATCAAAATTAAAAACGAACCTATTAAGTTCCCTAACCCTATTCTAATGTATTTTGGGCTCACAATATAATAGTTTTTAACCTTCTACACATTCATTATTCCAATCCTTTCATACACCCTCCCCCCTATCATTCGCGGAATGCACTCAAACTAAAGTTAAAAGCTGCTACAAAGGCCAAAATACTCATTTATCAATATCGATAGATCCTAACTAATAATAACATCTTTCAGGACACAATGAGAAATCAAATGAATAATTAAATTAAAACAAATTGGGGACTAAGTGTCCCAATTTACTCAAATAAAGTGCCTCTTACAAACTCTAACATAAATTATTTATATTTAAATAGATAAAAATATCAAACTATGTTGATTGTCAACAATCAAATCTGAAATCTAACCTAACATTTTAACTGTGTGTCTAACAGTTTGAAAAATCTTCTTATCTTGACACTTGGTGTCTAAACAAACGAATCATCAAAACTAGCACTTAAATGGAGCGAACTGAACTTCAAGCATTTATCTCATTGCCAAGCATGATAAACCTACAAGTGTTCGCCAACCCTACTTCCCATATAAGGTTATTGGTGTCTTCCCTTCCCTGCTATTCAGTCAAACCCCTCCTTTGAAATCATGGGCTTTCAATACCCAAACTGCTCTGGAGTTTAACAACAGAGGTCACTTGTTATCTTGTCTATCAACTCTTAGACCACAACTGCCCTACACACTCTCATTATAAATTCTCTTTGGGCTGTATTCTGGACCTATGGAATTACAGGGTGTCAAGTTTTAACCCAACGCATATTCCGAGCCAGCCCATAGTGAATATATTACAAGCACAGCAGATATCTAGTGCGTCTAAGCCCCTTCATTATTCTTAAAGCTGAACCACTGTTCAGAACCTTCAATAAAAAAAAATCAGAACAAATATACTGTTGAACTCAAGTCTTAAATCACAACCTGCTATTAATACAGAATAGCCTCTTCAATAAAAAAAAGAAAAACTGAAAACTCCTTACAATGAACATTTAACACAAACACAAGGTTGTAGCCTTAAAAAAAAACTGAAAGAAACTGAAACCCTTTACAATGACACTTTATGACTAAAGCACACATTGTGGCTGAAAATAAAAGAAAACTGAAAACTCCTTAAAATTCATCCTAACACTTAAGACAAATATGTAGCTTAAAATAAAAAGAAAAACTGAAACTTTAAGATTCATTACAACACTAAAACAAACTCGTAGCTTATAAAAGAAAGCTGAAAACTCTTTAAATCACAGCCTATCACTAAGAACAAAGCGTTGTTTAAAAAAGAATTCACTATCCTTCATTCATACAAAAAAAAAATAAAAACATTTGCGGATGCATTCAAACTAAACTTGAAATCAAAAGCACTGCCTGAACATTAAACAAACAAAACAACTATTCAAAAACTAAATTCAGGGAGATAAGCACAAGTGCTCTATACCAAAGAAAATCTAGTTATGGTCCACCTCCATAAACTCACAAAAGAAAATAAACTTGTACTAATTACCACCAATTTGGTCATTCGGTACCCAAATAATAATCTAACTTTAAAAAAAAAGTGTGCAAGGTTCATAAAAAAAAATAGAAATCCTATCTTCAAATATTCATCTAATCCTATCTATTTAACCTAAACAAAATATTATCATTTACTGTAAAAGCTATCTAGAGGGCCTGTATCCCGTCCGTCCTGTCTTTACAATAAGCGACAAAGAGAAAACAACAACAACAACAACAACAAAAAAGGGAAATCCTCAAATTTACACCATATTATAAATCCTAGAATCCTATTTAAAAAAAAACTACTACACTGACTATTCAATTACTTCAACATTGCTTCATAAAGATTGCTCACAGTGATGGATACCAAGAGAGCCTAAATCTCATCTTTTAGGTGCTTCACTGTCCGAGACACAAAATCTTAACTCCTAGTTGAAGAAATGGATATCTCTTTAATCATAAGAATAGGTCTTAAATCTATACTAAAATAAAAGTTTATAAAATTACTAAAAAACAAAGGCTAAATTAAAAAAAAAAAAGGATGCACAAATGCTCTTACATTTTGATAAATTCCAAAGACTTTTACTAGAGGCATTTGTGTCAATAAAAACAAACAGCATCAACAGGCATATAGATATACCAGAACAATACCATATGTTATGTGAATAGCCATAGGTTGCATTTACCTGCCCTTGATTAACACCATTCATAGTGCATATGTACTTAGTCCAGATTTATTAGCATTTAATCCCTATAATCTTTTTAGCATATTTGGTTCTTATTTTTATCTTTAAATACTTTTATCTTTTGCAGTTATGTAAATTTTCTTTTCAGATTTGTGTATATATGGATCCTCAGCGCGTTTATTACTCTTACCTGATGAAGGACGATATGTCCGAAAGCTTGTGTGCATGCTAATAAAAAGAAGCTCCTCTTCCCACTTTGTAAACTCGTTATTAACCTTCAGTGAAGAGCAGTTCTACTTAATTCGCTCATTTTTACGCTTTTATCCTGGAATTCATCATGAATCCTTCCGCTGAAGACCTACCTCGTTATACCTATCAGTTGCGAAAGAAATCGTTACAGTTGTCAAGATGGCGCCTCCATTTGAACTTTAACAAACTGTGTGAAACGGCTGATTTTATACCTCCATCCCTTCGAATCAGGGATCCTGTTCGCAATCCATTTTCATCCGTCGTCATACGCCGCGCCCAACTCCATCTGTTATCGTCTAGGATTAAAGGTTGCCACTCCAATATCCGATTTATTTCTAAGTCCGTCAAGGGATTGATCTTTCTGGTCTCTCAGCTACTAACCAATCCAGAAATGGCCGATCTGTTGCAATCCATCACAAGGGACATTCGGCACCAGAAGAACGATATAACGCAACGTAACAACTCCAAGCTTCATCACTGGATCAAGAAGTACAACTTCCCTGCCTATCTACTAGAAGCCTATCTTCCCCAGTCGCCCCAAGGAGTAGTCAACCTCTCGGACTATGTCTTGCCATCTGCTGATGCTGAGATTCTGTCATTGGGCCTAAAATACAGACTGCCTGGGCCTTCTGATATTCCTCGCATCATAGCTGGTGTGGAACCCGCTCTCAGAGGCCTTAACCACCAAGACACCCATAGGATCAGGCATTTTGTCACCTCCACCCTTCAACGACCCTACAATATCCCTAAACCGTCCCTAGCCATGAATAGGGTTATCTCCCGTCTTAAACGCAATAGAGACATAGTCATAACAAAATCCGACAAAGGCTCACAGACCGTAATTCTCAACACTACCGTTTACAAGCAAAAAATGCAAAACGTTCTCGACCAACACTCCATTTTTTCTGCCATCACTGAACAGGAACATAAAACATCCGTTAAGAATTTCCGTTTACTATTGTTAAGATTAAAAAGGTCCCAGCAGATCACTAAAGAGCAATATAACGACTTCACAGCTAACCTCGCCCAAATAGCCTACATTTACGGCCTTCCAAAAATCCACAAGCCCGATGTTCCCCTCCGACCAATCATATCTTACCATCTCTCTCCGGCATATACCCTGTCAAAATTTTTGTCCAACTTCTTGACCCCCCTTCTACAGTCTCCCCCATGGGAATATACCATTGCAAACTCCCCCTCGTTTGTGTCCTATATCACCAGCCTCACACCTCCCCCCAGGTCCATAATGGTTTCTTTCGATGTAACGTCTCTATATCTCTCACTTGCCCACCCCTTGATCATTAATAGTTTACGCACTTTCCTCGAAAATGCCCCCCTGTTAGACACCCTCACCGCGGAGACGGTTGTCGAGCTCACTTCCATATGCCTAGGCATGTCCACCTTCACATTTGATACCCAGTTTTTCAAGCAGACCAAGGGCTCCCCCATGGGTAGCCCCCTCTCAACCGTGGTGGCTGAGGTTGTCATGAGGTCACTGGACCAATGGATCACTTCACGCCATTCTTCAGACATCTTTCTATGGAGGCGGTACATCGATGATACCTTTTGCTTGGTAAGTGAGGTATCTGCCTCTCACATCCTATCTGACCTCAACTCCTTCCACCCAGACATAGCCTTCACCCATGAAACAGAAAATCACTCAGTCCTACCTTTCCTAGATACACTAGTCATACGCACCCCCAGCAGTTTCCATACCACAGTATACTATAAAAACAACACACCCCCACACCACACAAACTTCCGGTCACATTGCCCAACACCACACAAAATCAATACAGTTAGAGCTCTCACTAAACGTATCTTTACTCATTGTTCCCTCCCGTTATTCCAAACAATAGAAAAGGCTAAAATATTTTCATATTTATCCAAATCCGGCTACCCGACCCCCTTCATTCTTAAACACATGCATGACCCTCACCACAACAGTGCTCCAGCTATACACAGAAATATTTGCTCCCTTCCTTTTTGCCCCCAGTCTATCACCATAGCCAGGTTTTTAAGGCAACATGGCATTACAACATACTTCCAGAACCCACCTAACATCGCTACACTAATCCGACACCCCATTACCAGATCTTCCCTTCATGCGAGTTCTCTCCGTTCTGGTGGTGCTGTCTATTCCGTCTCTTGCGACCAATGCAATGCCACTTATGTCGGGGAGACGGGTAGATCCGTCGCCATCAGAATGGTTGAGCATTCCAGAAACATCTCTAATAAAAACCTAAATTCGCCTATTTACAGTCATTCTATGCAAACCGGTCATACATTCAATCTAACAAAGCCATCCATTCTATACAACAATATCAATAATAAGTACCAAAGACTTTTACTAGAGGCATTTGTGTCAATAAAAACAAACAGCATCAACAGGCATATAGATATACCAGAACAATACCATATGTTATGTGAATAGCCATAGGTTGCATTTACCTGCCCTTGATTAACACCATTCATAGTGCATATGTACTTAGTCCAGATTTATTAGCATTTAATCCCTATAATCTTTTTAGCATATTTGGTTCTTATTTTTATCTTTAAATACTTTTATCTTTTGCAGTTATGTAAATTTTCTTTTCAGATTTGTGTATATATGGATCCTCAGCGCGTTTATTACTCTTACCTGATGAAGGACGATATGTCCGAAAGCTTGTGTGCATGCTAATAAAAAGAAGCTCCTCTTCCCACTTTGTAAACTCGTTATTAACCTTCAGTGAAGAGCAGTTCTACTTAATTCTACTTTAAAAAAAAAAGGTTCAAAAAAAATCTAGAAATTACCCTAAAAAATTAAATATAAAAACCTGCTCTAAATTTAACTTGTTCATGCCATGTAAATATTTCCTTTATACTATGAAAAGCTTAATCATGTAGGTCAGCATGTAGCCCTAGGGCAGACCATTGGCATGCTAACACTTCTATAAGTGAAAATCATTATTAACGAAGATTCTTCCAGGGAACACTTGGGGATATCCACCGGTGCACAGAGGAGGCCCTGGAGTGGATTCGTCACCTCGACATTCCACTCTAGAGAAACTTGCCAACATTGTTGTATTGTGCTGTAAAAAACAATATCATACGCAATAAATAAAAATTATTAACCAAAAAGAATGTCAAGAAATGTATTTTTTTCATACACTCATATGCAATATTCCTGAAATACCTTATTAAGATAATAATAATTATAGCTTTTGTTATTTCAAACACTTGAAAAGAAAACATGCCTTTTTATTCAATAAATTGCCTTAGAAAATTGTTTCAACCAATAAAGATGAAAAAAAAAGGACATTTAGGCCTAAAAGTAAATGAGCTTCTAATTGGTTTAAACTATCAACTGGTTTATAAATAAAGGTAAACTTAATGAAATGTATTTCATGAATTAAATTATTAGATCTGGGTATATGTAACCATATAATAGGAAAACCTCCCTGCCAATTTCTTATATAATGGTAAGTCATTTGAATTTGACATCTGTTATATGTTTATTATGACACTGTGTCATAGTTTCCATATTAAAGTAAATTAAAAATTATTAACATCATATTTTCTTCTAAGTAAATATATTGACACGTTTCTGAATTTTGTAATTAATTTTGTAATTTGTTTTTCATTGATTTTTAATGTGTGATCAATAACTCTTATCATCATTGGAAAAAACGAACAATTAATATACAAAAGAACAACAACATGGTAAATTTGCCTCTTTATTTTAAAATAAATAAACAAATTAGATAAACCTTTAAAATAAAACATTTCTTTAAAAGTTAAAGCAAAAATAAAACGTTACATAAAATATTTGGCGCAGCTACGAAAGGATTAAAATATAAATCAAAAAAAGGCTTCGACGAAAGAAAAAGTAAGTACAATGGCAGTAAATGTAAACAAATTAGAGAAATTTAGCGGTGATAAAGGTTCAATTCGGCCTGAATCATGGCTTAAACTATATGAATTGGAAACTGGTGAACTAGATGAAGTCGATAGAATCAATAATCTAATTTATTATTTATCAAAAGATGCTTTAGAATGGTTTGCTGATGAAATATTGAGCAACGCATCCATTAAAAAATGGGATACTGTTAAACTCAAATTAATTCAGCGCTTTGGTTATAAAGTTGAAAGCCCTATAGTTGCAGCATCAAAAAGAAGACTTAAAAAAGAAGAAACCGTGGAAGATTATTTTAGAGATAAAATTAGATTATTAAATCAAACAAGCCTCAATAATGTCGAGAAGCTAAAAATGTTAACGGATGGATTGCCATTAGATTGGAAAAATTATCTCGTAACAGCCCAGCCTAAAGATCCATCACATTGGATGCAGATTGCCATGGAGATTGAACAAAACAATAATCAAATAAGGCAACAACAGAGAAGTAAAACCAAGGTTTTAATATGACTACACCTACAGTCTCAAAAAATTGCCCATATTGGTGTCCTATTTGTAAGAAAAAAGGATTGTATTTTAAACATTGGATAAGTGATTGCAAAGATTATGATCCTAATTATAAAGACAAGCTTAAACACCAAGCAACTAATATCACCACAGATGTTAAACAAACCATAGCTGATTCACTTTGCATAGCAAATACCAATTTTCCTTATAGATTTGTTAATGTTGAAGTTTTACCTAATAATATTCCAGTACCATCTTTTATTGATACCGGGTCAACTATTTCATTAATGAGCTGTTCGCTTTTAAAACAACATAAGTTAAAATTGAATGTAAACGATAGAATCAAAATTAAACAAGTAGATAGTTTTGCATATACTTTAGGATCAGTAGAAGTATTTTTGAAAATCCATTCTAAACTTGTCGGGTGTAAGCTTCATGTAGTGAAAAACTTTAGCTATCCATTGCTCATTGGACTTGATGTAGCAGGAAAAATTGGATTAGTAATTGACACAAAAGACAAAGCGGTGTATGTTAAAGGAAATGAATGTTTTTATATATCTCCTGAAACGCATCTTCCATCTGTTCAGCAAAAAGAGCTTAATCAATTACTTAAAGAAAATCAAGCATTGTTCAGCCAGCATGAAACTGACATCGGAAGGATTGCTGTTCAACACAAGATACATATAATTGAACATCCACCCATCAGTTGTAGACCATATAGAAGACCACTTGCCGAATATGATGAAATAAAAAGACAAGTTGAAGAATTGAGTAAAAAGGGACTAATAAGAGAATCTCAGTCACCTTGGGCCTTCCCCGTAGTGTTGGTCTCTAAAAAGGATGGTTCACAAAGGATGTGCATAGATTACCGAAAACTGAATGCAATTACAATTGATGACAAGCAGCCTCTTCCATACATCCAAGATATGTTTGATCGCTTACATAATGCGAAATACTTCACAACACTTGACATAGCATGCGCTAATGGCATGTTGAAATACATCCAGACTCAGTTGAGAAAACTGCTTTTATTACAAATGACGGGCATTATGAATTTTTGGTTATGCCATTTGGCTTGAAAAATGCTCCAAGTACTTTTCAGCGAATAATTCAGCATATTATTGGAAATCTTCTTTGGAACGGTGTTTGTAATTATCAAGATGATATTCTAATTTACAGCAGTACTTTTAAAGATCATATTGAACTCATGAAGAAAATATTTGACAAGCTTAAAGAAAACAATATCAAACTCAAGTTGAAGAAATGCTCCTTTGCAAAACAAGAAATAAGATATTTAGGTCATATCATAGGACATAACAAGATTAAACCTGACCCTGAAAAAACAAAGGCAATAAATGAGTTCCCTCAACCTAAAACAGTGAAGCAAGTAAGGCAGTTTTTGGGTTTAGCAGGTTACTACAGGAAATTTATTCCTAAATGTAGTGAAATTGCAGATCCTTTAACAAGCCTCACAAGAAAAAATAAGTTTTCAAATGGACTACTGAAGTTAACAAATCATTTCAGGAACTAAAGTCTCATTTATCCACAGATCCAGTTCTTTCTACATATGATCCTTCATTACCATGTAAGCTTAATACAGATGCATCTAAACTGGGAATTGGTGCTATTTTAGCTCAAATTGGAAATGATAATCAAGAACATGTAATTTCCTATTATTCAAGGAAACTTCTACCACATCAACAGAACTATTCTGCATTTGAGTTGGAATGCTTTGCTGTAGTTCAATCAGTTGAATACTTTGAAGTTTATCTTGAGAACAATACATTTGAAGTCATTACAGATCATTCGGCTTTGGAATGGCTCTTCAACGTAAAGAAAACAAAGGCAAAATATCTCCGATGGATAATTGAATTATCAACCAAGTCAATGAAAATAGTTCACAGATCAGGATCAAAGCAAACGCATGTTGATGCATTGTCAAGATCACCAGTGTCATTTCATATATCAATCCCCACTCTTCGACTACACCAACAAAAAGCGGATCTCAGTTTTGTAAAGAACTCTCATATTCATCGAGATCTTATTATGGTGAAACATAATGGAGTTCTAAAAACAGTTGTTCCAGAATCATTCCAAGAAGAAATTCTCAAAGAATACCACGATAATCATTCTCACCCCTCAATTAACAAGACAGTAAGATTGATAACACCATTTTATTGGTGGCCGAATGCTATCAGATGCATCAAAGACTATGTTCGCTCATGTAAAATATGTCAAATAACTAAATGCAGTCATAAACCATTTATTGGAGAATATGTTGCACCAAACTCTGATCTGAAACCACTGGAATTAATATCAATGGATACTATTGTGCTAGGCTCTGCAGCAAATGAAACCAAGCACAAATACATTCAAGTAATAATTGACCACCTAACAAGATTTGTTTGGGCTTTCCCTACTGTCACCAACACTTCTCAAGCAGTAATTCAATGTTTAGACAAAATCAACAAAACTGTTCCTCAAATCAAATGTATTTTAACCGACAACGGAAAGAATTTTACATCAAAAGAATTTAACAAGTTTTTGAATGAGCATCAAATTCAACACACCTATTCGACGTCATATCATCCGCAGAGTAATGGACTGTGTGAAAAGATGAATGACACTATACTCACCAAATTAAGAACAAACCTTCAAGAGAATCCGAGACTAAAATGGTCATCATTACTTGCCAAAATTGTGAAAGATTATAATAGCACACCCCATGATGTCACTGGGTTTCTCCAAATTTCCTACTTTTTGGTGATTGTGCAATACCAGAATTTTCTGAATCACCACATTTCACCATAGAAAATGCAAGGAAGAAAGCAATAGAAAATAGCGCAAAGCATAGAGAAAAGTGGAAAGCACGACACGATGCAAAACATCCGCAGTCGTCATTCAAAGTTGGTGATCTGGTCCTTCGTAAAATACCTAGTAATGATCCAAGTATGGTCAAAACATCCCCAAAGTATGAAGGTCCTTTTCAAATAACAAGAATAATATCTAGTGTTACGTGTGAATTATTGAAAGATGATTCCTCCTTGGTTAAAGTTCATGTGTCACAATTGAAACCATTTATTTTGCGAAAATAAATCCTTCAAGCCGAGGGATATGACACGTTTCTGAATTTTGTAATTAATTTTGTAATTTGTTTTTCATTGATTTTTAATGTGTGATCAATAACTCTTATCATCATTGGAAAAAAAACGAACAATTAATAAACAAAAGAACAACAACATGGTAAATTTGCCTCTTTATTTTAAAACAAATAAACAAATTAGATAAAGCTTTAAAATAAAACATTTCTTTAAAAGTTAAAGCAAAAATAAAACGTTACAATATTTTAAAACATCTAAATGTTACAAACAGAAAAGAATTTAAATAAAAATATTGTATATAATAAATGTATGAAACAGGTTTATTATTGGTGTATTTTCAATAATATTTGAAAATATAAACGTGTATTTTCTGTTAAAATTATCATTTCCTAGCGCCAAAATTCATATTTGATCCCAGCACATCTGGTGACTCCAGATTTTGTTTTTCTGCACTGAGTCCTAAATTTAAACTAAGCTGCCAATCATGGCTCGAATTTCGTTTAGGCCTAGCTTTGTTCTTTGTTACATACGTTACATTCTTTAAAATTATAAAACACAGCATTAAATATACCAATCGACGAAGCTATAATATTGTAAATAAAAATAACGGTTGTTATTTACCTAACTCCCATATATAATAATACCATAAATAGTATAAAGTATTAAATATAAATGTTTATTAGAACACAAAAATTAAACTTAAACTCAACAAAACAATAGTTTTGAAAGCAGCATTAGATTTGTTTACTTACTACAGAGTGGATATTGGATAATTTTTATCAGTTTAAATAATTCAAAACACAAACTTGCTTGTAAAAATAAAATTACAAGTTATATATTGTTGCACCAGGTTGCGGCTTGGCAGACTCTTCAGGCATGATTCTCTCCTGTGCTGGGTCTTGCATCTTACCAGAGCGTGTTTCAACCATCCTACAAATTTATATAAGGGAATAATGAGATAAGTCTACTTTAAGTAGCCTCCAGAATCCTTTATTTATTTCCTCACATCAAAGAGAGCAGTGAAGTCACACGTGTACCTAAATACAAATGATGATAATCTGAAAAATAATCTGTTTTAAATAAATATCATAGAATATAAAAATAAATAAATATATAATTTAAATTTCAAATATATTAAAAATGATTTAAGAAATACGCCATTAATCATGATGTAACACTTCCCCCTCTCCAGAGGTCGTCACGTCCTCGTGAGTTACCTCATCAATTCTCTCAAAATAGGGTTTGAGTCTTGAGACATGGACAATCAATGGGTCTTGGCTAGGATTATCTTTCGGCTCAATTAAGTAATTTACGTTAGACAGCTTCTTTAATATTCGATATGGGCCAAAATATTTTCTCAATAGTTTTCACATTTTCCGATTTTCCTGACTGGTGTCCAAACTGCCACTAAATGTCCTGGTTCATAGATTTTCTCATTGTGTTTTTTGTCATAGTTTCTTTTCATTCTTTCCTGAGTCTTCTCTGTGTTGTTAATGACTACCTGTCTCGTCCTTGCTATTTTATCTAAGTAGTTTTCTATATATTCGTCGTAATCGTCCATGTTACTGTCCGTTGGGATATTCTCGTCGTCTAAGAGGGACATGGGTTCCCTTCCAAACAACAGGAAAAATGGAGAGTAGCCTGTGGTTTCTTGAATCGTGGTATTATACGCGTGGGTGATAAAAGGGAGGATTTCATCCCAGTTCTTTTGGTCTGTGTTCACATACATGCTGATCATATTGATTAAAGTTCTATTTAGCCGTTCCGTTAGTCCGTTAGTCTGGGGGTGGTAGCTCGTTGTGAAGCAGTGTTTCACTTTGCACATTTTCATTACCTCCTTCATCAAATTGCTAGTGAATTGTGAACCTCTATCGCTAATAAGAAATTTTGGGGCCCCGTAACGTAAAATAATATGTTCGATTAAAAATGTAGAGACTTCTTTCACGGTTGCTTCTGATACTGCCTTTGTTTCAGCATACTTGGTATAATAATCAGTCAACACAATTATCCACTTCCTTCTTCTTTTCGTTGATGGCAAGGGGCCAACAAAGTCAATTCCGATTCTTTCAAAAGGGTAGTTAGCTGGGGGAATAGGTTGTAGAAGTCCAGAAGGCAAGTGATTTGAACCTTTCCGACTTTGGCAAAGATGGCACGTCTTTACAAATTCTGAAACATCTTTCAACATGGAAGGCCAATAGTATTTATTCTTCAATCGGTAAGTGGTTCTGGCGACGCCCAGATGGCCATTCAGCATATGGTTGTGGTATTCACTCATGACTTCCTTCCTTCTCTTCTTTGGCACTACCAGCAACCATGCCCTACCTTCAGGATTTGGATTTTTCTTGTAGAGACACCCATTTTCTTCTTTGAAGTTCTGTGTAATTGAACGCTTGTTTCCACTAAGGTTCTCCTTAATATTCTCAATAAAATCATCCTTTTCGTCTATTATTTGATTCAGAAATAGTCTTTCATAATCTTCGTCCCATTCGTTTTCAGGTAAGGGTCCTCTAGATAGACCATCAGCATCCAGATGTTTTTTACCCGATTTGTGTATAATTTCGAAATTATATTCCTGAATCTTCAGTGCCCATCGTGCTAATCGGCCGGTCGGATCTTTCAGATTCTTAAGCCAGCATAGTGCGTGATGATCAGTTACGATTTTGAAGTGCCTTCCATATAGGTAGGGTCGTAACTTGGACATTGACCACACAACAGCTAGACATTCTTTTTCGGTAGTCGAATAATTTTGCTCAGGTTTGCTCAGTGTTCGACTTAAATATGAGATAACTTTTTCTTTATCGCCGAACTTTTGGACTAATGTTGCACCCAGGCCGATGTTAGATGCGTCAGTATGAATGTAAGTAATTGCATTCGGGTCAAAGTGCCCTAAGATTGGAGGATTTATCAATGCTACTTTAAGGGTTTGAAATGCTTTTTCTTGATTTTCTGTCCAGGTAAAAGGTACATTCTTTTTTATAAGACTGGTTAATGGATCGGCAATTTTTGAAAACCTTTGATAAATTTTCTATAATATGAGCACATTCCTAAAAATGATTGAACTTCTTTTATCTTTTTGGGCCGAGGAAAATCTCTAATAGCCTTGATATTATGCTCCGCTGGTTTTATACCATGTTGATTAGTTATATGGCCAAGAATCTCCAGTTCTTCGAAAGCAAATTGGCATTTTTTGTTGTTCAATTTTAAATTAGCCTCGCGAAAACATTTTAAAACAGCTTCTATTCTTTTGAGATGTGTTGAAAAATCCGAGCTATAAATGATTACGTCATCTAGATAACATAAGCAAATTTGCCATCTAAGATTACCAAGCATATTTTCCATGTTCCTCTCAAATGTAGCAGGGGCATTGCATAGACCAAAGGACATTACGTTGAACTCATATAGGCCATGTGCTGTAGTGAAGGCTGTCTTTTCTTTATCTTTCTCCTCAACCTCTACTTGCCAATATCCTGATTTAAGGTCAATTGCTGAAAAGTATTTGGATCCTTGAAGTGTATCCAATACTTCATCAATTCTGGGAATTGGGTAAACATCCTTCACTGTTACATCATTCAATTTTCTGTAGTCAACGCAAAATCTGTACTTACCATCTCGCTTCTTGACCAAGATTACAGGGAAGGACCATGGACTCGAGGATGGTCTAATTATGCCGTCTCTGAGCATTTCATCAATTTGTTCTTTTATGATTTCTCGCTCTTTCGCGCTCACCCTATACGGCTTGTGTTTGATCGGTTTCGCGCCTTCTGTATCGATCCGATGTTTCGCTAAGTTGGATCTTCCTAATCCCGACGAAAACAAATCCTCGTACCTTTCCAAAACTTGTTTCAATTGCTCCTTTTCCTTATATGCTAAATTTTCGTTTATCTGAAATTGGGGTTCTTCATGCTCTTTTTGTTCACTTTCTTCCACAAGATTCACTTCGGCTGGCTGGCTTCCAAAGCACAATGTTTGGTTTTTTAATATTTTTAATGGTCGAGGGTAAGGGTTTGTTATCCAGATATATGTTTCCTTATTCACAACATTTATTAAGCTTCTCGCTAGTCGAAGTCCATTTGTTTGAAACATTTTATGGTTCTCCTCGATGATGTATTCGCCATCCTCTGCTTCTACAAATGCATTAATCAATTTAATAGAAAGTTCTGGTATAATGGCATCCTTTGCACTTTTTATTTTCTTCTGTTGATATTTGATTACGTCACGATTTTCTGTCAAGTCATATTTGATTATTTCACGCTGACAATCAATTTTTGCGTTCATTTTCTTAAGAAAATCACGTCCAAGTATAAATATTCGCAAATGTGTTCTCATTATCACAAATTCATGTGTGATTGTTTTGTCATCAAATTTTATATTTAAAATAATATTTCCTACGATATCTAATTCTTTGCCATCGGGTCCGGAGCACATTTTATCAGGATTTATTATTTCAAGACCTGTGTTGAGAGCTGTATTAAGGTCGACCACTGAAAGATCGGCGCCTGTATCAATCAAAGCTTCGCAGATACCGATTCTATCCACGTTAATGTTCATTTTATATTTGGGGTCCAACTTTTTAATTCCATTTATGGTCGACTTGCTTTGATTGACGGACTCAGGCTCGATGTTTAGTTTAAATCTTCTAATGCGGCATATCTATTCCTTGTAGGGATACTCGAGTACGGGCTATTACTTACGTCCGCGTAGAGCAGAGGTCTCGACTTCTGAGTTACATTATCCATTCGGATTTCTTCTTCGACCTTGTCTTGTGTAACTATGGGGTCCTCTTCCACAATTCTTACAAACCTGACTCTGCAATACCGCGCTACGTGTCCTGGCTTGTTACACTTGAAACATATTGGTCTCCCGTCTTCTGTCCTATTCCTATTTGAATTTGGATTCTTATTGTATGTTTTACTTGGGTAGACCGGTTTTGGCTCAGGATTGGGAGTGTAAGATCGTCTAGGGGCAGATACCTGGGGCAGAGGCTTGTTCTGGTAATACCTCGGAGTGGGGGCCTGGGGCTTGGAGGTGTTCTGGTAGTACCTCGGAACGGGGGCCTGGGGCTTGGAGGTGTTCTGATATGGTCTTCTGAACGACGTAGCATTCTTCCATTGCTCTTGATGATGGGGACGAGGAGAGCGTGGTCCATTATAAAGAGCTTTTGATTTTTCTGCACGTTCTTGGTAATTCTTTTCGAACAAATCCAGCTTTTTACAAATTTCTAGAAGTTCATTGGTATTTTTAGGAGGGTTTAGGTGAAGGGCAAAAGAGTATTCTTTCTTTAACCCTCCAATAACCCAGTTTATTTTAGTCTCTTCTTCCATTTGGGGGTCGACCTTGTTGCACAGTACAAGGATATCCTCTGCGAACCTGATTGCAGGTTCATTCCACTGCTGCATTCTGTTTAGCCTCATCTTCATTTCTTCTTTGTTGGCGTCTGAGGCAAAATCCTGAATTAGGCGGCTCTTGAAATTTCCCCAGCTGGTGAAACTTATCTTGTGTAGGTTCAGCCAGGTTTTGGCGCTACCAATCATATTCATGGCAGCATAACGAGAGATAATGTAGTCTGCCCAATGGTACAGGAAGCCAATTTCTTCAAGAGATTCAATCCATGGGCGAGGGTCTTCCTTTCCATCAAACTTGGGGATGTCGATGTTGGGATTCAGGACAACTGGGTCGGAACTAGCATCTCTACCAATTGTTGCACCAGGTTGCGGCTTGGCAGACTCTTCAGGCATGATTCTCTCCTGTGCTGGGTCTTGCATCTTACCAGAGCGTGTTTCAACCATCCTACAAATTTATATAAGGGAATAATGAGATAAGTCTACTTTAAGTAGCCTCCAGAATCCTTTATTTATTTCCTCACATCAAAGAGAGCAGTGAAGTCACACGTGTACCTAAATACAAATGATGATAATCTAAAAAATAATCTGTTTTAAATAAATATCATAGAATATAAAAATAAATAAATATATAATTTAAATTTCAAAAATATTAAAAATGATATAAGAAATACGCCATTAATCATGATGTAACAATATATAAATATCTACCTAAAAATAATTATTCTGTGTACATTGAAAAATATTATATTAGTCTCATTTCCTTGGGTATTGATTCTTATCTCAGAGGCCGCGTTCTACTTGACCCTAATGGCGTTTCACTATGTATATATTTTTAAATATAATAAAAGAAAATTATATACATAATTCGAGCCCCGCGGCGGGCGACATTGTTAATGAGGAATCGAGAGCATTTATAAGTTTTTAATATAATAGGAGAAGAGCCCACTATAAACATAATTATGCCCTGCTTTGGGCGTCATTGTTTAAATCGTGATGATTTTATACTCTTATTAACTATTTCCAGATCTCTACATGTCCAAATATTAGGGCGCAAGTGGCTGCAGAAAAGCAGACCACAAATTTATTCATCTATGGCACATGTAGAGACCTAAAGCTGTGCCGGCTAGCAATAAATGTTAAAAGGGAAATTAACCAATCAATTTTTTTTTGGTTAGACAAATTTTTATTAAGACTAATAAAATGTTTCAATGTACATCACACAGATATAAATGAGATAAAAAAAAGGTATTAAAAAAAACTATATGGTTAAAAGGGAGGAGTTTTAAACTTTATATATACTTTTTACAAAAGGCCTAACATGCCAAAGTCCCAATATTATCCCCGACCTACCTCCAGCCACCCATGTCCACGATTCAAAACAATGGGCAGCCAAGGCCGCAGCCAGCGGCCTCCGCCCTCCGCAACTCCAAATCTTTTTTTTTTTTTTGCTTCTCAAAAAAAAAAATCAAATTCTTGTTTAAAAAAATGTCAATATCTCAAAAATGTCAATATCTAAATTTTCCCATATCCAAGAATGTCCATATCCCGCTTCCTTTTCCCCCAGTGTTGCTGAACTCACCCCCCAAGGCTATCACCACTCTTCTCTCTATGAAAATAAAAACTTAAAAAGGCATCTTAAAAAAATGATAAAAATAAATTAAATATAAAATTATTAAAGGAATATTCACACAAAAAAATAAAAATTATGAAAATATTGAATTAAAAAATGATTAATATTGTAGGATCTGGGCATCTTGGGGTCAGCTTGGGAAAGGTTCAGGGCTCGTGGTGGAGCTGGTGCTCTGCATGAAGATGGTGGAGCCAGGTCAAGCACCATAGGTCGGTGGCTTGACTACAGGGAAGGGGCGTCTGGGTCCATATCTTGGACTGGCTTGTGGTCAAGTCGGCCACCATGGACATGTGGCTCGACCACCAGGAAGGGGTGTCTGAGTCCATCTCAGACTAGCTTGGTGTCGGTGGGGCCAGGTCATCCACCACAGGTCAGGTGTCTTGACCACCAGGAAGGGGTGTCTGAGTCCATCTCAGACTAACTTGGTGTTGGTGGGGCCAGGTCATCCACCACAGGTCAGGTGGCTTGACTACAGGAAGGGGATCTCGGTCTCTGGCTCGGTGTTGCCAAGGCTAAAGGTGGCTTCAGGCTCCATCTCGACACCTCGCAATCACCAGAGGTTTGTGGCTTAGATGGACATAGGTGGGATATGGTTAGGTTAGGTGGGGTTCTGGGTTACTTTGGCATATTATGGTCACGAGGTGTCCCAACAAACTCAAATTAGCGGCAAAGTCACACTTAGGGCTTCCATGATTGTCTTTACCACAAAATACACATTCATTCGATTTGTGAACTGAATTCAAAAGTTCTGAAGCTATCGCAATTGGTTTTTCATTGTAGAATCTGGTCTTTGGATGTTTGTTTACTAAATTAAGCTTAGAAGTTGATTCATTCCCGGTACCGATTTCGTTTCTAAAACTCTTCTCCAGTGCAGTTAATTGTCTTTCTAGAAAGGTAATCAAGTCATTAATTATGTAACCTGTCGGGAGTTCTTTGTTCAACTCCAAATTAAGGTCGGGAGGTAGAAGCTTTATTATTATCGGACACAACAGTTGTCCGTAAACATCAATGGACACGTTTAGTGACTAGAGACTTCTTATTTCAACAGAAAGGTTGTCAAAAAGTTCGCGGAAGGTTCTTACATCACTTGATGTTTTGAGTGGTCTCATTGACAACAAATTGTTCATATGTCGGCTAATCAAAATGTCTTCTCGCCCAAATCTGTCTTTAAGCAATTTTATAGCTTTTTCATAATTGTCAGCAGATAAAGCGAAACAAACCTTCGACTGTGTTTAGTGCAGTTCCGCCGAGATGAGTCTTCAGATAGTTAAATTTATCGATCGGGTTCAGTGAGTTGTTCTGGTGAATAGCTGCATCAAAAGAATTCCAGAACGTCAGCGATTCACTAAAGTTTCCATAAAATTTCGATATCATCAATTTTGGAAGCTTCACAGTCGTGCAGGAAGGTACATAATGTCTCATTTCAGATTCATCTATTCGTGAGTTCGAATTCGGTATATTTTCGCCATGAAAATCTGATTGGCGAATCTTTTTATTTGCCCTAAATCTCCAAGTAATATATTTCTCTGGATATTCCTCCAAGCCCTGTAATTCCCTCTCTAAATCGTCAGTTTCAAGAAGTGTTTCTATTTCGTGATCAATTAATTTAAGTTCGTTAAATGATTCATTCAATTGTTCTAATAATTCTTCAATTTCAATTCTCATTAGCGTGTCAAGCCCACTTTCAATCTTATTGCATATTTTCGTTAAATATGATCTGTTAATAGCACGCTTCTTTTTTAAACGTTGAATTAATTCTTCCGCCATCATGTAAACAAAGCGGCAAGTAGGGTTAGCTAGCGAATTCCAAAATGGTCAGCTGAAAATGTTTTTTTTTCTTTTCTACTAAAATTTACCTTCAACAGTCCCGGTTGGGATGCCAAAAATGTTGCGTTTCACCGCCACTCTGTGTTGTTACGACGATCTAAGTTCTATAGAGGTAGTCACTCACCTCTATTCTTTGTCGACGGGGTTGATGGTTCAAAATTGTGGTGTCGCTGTTTATAACACTTTTAAAATGTATGACGAAAACAGGAGGGAAAATTATATTTATTATAAATTAAGAAAATAAGTAAAGTATTATATATTTATGTTGGGACACCTCGTGACCATAATATGCCAAAGTAACCCAGAACCCCACCTAACCTAACCATATCCCACCTATGTCCATCTAAGCCACAAACCTCTGGTGATTGCGAGGTGTCGAGATGGAGCCTGAAGCCACCTTTAGCCTTGGCAGCACTGAGCCAGAGACCGAGGTCCCCTTCCTGTAGTCAAGCCACCTGACCTGTGGTGGATGACCTGGCCCCACCGACACCAAGCTAGTCTGAGATGGACTCAGACACCCCTTCCTGGTGGTCGAGCCACATGACCGATGGTGGCTGACTTGACCACAAGCCAGTCCAAGATGGACTCAGACACCCCTTCCCTGTAGTCAAGCCACCGACCTATGGTGCTTGACCTGGCTCCACCATCTTCATGCAGAGCACCAGCTCCACCACGAGCCCTGAACCTTTTCCAAGCTGACCCCAAGATGCCCAGAATCAACAATAATAATTATATTTTTTAAATCATTTTTTATTCAATATTTTCATAATTTTTATTATTATTTTTTTGTGAATATATCTTTAATAATTATATATTTAATTTATTTTTTATCATATTTTTTAAGATGCCTTTTTAATTTCTTATTTTCATAGAGAGAAGAGTGATGATAGCCTTGGGGGGTGAGTCCAGCAACACTGGGAAAAAAGGAAGCGGGATATTTACATTCTTGGATATGGGACAATTTTGATATTTACATTTTTGAGAATTTGACATTTTTTTAAACAAGAATTTGATTTTTTTTTGAGAAGCAAAAAAAAAAAAGACTTGGGTTGCGGAGGGCGGAGGCCGCTGGCTGCGGCCTTGGCTGCCCATTTTTTCGAATCGTGGACATGGGTGGCTGGAGGTAGGTCGGGGATAATAATGGGACTTTGGCATGTTAGGCCTTTTGTAAAAAGTATATATAAAGTTTAAAACTCCTCCCTTTTAACCATAGAGTTTTTTTTAATACCTTTTTTTTTATCTTATATATATCTGTGTGATGTACATTGAAACATTTTATTAGTCTTAATAAAAATTTGTCTAACCAAAAAAAAAATTGATTGGTTAATTTCCCTTTTAACATTTATTGCTAGCCGGCACAGCTTTAGGTCTCTACATGTGCCATAGATGAATAAATTTGTGGTCTGCTTTTCTGCAGCCACTGGCGCCCTAATATTTGGACATGTAGAGATCTGGAAATAGTTAGTAAGAGTATAAAATCATCACGATTTAAACAATGACGCCCAAAGCAGGGCATAATTATGTTTATAGTGGGCTTCTCCTATTATATTAAAAACTTATAAATGCTCTCAACATCTATTTTTACAATGGCGCCCAACGTGGGGCTCGAAATATGTATATAATTTTCTTCTATTATATTTAAAAATATATACATAGTGAAACGCCATTAGGGTTAAGTAGAACGCGATCCTGAGATTAATAGGAATCAATACCCAGGGAAATGAGACTAATAAAATATTTTTCAATGTACACAGAATAATTATTTTTAGGTAGATATTTATATATATAACTTGTAATTTTTTTTTACAAGCAAGTTTGCGTTTTGAATTATTTAAAGTGATAATAATCATCCAATATCCACTCTGTAGTAAGTAAACAAATCTAATGCTGCTTTCAAAACTATTGTTTTGTTGAGTTTAAGTCTAAATTTTTGTGTGTTTTAATAAACATTTATATTTGATACTTTATACTATTTATTATTGAACTTTATTAACATCATGAAACGCGATATCCCAAACTCAGGGATATTTGCGTCAATACCTTTCACTACATTACAGCAATTCGGCTATATACAATCCTGTTCAATTCATTATTTTACATAAATTAGCTAAAGAAAATTGTCCAAAGAGAAAAACAAACAACAAAGCAAAACACACAGAGCAAGCATCGCAGTTCTTTTTTTTTTTTTCTTCTAAGATTCCTTCTCTTTTTTTCCAATTCAAGAGAAAGTTGTATATGTATTTACAAAATTGATCAAAATTTTTATACTTTTCTTTTTTGTCTACAAATTCATCAAGATGTCCAATACGACCAAATCTATTATCCCTAAAATCCCGGAAAATTGGGCACTCCAGAAGTAGATGTCTCGCGTCTTGAATTTCACCTCCGCAGAAGCATCCTGGTTCCTTCACGGCGCCGATAGTTGCCAAAAATTTCCCAAAATTGCCATGATCTGTAATGAATTGGATATTATAAAAATTTGGACGGAAAAATCTTGGAATTCCAAATATGAAAAAGCTTCTGAAAATTTCATTAGTGTTCTCAAAAATTTCATTCATTTTTGCGTGTAAGAATGATTTGACTATACTTGGAGCATGGGGTTCGTAAGTAATTAGATCCTCAATGGACAGTTGAGCTAGATCAAATTTGATTATTCTGGATTCTATATAGTCTGTTAGGAGTGGAATTTTTGCCAAGCTATGCACACAGTTTGATGAAGTGGTTTTATATGCTCTAACTGCCCATAAAATGATCTGGTACTGCATGGAGTTCAGTTTTTGTTTACAACAATTGTTTAAATATTTGAACCAAATTTCAGAACCGTATGTAAGTACAGGCCTAATGATTGTTTTAAATAAAGTTAACCTCTTTTGAGTGTCTAAACCCCACATATTGCCACTTAGTGAACATAATAAATTTTTCATACGTCTTGCCTTACACAAAATATCATTAACATGCGGTGTGAAGTTAACTTTGTTTTTCCATTTATGATTAGAAAATTTTATTCCCAGAATTTTTACTTGCTTGACCGGCATTATTATATTGTTATTAACCTTAATAGGTATTTTTTGTCTGTTATGTAGGTATAGCATATTAGTCTTCTCTGTACTGATCGTTAATTTATTTCTATTACACCATTGGATCACATAATTTAAGGTGTATTCACTTGCGGTTTTTAGGCCTTCAATAGTCTTATTCCAGCAAATTATTGTAACGTCGTCTGCATAACATATAATATCTGCATTCATTGAATCAAAATTTATCAACAAATCATTTAGCAAAATATTCCATAGAAGTGGTGATAAAGGTCCACCCTGTGGACATCCTTTAGTTAGTTTCTTATAAAAAGTTTCTGATTCGTATGTAAATTTCACCTCCCTTTCATTATTCAAATAAGATTTTATGATCCGTATTAAATCTGAGGGAACATCATCATTATCCATTCTTTTTATAATAGCAGGCCACCATGCATTGTCGAATGCACCCGCAATATCTATAGCTATCAAGGAAGTCAATTCTTTTTGTTTATGTTTCAATATAGTTTCTATAATTTTATCCATTCCAGTAATTGTTGATCTAGATTTCATAAAACCATGCTGCCTTGAGCTCATTAAATTATTCTCTAAATAATAGTTACTTAATTTATTTTTTATTATATTCTCAAATGTTTTAGAGAGATTAGATGTCAATGATATAGGTCTATAACTTTTATTTATTTCATAATTCGTTTTGCCTGGTTTTGAAATTATTTTTAAGAATGATTTTTTCCATTCATCCGGATAATATCCCATTTCTATACATTTATTGAATAATTTATGCAGAATTGGGATTATTTTTATTTTAGCTTGTCTAATCATATTGTTACTAATGTAATCAGGGCCCGGTGCTTTTTTAATATTTGTTTTTAAAATTGTTTATGGTATTATTATATATGGGAGTTAGGTAAATATAACAAACGTTATTTTTATTTACAATATTATAGCTTCGTCGATTGGTATATTTAATGCTGTGTTTTATAATTTTAAAGAATGTAACGTATGTAACAAAGAACAACGCTAGGCCTAGACGAAATTCGAGCCATGATTGGCAGCTTAGTTTAATTTTCGGACTTAGTGCAGAAAAACAACATCTGGAGTCACCAGATGTGCTGGGACCAAAATATAAATTTTGGCGCTAGAAATGGGAAACACTGACGTCAGAATTCCAAGTTTTACAACACAATAGTTAATTAAATTAATTACCATTTCTTTCTTTTATACAGAGAATACACGTTTATATTTTCAAATATTATTGAAAATACAATAATAATAAACCTGTTTCATACATTTATTATATACAATATTTTATTTAAATTCTTTTCTGTTTGTAACATTTAGATTTTTTTAAATATATTTACTTAGAAAAAAATATCATGTTAATAATTTTTAATTTACTTTAATATGGAAACTATGACACAGTGTCATAATAAACATATAACAGATGTCAATTTCAAATGACTTACCATTATGTAAGAAATTGGCAGGGAGGTTTTCTTATTATATGGTTACATATATCCAGATTTAATATTTTAATTCATGAAATACATTTCATTAAGTTTACCTTTATTTATAAACCAGTTGATAGTTTAAACCAATTAGAAGCTTATTTATTTTTAGGCCTAAATATATATATTTTTCATCTTTATTGGTTGAAACAATTTTCTAAGGCAATTTATTGAATAAAAAGGCATGTTTTCTTTTTAAGATTGTTTGAAATAACAAAAGCAAAAGCTATATTAAGATAATTATTATTATCTTAATAAGGTATTTCAGGAATATTGCATATGAGTGTATGAAAAAAAAG
Organism: Cordylochernes scorpioides; assembly: GCA_030710605.1. NCBI lineage: Eukaryota > Metazoa > Arthropoda > Arachnida > Pseudoscorpiones > Chernetidae > Cordylochernes > Cordylochernes scorpioides. The sequence continues at coordinate 191,225,115 of CP092864.1, forward strand.
TACATTTCTTGACATTCTTTTTGGTTAATAATGATTTTCACTTATAGAAGTGTTAGCATGCCAATGGTCTGCCCTAGGGGCACATGCTGACCTACATGATTAAGCTTTTCATAGTATAAAGGAAATATTTACATGGTATGAACAAGTTAAATTTAGAGCAGGTTTTTATATTTAATTTTTTTTAGGGTATTTCTAGATTTTTTTTGAACCTTTTTTTTTGTTTGTGTAAATTTATCAAAATGTAAGAGCATTTGTGCATCCTTTTTTTTAATTCAGCCTTTGTTTTTTAGTAATTTTATAAACTTTTATTTTAGTATAGATTTAAGACCTATTCTTATGATTAAAGAGATACCCATTTCTTCAACTAGGAGTTAAGATTTTGTGTCTCGGACAGTGAAGCACCTAAAAGATGAGATTTAAGCTCTCTTGGTATCCATCACTGTGAGCAATCTTTATGAAGCAATGTTGAAGTAATTGAATAGTCAGTGTAGTAGTTTTTTTTAATAGGATTCTAGGATTTATAATATGGTGTAAATTTGAGGATTTCCCTTTTTTTTGTTGTTGTTGTTTTCTCTTTGTCGCTTATTGTAAACACAGGACGGACGGGATACAGGCCCTCTAGATAGCTTTTACAGTAAATGATAATATTTTGTTTAGGTTAAATAGATAGGATTAGATGAATATTTGAAGATAGGATTTCTATTTTTTTTATGAACCTTGCACACTTTTTTTTTAATGTTAGATTACTATTTGGGTACCGAATGACCAAATTGGTGGTAATTAGTACAAGTTTATTTTCTTTTGTGAGTTTATGGAGGTGGACCATAACTAGAATTTCTTTGGTATAGAGCACTTGTGCTTATCTCCCTGAATTTAGTTTTTGAATAGTTGTTTTGTTTGTTTAATGTTCAGGCAGTGCTTTTGATTTCAAGTTTAGTTTGAATGCATCCGCAAATGTTTTTATTTTTCTTTTGTATGAATGAAGGATAGTGAATTCTTTTTTAAACAACGCTTTGTTCTTAGTGATAGGCTGTGATTTAAAGAGTTTTCAGCTTTCTTTTATTTTTAAGCTACGAGTTTGTTTTAGTGTTGTAATGAATCTTAAAGTTTCAGTTTTTCTTTTTATTTTAAGCTACATATTTGTCTTAAGTGTTAGGATGAATTTTAAGGAGTTTTCAGTTTTCTTTTATTTTCAGCCACAATGTGTGCTTTAGTCATAAATGATCATTGTAAAGGGTTTCAGTTTCTTTCAGTTTTTCTTTTTTTAAGGCTACAACCTTGTGTTTGTTTTAAATGTTCATTGTATGGAGTTTTCAGTTTTTCTTTTTTTTTTTATTGAAGATTCTATTCTGTATTAATAGCAGGTTGTGATTTAAGACTTAAGTTCAACAGTTTATTTTGTTTTAATTTTTTTATTTAAGGTTCTGAACTTTGGTTCAACTTTAAAATTAGATAAAGGGACTTAGACGCACTAGATAACTGCTGTGCTTGTAACCTATTCACTTTGGGCGGGCTCGGAATATGCATTGGGTTTAAACTTGACACCCTGTAATCCCTTATATCCAAGATGCAATCCAAAGAGAATTTCTAATGAGAGTGTGTAAGGCAGTTGTGGTCTAAGAGTTGATAGACAAGATAACAAGTGACCTCTGTTGTTAAACTCCAGAGCAGTTTGGGTATTGAAAGCCCATGATTTCAAAGGAGGGGTTTGACTGAATAGCAGGGAAGGGAAGACGCCAATAGCCTTATATGGGAAGTAGGGTTGGCGAACACTTGTAGGTCTATCATGTTTGGCAATGAGGTAAATGCTTGAAGTTCAATTCGCTCCAATTTAAGTGCTAGTTTTGATGATTCATCTTGTGTAGACACCAAGTGTCAAGATAAGAAGAAGATTTACAAACTATTAGACGCACAGTTTTAATGATAGGTTAGATTTCAGATTTGATTGTTGACAATCAACATATTTTGACTTATTTATCTACTTGAATATAGATAATTTATATTAGAGTTTGTAAGAGGCACTTTATTTGAGTAAGTAGGGCTTTAGTTTCCGATTTGTATTAATTAGGTATATTTTATTTGATTTCACATTTGTCCTGAAAGATTTGTTATTATTAGGGTCTATCGATGATGATAATTATAGTACTTTTGCTTGTGTAGCAGCTTTTAACTTTAGTTTATATGCAAACCGTGAATGATGGGGGGGAGGGTGTATGAATGGATTGGTTTAATGAATGTGTAAGAAGGTTAAAAACAATTATACTGTTAGACCAAAGGTACATTAGAATAGTGTTAGGGAACTAACAGGTTCAATTTTTAATTTTGATTTCTTTATTTGTTAGGATCGATAGCCTCACAGGACTGTACAACTCTATTGATAGGAAGGTATTCGCTCCATTTGTCAGGCCTCCTTCTAAAGGGGTATATATATGATTTTTTTTATTAGGGTAATCAATTACTCTATTTCATTATATCAACTTGAATTCTAAGAGTCGTAGATAATGATAATGTCTTGATTCTCTGACTGGAAGATTGTGGGAGGTTATGATCAGACCAGAAAGCCCACAAAACTTCTCCTCATTAGAGGGAACGGAGAGGTATCAGGCGAACTTTGTGCTAGGTGGAGGATTTAGTTGCCGATGTCGCAAGCTAAGTGTACAGCGACAAACCTCGGATAACCGATCTGACATCATAGTTTACGACGCTCTAAGCGTGGCTGAGATGAGGGTGTTTCAGACGGGAGGTTGGGAAGGATCGGCACGTTGGAAGCTCTTCTATATATTTAACTATATATTGCGCAGCCTGGAACCATTCCTCTATGGACAAACTTGGAACATGTGGTGGGTAAAGAAATCGAATTCCCTATAACTCCTTGTCTCTAAGTCAAAGTCTAAAGGGGGTTTGTAATGAGGGTTAACAATCAGAGCGTGTAAGAGATAAGTTACAAGTAGACGAGGCGATTCCGTCTACAGATTTTAGGTACCAGTTAGCAAAGTGACAGATGGACTGTCCAGATTCTTTGTGTTTTATATCGCCCCAGGCTAGCAAAAGTTAATCACCTAATTAAAGACTATAGTCTACCATACGTTTAGTTAGAACGAATTCAAGTCTAAATACCTATTAGTAAGTAGAATTTTTTTAAACGAGAGTAACTCATTATAAGATAAAATAAATTTTAAATTAGTAGGACACCTAAATGAGCTTTTGAAGCGGATTACCAGAACAAGCCAGACCAGTATTCCAGATTTGAAGAAAAGGGAAGTTTAAAGGGGGGATTGAATATCAAATTTTTGTTTTGGCTATGAAATGGCCCAGAGCAATAAGTTTATTTTTTGTTTATTTTTTTGAGACAAAGAGTCAAAATTACAGAGAGATATTAAGAACTCAATTGGGAAGATATATCATAAGGCATAAGTTAGACCTAGGTTGTTAGTCATCATCATTTGCTCTTCGAGGTTAATTAATATATTTTATTAAAGTGAATTTATTGATTAAAAATATGAGTACAGATTCTATAGATAAGCTAAACAATGTATAATAGAGGTTAACAACAGTATGTTAGACCTGGATAAATTAAGATATTGGTAGGATAGGATCTTGTAACTTTATACAAAATGTGTTAGGACCTTAATAGTTTGATCTACCATCAGGAATCTATAAACTCATTGATAATCTGATATGTCTGCTTAGGCAGAGTTTCTTCACTTCATGTGGAGGTATAAATTTGATTTCAATTTTTTTTTCTTTGTTTATATATGTTAGGTTCAAACTTATCTATTTTTTTAACTGGATTTTTTTAACCCTGGATGAGATATAGGCTCTCCAGCTAAAGTTTCTCTTTCTGTGAAGAAAGCACTCGCATGGTTGTGGGAAATGTCATTTGTCATGTGCTCTGGGAGCACACACTGGATGTCAAGGGAGAGAGTCCCATGAATTTTTCTTCTGACTGCTCTGGGAGCAGCAGTTGTATTGAGACCATGTGAAGGTCTTTGTCCTCCGCCTGAAAGTCCCGAAGGTGTGAGAAGCTCTAGCTTTGGGCAGCTAGAGGACAAGTGGCATAATCCCATGTAAACTAACAAGTACCTGAGTGTCAGTTTGTGATTATAGATTTGGTCTTGAACCTTGAATACCGGTTCGAAAGAATTTTTTTTTTAAAGTTTACTATAGAAAAGTAGGGTAATTTTTATGTGTGTTTTAAGGTCATTAAAAAAAAGGGAGGTATATATACCTTAAGGTTAATCTATAGGCTTGGTTTAATATTTTTGTGAAGCAGAATTTTTTTTTTTAACAAAGGATGTTTTCAGTTATGTGTGGCCATGCGAGGTCAATGTACCGAATAGTTTAGGTAGACAACTAGTCTAACCATGTAAAGGGTTTCAGTTCAATTTTTAATCAAAGATTCAATTAGTTTTACCAGAATGAGTTGTGTGTGGGATTAAAGTGTTTTAAATTACTGATTTGAATTACCCTATTAAATATTAGTAAAAAGAAGGGCATTAGATTTGAAATTTGTCTTTTCCCCCCTGATACCTTTATGTATTTTAGGACTTTTTTTTTTTTTGGCTGTTACATTATGAAAAATGCATATATTGGATAATTGTTATTATTTGAAAAAGAAAATGAATTGCATTTGCATACGTGTATACCATAATATTTTTTAAATTTGTAGATTTATGATTTTAGAATTTTTGAGTTTTTTTTTGTACATTCATCACACACCTTAGCACCCAGGGTGGATTTGAGTGATTAATTAATATTTGAGTATAGATATACTATTTATTGTAGTAAATATTTCTTTTATGTAATTTTTTTATATTTTATTAAGTTTCCTCACTTGGTGTTGGAAATTAATTTTCCTTTTTATTTTGTAAAATTAATTTTTTGGCAGGGAGGATTGTTGGGACACCTCGTGACCATAATATGCCAAAGTAACCCAGAACCCCACCTAACCTAACCATATCCCACCTATGTCCATCTAAGCCACAAACCTCTGGTGATTGCGAGGTGTCGAGATGGAGCCTGAAGCCACCTTTAGCCTTGGCAGCACTGAGCTAGAGACCGAGGTCCCCTTCCTGTAGTCAAGCCACCTGACCTGTGGTGGATGACCTGGCCCCACCAACACCAGGATAGTCTGAGATGGACTCAGACACCCCTTCCTGGTGGTCGAGCCACATGTCCGATGGTGGCTGACTTGACCACAAGCCAGTCCAAGATGGACTCAGACACCCCTTCCTGGTGGTCAAGCCACCGACCTATGGTGCTTGACCTGGCTCCACCATCTTCATGCAGAGCACCAGCTCCACCACGAGCCCTGAACCTTTTCCAAGCTGACCCCAAGATGCCCAGAATCAACAATAATAATTATATTTTTTAAATCATTTTTTATTCAATATTTTCATAATTTTTATTTTTTTTTGTGAATATATCTTTAATAATTTTATATTTAATTTATTTTTATCATTTTTTTTAAGATGCCTTTTTAATTTCTTATTTTCATAGAGAGAAGAGTGATGATAGCCTTGGGGGGTAGTCCAGCAACACTGGGAAAAAAGGAAGCGGGATATTTACATTCTTGGATATGGGACAATTTTGATATTTACATTTTTGAGATATTGACATTTTTTTAAACAAGAATTTGATTTTTTTTTGAGAAGCAAAAAAAAAAAGACTTGGAGTTGCGGAGGGCGGAGGCCGCTGGCTGCGGCCTTGGCTGCCCATTTTTTCGAATCGTGGACATGGGTGGCTGGAGGTAGGTCGGGGATAATAATGGGACTTTGGCATGTTAGGCCTTTTGTAAAAAGTATATATAAAGTTTAAAACTCCTCCCTTTTAACCATAGAGTTTTTTTAATACCTTTTTTTTATCTTATATATATCTGTGTGATGTACATTGAAACATTTTATTAGTCTTAATAAAAATTTGTCTAACCAAAAAAAATTGATTGGTTAATTTCCCTTTTAACATTTATTGCTAGCCGGCACAGCTTTAGGTCTCTACATGTGCCATAGATGAATAAATTTGTGGTCTGCTTTTCTGCAGCCACTGGCGCCCTAATATTTGGACATGTAGAGATCTGGAAATAGTTAGTAAGAGTATAAAATCATCACGATTTAAACAATGACGCCCAAAGCAGGGCATAATTATGTTTATAGTGGGCTTCTCCCATTATATTAAAAACTTATAAATGCTCTCAACACCTATTTTTACATTTAAATATTAACACAAAAAGAATCGGGGATCAGGGCAAATTCTCGTGTTCGCAAGTTTTTACAAGTTCTTCCTTCTTTCCTTGTTCCCCCCATTTCAACCGCTGCATGCTGCATCCCCGTAGCCCCCTTCCGTCGGCCTCCCATTGGCTGCTGCGAACTCCTTCTTTTCCAACAGAACACTTATTAATTAGATTGGCATTTAATATTATTTTTATAAATTATATCAGATATATACGCAACAGTCTTGTTGAAACACTATTCGCTCTCCATATTTTAAACAGAAATAAAAAATATTTCATGCCCATAGAATTGAACATTCATTTATTTAAGTTCATTCGCCAATTTATAAAATTGTCAAGGTAGTGATTATGAGTACTCCAAAAGTTCAAGTAAAAATAATTTATTAAATCTATAGAATTAACAATGTGATAATGAGTTTACAAGTGAGAATCTACAAGCATGGTAAGGGGTAATGACTAGCTAAATATTTATTATGATAAACTGACAACAGAGTATTTACAATAATTATTTAGTGACATTGTCCCCTTCCTAAATGAACAGCGTCCCGCTGTATTTATTACTTGAACAGGTCAGCTTGGTCCTCAGGGTCATGGTAGGGTTTCATTCTCAGTACATAGACCAGGTCTCTTGTTTGGCGTCTCCTGGTTGGTTGGTCCACAGGTTCCACTTAGATTACGCTGACGTTTTGAGTAACCCTCTACAGCCAGAAGTACTTTTTCGTCAGTTTTTCTGAGAGTCCCACCTTTCTTATTGGGATGAAAATCCATACCAGGTCACCGCTGATGTTAATATGTATCTGGTCTGGTCCTTTTCTTGGGCTTCCAAGGTTTCTAATCTTGCTAGCTGCCTAGTCTCTTCGACTCGCAAGCAATCTTATGACTTTATTCTTCTTTGAGATCTTCATTCGGATTTGGAGAAAAGAGTGTACAGTCGTTTCAGATTCGCGTCCATGGATCAATTTAACAGGCGTAAAACCTGTCGTGTCCTGCTTGGCCGTGTTGTTGGCAAAAGTGATGTAGGGAAGGATAGCATCTCAGTCTCTTTGCTCGACACCCACATACATTGTCAGCATGTTAGCTAATGTTAAGTCTTTCAGTCTGGGGATGTTAGGCTGTTCTAAACTTGTGTATAGAAGAGCACTGGTTTGTAAGTTCCATTAACATCTTTGATTGAAATACTTGCGCCCTCGGTCAGTAATGATTTCTCTGGGGGCTCCTTGTTTGAGGACAACATCTTCCATCAGGAACCTGGCAATTTCTTTTGCCTCTCCTGTGGGTAAGGCCTTGGTAATAGTGAACCTGGTTAAATAGTCGGCACAGACTATTATCCACTTATTACCATTATCTCTCTGAAAAGGGGAGGTTGCAGGAGGAATGGCCTTAGTCCCCCTGGGGTTGAACCTAGAAAAGGAAGCCTTCAGGATAAACATTTGGATAGATAGGAATGTGGTGACATAAGTGCCCTGGAATGAAAGAGGGCCCCGATTAAACCAGCATCATTGAAGGAAATTAGTTGGTAGAGATCGGTGGATTTCCCAGTGACCAAGAAAGAGATGTATAGGAGAGTCAGGGGGCACGTCCAGGACCTGTGATTGGACAGATGGAGGAACAGCGAGAAGGAGAGGGAAGTTTACAATTGGGTGAACACGCTCAAGTCCCTCTGTAAAGGTAATGTCTCTCAAACTTATTAGAGTTGTATCGGGACATGGAATCTTCTCCAGGAATCCCCACAGATTTAAAATTAAAAGTAATCCTGATAGTGTCTGCGGAGAAAGGGATGTGGGAGCACGCCATTATGTCTTGGACTGTCTAAAAGTGGTGGGTGTGGAAGAGGAGAGAAGAAGAGAGGGGAACGCGATCGAAACTGAGCTGCTGAGATTTCCCAGCAAGCTTCTCGAGAAAGTCAACGACGTGGCAGCTGAGCTTTTTCTCAGCTGTGAGTGAACAGGGTCGACCTCTGGCCGCCTCCCCGCGGTTCCTGCTGGACACGGTAGGTAGTTTCTCTAATTTGGTGTGGCTGAAGGTCACCGGTATAGAAATCCTTCTAGGTGCTTTAGTCTGGGAGTTCATTTTTCTGAGTACCAAATCCGAACCCCAGTTTGGATCCCGTTGCTTGGCTATTGAGCAGGATAGCAGCTAAGGGAATGCCTAGTATGCCAGCTTATGGACCTAGAGATTTGGGAGGCCATCTGCTTCTAAAATGTATTGCTCCATTCTGGCCATATATGAGACAATGTAAGACGGAATCTTAGGTATGTTATTTTAGCACACTATGGACATGGGCTTTTAGGGCAGTAGAATATCACATATATGTTTGCATCGAGCACTGCTCTTCAGAAAACAATTCACCACTGATGAACCAAGTCCTCTCATTATTTTTATCGCAGTAAGGACAGTAGAGATGTTTGAATTATTTGTGAGAGAAATGCTTAATGGTTTTATATCTCATGTATAGATGCCCCTTTTATGTATTTTAGCTAAATAATTATCTAAGAAATAAAAGCATTTGAAATAGCTAATGTTTCTTTTTCACACAAATCAAACCTTTCTACTGTCCTTACTGTGATGAAAAATATTGAGAGGGCTTGGCTCATCAATGGTGAAACCTACCAGGTCACTTCTTAGAGCTCTAATACTGTATTGGACTCTCTCTCTCTCTATTCTGCTTATATATGCTACACTTAAAGGTAGAATCTTAGAAATGGTACTCGGATAAACTATGGACATATATTTTAGGACAGTAGAATTACATATAAATATTTGCATCGAGCAATGCGCTTCCGCAAACAGGTGCGTTATTGCTTTATATTAATTTATGCCTAACTTGTCTTTATTGTTTGCGGAAGAGTATTGCTCAATGCAAATATCTATATGTAATTCTACTGTCCTAAAGGCTAATGTCCATAGTTTACCTATATAATACATATTCATTACTGCCTGGGCTGCTTGTTGATTTTGATAAATTATGTTTACTTAAATACCATTTCTGAGATTCCACCCTTCAGTGCAGCGTATAAAAGCAGAATATTCCAATGCAGTATTAGAGCTCTAAAGAAGCGGTCTGGTAGATTAGATTGTCGAAACCGCTGGGAGGGTTTCACCACTGATGAGCCAAGCCACCCCAATATTTTGTTATTGCATTAAGGACAGTAGAAGCTTGTTTTTTGTATAAAAGAAACATTCGTCTTTTTAAATACTTTCATTTCTTATATATAGATGTGACCTTATTGCTTTATATAAATAATTATCTGTTAAATCTCAGTGGACACATACCTGACTGAGGCGCCATTGTTCAAAAGAGGTTGATTGCTGCGACAGCAATTTATTCCAATTTGACTACCTAAAATCCACAGTACATTATGTCTAGCTCTTTTCGATCGAAAATTAGCGCTTTCTTGGGTTTGCTGTTTTGTTTTTTCTTATTTATCCCAAGTTCTCATGGCATTAATCAAAGCTAGCATATAATTATATTTTCTCTATATGCTTCGCCTTTTATACTTAAAATTACATAAAAGGGCTGACCCATCCATATTTGATTATGATTTTATTTTTATCTCGTAGATATACCCAAAATGTCCACTTTTGAGACATTCTATTGTGCCTTTTTCCCAAGTACACGTGATACATAACATGATCAACATAATGTTTCGATGCACTAGCGCGCCATCTGTTATCAAATTACAAAACTATTTTAGAGGCGTAATATTCTTTTTAAAATAAAACAATTTCTACTGCCCTTACTGCAATGTACTCCCTTTAATTTTTCCATTGCAGTAAGGCAAGCATGTCAAACTCAAATCCTAACACGGGCCAAATAAAAAAGTAATAAGATTATGTGGGCCGCAAAAAAAGAAAACAAGTAATTAAATTTTTATAGTAACATTTATGTAGGTTTATTTTAAAAAATACTAATAAGAAAAAAGAAAGTAAAGTTAATATTTTCTCCCTGATATTTGGCATCTCTTTTCTGCTACCATCTTTCCTACTTCGGGGGAAATCTTGTTCGCAGTGATTAATTTTAAAACTGACCCAAGGTGAACGTCAGTAATTCTCGATCTGATTGGATACTTATTTCCTTTCATAAGTGAAAATAACTGCTCGCACCGATAAGTACTTCCAAACATGGACATAATTTCATATGCTAATTTTCGAGTGTTTTCAAATCTGGCTGGAAAATATTTGTAAAATTCAGAAACGCCAACTTCAATGAATTTTGCCTTTAAATCTGAATCGCACTGGATATCTATTACCTCCATTTTCATATGATTAGGTACTGATTCTATATTTATCGAGAAAATCGAAGAAAACAAAGTAAACTTGCCTTCCAAAGATTTGAAATCAGACAACCTTGTTTCTAATTCATTTCTAAGACTTAAAATTTTTTCCGCATATTTTTGATACGATGCAGTTTCACCTAAACTTGATTTGTACATGTTGCATGTCGGAAAGTGCATTAAATCTTCGTTTTTCAACTGCTTTTCCCAAAGAACTAGCTTACATTTGAATGCATTAACTTGGTCACACATGTTGGTAATGATCTGATCCTTTCCTTGCAGTTTCAAATTTAAATCCGACAAGTGTTTTGTTATGTCAACCATGAAGGAAAAATCTTGCAACCATACTTGATCAGAAAACAAAGTGATGTTTTGATTCTTGGTTATTAAAAACTGACATATTTCTTCTTTCAAGTCCCAAAATTGTTTGAGAACCTTGGAGCATGATAGCCAACGTACCTCGGTATAGTATGATAAACCTGAATATTCGCTTTCTAATTCAGTTAAGAACAGAGAGAACTGTCGCTGATTTAAACCTCGAGATCTTATGAAATTGAATTTTTTGATAGGTGTCAACACATTTTCCATTTTTATTACCTTCGTACATAATACTTCCTGATGTATAATGCAATGCGTATGATGAATATTGGAACCATCAGAAATTTCACTTAGTTTTTTTCGCAGTAATGCTACAAAACCGTTGGCTTTTCCAGTCATTGAAGGAGCTCCATCTGTTGCTACAGAAGTCAATTTTGATTGAAGTAAATTGTATTTTTGTAGAAGATCATAAACGCAATTAAATATATCTTCTCCTGTAGTAGTGCCATGCATCGGTACTAGTTCCAATAATTCCTCAAAAATGTTGAAATCCGTGTCGCAAGCTTGAAAAAAAAAAAAACAGCTAACTGAGCTACGCCCCCAATGTCCGTACTCTCATCACAGGCAATGGAAAATGCTTCGAAACAAGATGATTTTTCTTTTATCTGATCATTTAAATTTCTGGCCATATCAGTAACTCTTTCCACAACGGTATTTCGAGACAAAGATATTGCTTGAAACGTCTTCACACTTCCAGGACAAACAATATCTGCAGCTTTAATTAAACATTCCTTGATGAAATCACCTTCAATAAAAGGTTTTGAGTGTTTAGCTATCATCTCCGATAAAACGTAGCTTGCATGCACCGCCGCTTCACTCTCTTGTGATACTTTAGTAAACATAAACTGTTGTTTTTTCACTCCCAACTTGAACTCTTTTAACTTTTCTTGTCTCATTAAACCTTCGTAGGTATCATATTTTGATTTATGTTGTTCATAATGACGTTTAATGTTATATAATTTTGGTACACTAATAGCATTATTACATATCAAGCAGATGATCTTTTACTTCAGAGCAAAAATACTCCAATTCCCACTTTTCTTGAAAATTCCTATGTTCGTCAGCAATTTTTCGTTTAGTTTTACTGCCACTTGGTTTTGATGAAGACATATTGAATACAAAGGTCTGAAAAAATTAGTAATCGCTAACACAAAATAATAAAACGTTTTAATTAATATTTTAAAATATTTTTAAAAATTAATATTTTTTAACTTACCAGACACAAGAATAATTGCACAAATTATTGAACGTAACTTGAAAAAAAAAATTTTTTCTAGTACTCCGAAAGAATATTTTCTTTAAACTTTAAGGCACACAATACTTATAATAACGAAAAGATTCAAAAAGGATAAGTTTCTTTATTTGAAAAATAAATTCGAGCTTTCGGGCGTAAGCTGCCCTTCTACAGGAATAATGGATATAATTTTACTTATGGCGATGTACATACGTTATGTATGTAGGTATAATATTATCAAAACTTACTACTTATGTATGGCGACCAGTGGTTCGTTATTAATAAATAAATTATGTATAATTACAATTTTTAAAAATTAGGCTACAAATTTTTATTATTTTTTTTAATTAAAATATATTGTCTGGTGGGCCGCATGAGGCCCGCGGGCCGCGAGTTTGACATGCTTGCAGTAAGGGCAGTAGAAATCGTTTTATTTTAAAAATAATATTACGCGTCTAAAATAGTTTTGTAATTTGATCAACATAAGTTACACAACTTGTGCACAAGTGAAAAATGCTGCTTGAAAATTTCTAGTTAAAATTCGTCCGAGCCCTGTCTATTCACTCGGATATATGGAAATCTCGGAGACCATTGACACCGAAAAGTGGTCAATTCTACCTTTGAAACATATATTTAAAAAATAAAAATTCAACCTTTCGCAATGAGTTTCTTTTAGTATGATATACGCGAGCTTTCGGGCTGGAGCCGCCCTTCTACAGGCAAAAATGAACTATTTGATTTTTTGAGAGACAGTTATATACATTTAATTTGTTACAAGTTTTACATATATATATCAGAAAGAAAAGTATTAAATCTACATATATTATTACTATTTTACTATGTTTAACAATTGGAATGGAAATTAACCTTAATTACAATATTTTAATAAAGTTAAGTTTTAGACTATGATTTGGATAAGCAAGAGATATGATTTTTGTGGTATGGAATATGGCAAAATTGTTCAGGGATATCTATTCTACGATTAATGCTATTGTGTTGTTTGGAAATCAGCGATTCAAGGATTAATCTTTCGGATTTGGTGGTTATGTTACTGTAGTGGCAAGTTGGACTATCTAATTAAATTTGTGGCCGGTATTAATGGTATGCTGAAAAATGAGGGACCTAGGATCTTTGGTTTTCATATTGTAAGTATGCTCTTTCAATCTTGTTATAATTTTCCTGCCTGTTTCTCCGACGTATATAGATGGACAATCAATGCATGACACGGAATAAATGGCGTTTTTCTTCTGTAGGGGGTTCTGATCTGTGGGCGATTTTGTGATGGGATTTCTAAGGATATTGCCGATGGTACTTGAATCAGAGAAAGAACAACTCATTTTAGATACCCTCAACGGCTACCACCATAAAATATCCTTCACAATAGAAAAATAAATAAATGGAGTCTTGCCCTATCTCGATTCCCTCATAATCAGAACAGAAAATAGTTCCCATACCACCGTTTATTACAAGAACAGTTTCGAACCATCATACCTCCCGTTTAATTCTTATGGTCCCATTTCTCACAAAATAACAGTAGTGAAAACCTTAACCAAGCGTTTATTTACCCATTGCTCCCTCCCCAAATTTAAAGAAATAGAAAGAAATAATATTTACAGAAATCTTAGAAAATTTGGCTACCCCCCCACCGTTCATAGATCAACACTGTTATAATCCATCCCATCAAAGAACCCAGCAGACCTTCAAAACGACCTGTTATATTGATTACTCACCAACCAATTCAAAAATAGCCCTGGAAATATAGAAATACGGCATCAAGTTCTTTTTCCGGACCCCAAGTACCATCGGCAATATCCTTAGAAATCCCATCACAAAATCGCCCACAGATCAGAACCCCCTACAGAAGAAAAACGCCATTTATTCCGTGTCATGCATTGATTGTCCATCTATATACGTCGGAGAAACAGGCAGGAAAATTATAACAAGATTGAAAGAGCATACTTACAATATGAAAACCAGAGATCCTAGGTCCCTCATTTTTCAGCATACCATTAATACCGGCCACAAATTTAATTTAGATAGTCCAACTTGCCACTACAGTAATATAACCACCAAATCCGAAAGATTAATCCTTGAATCGCTGATCTCCAAACAACACAATAGCATTAATCGTAGAATAGATATCCCTGAACAATTTTGCCATATTCCATACCAAAAAAATCATATCTCTCGCTTATCCAAATCATAGTCTAAAACTTAACTATATTAAAATATTGTAATTAAGCTTAATTTTAATTCCAATTGTTAAACATAGTAAAATAGTAATAATATATGTAGATTTAATACTTTTCTTTCTGATATATATATATGTAAAACTTGTAACAAATTAAATGTATATAACTGTCTCTCAAAAAATCAAATAGTTCATTTTTGCCTGTAGAAGGGCGGCTCCAGCCCGAAAGCTCGCGTATATCATACTAAAAGAAACTCATTGCGAAAGGTTGTATTTTTATTTTTTTATATTTGTAGCGCAATTTTTCGTTTACTTAAACATATATTTATTTTGTATTTGGTTAGTAACTGTTGAAACAGCGAAAAATATCGAAGTTATATATTCATAAATAATTTCCAACATATATTTCACCTATATGAAATTCACTATTAACAAACTATATAAATGCATATAAAATTATTCTAAACCTTTCCATAGCTAAAATATATATGTCGTAAACCCGGGTACGACAACAAGTGAGTTGGAAGCTGTCGGGGTTGAGTGGCAAGGCGTGCGGAGTGGGAAGTCCGCACGGGACAGTAAGGACAAAGTTTGGGATCAAAAGACGCTCTCCCAGTACGTCTCAAGTGTCACCAGAACCAGGGGAAAGTTGAGGATTAACAGAGGAAAGCTCGGCGTCCAGCCTGAAGCCGCAGGGACCGTCGTGAGATGATAATGGGCCTAGTACATAAAGCCAAAATGTAAAAAAAGAAAGGGATATTAAAAATAAAAATTTCTTCAAAATATACAAATTCAAATGATGTAAATATAGTGCAGCATACATGCTGGATTAAATAAATGTAGAAATGTTAATATAATCTAAGCTAGTATAAATGGAAAGTACGAAGGTAAGGTGAAAAGTTCTTGGTATGACCAATAGATGGCATGTCAATCGGCAATTACGTTTCTTCCCTGCGCGCGCATGTCACTAGTTCGTATGGCAAGTTTAAACTTGTTCACTCGAATGGTTTGTGTAAAAGAGACTTTGCAGTACATGTCTTGTTTCATTGAAATGGATAAACTTTAATAGTGTGATTCCTTAAATCCGTCGTTTTAGATGTATTAACTCCTAAAGAAATTGATCCGAAGTTGACAAAAGTTTACGAGAACTTCTGCTTCTTTAATATTGTTGCATCATGACTAATGAACCTATTTTATTTTAATTTGTAATATTATTTTTCATATATTTTAAATTCAGAATTATATATTATTTTATTAAACAGAATATATGTATTATAGAATTATCATTTGTATTTAGGTACACTGTGTGACTTCACTGCTCTCTTTGATGTGAGAAATGAATAAATTATTCTGGAGGCTACTTAAAGTAGAGTTATCTCATTATTCCCTTATATAAATTTGTAGAATGGTTGAAACACGCTCTGGTAAGATGCAAGATCCAGCACAGGAGAGAATCAAGTTTGAAGAGTCTGCCAAGCCGCAACCTGGTGCAACAATATAAACCGTTAAAAAGTAGGCAGCTGAATTTAAACGTGGTCGGACGTCGCTAAAAGATGACCCATTTATAGAACAGCCAAAAGCTATATAAGAAAAGCAAATAATTCAAGAATTGACTGGTAGAACTGCTGAAACAACTGATGACTATTGATTGTTGAGGAATTTATGATTTATTAATATAAAAATGGTATAAAACAACTTTATATCGATTTGCCACACCTATTAAGATTCACAATACAATTGAGGTGAAAACATTAGGATTCCAGGGATACGTTTCTCTTTTAAATTTTTTATTTCAAATCTCTTGCTTTCAGGCATGACAGCCCTTCTACAAGATAAACACAATATATTGTTATACGATAATAACAAGGCGAAGGAAGACGAGTATCTTTATTGGTGCATAAGGGCGAGCTTTCGGGAAAAATCCCTTCGACGGGCAAGATATAACGACACTGTGAGCGATATCGATGGCTGTAGCGAATATATACACATATTAATTTACATAAATATAGAAAAAAGCATGCAAATGAACAATTTAACTATTTGTAAAAAAAGTGAGAAGTAAAAATAAAGATGAAATAAAAATCCTATAGGGTAATAGAAGAGATGCCAAAACATCAGTTGATGGGAAGAAATATCAGTGAGGCACAGTATATGGCTGCAATGGAATATCCAGTATACAAAAGAGAAATCCACACATAAAGGCCAGGAGAGCTCACTATGCGTCAGGGAGGGCGACCTTTCACAGCTAAATACAAGGGGGAAGTTTAAATAAAGGACAGGAGAGGATGATAGGCTTCAGGAAGTTCTATTTTTCTATTGATGCTGTTTAGTTTGTGGGATACTATTGATTCTAAAATGAGTCTTTGGTGCAAGATATGTATGTGGCTGTAATGTATGGTGGGGTTGTTGAAGTTGAAAGTGTGGCCTGTGGTCTGCATATGTTGATAAATAAGGGACTTGGTATCTTGACGGGAAATATTGCGGGAATGTTCAGTCATCCTGATGGATACAGATCTACCCGTCTCACCAACGTAAGTGGCAGGGCACTGTTCGCATGAGACGGAGTAGACTGCACCCACAGAACGAAGGGGGGCAGGGGGAGCTGAGGACTTAGTATGAGGGTGACGGAGGGATGAAAGAAGGTTCGGAGAGTTTTTATATATGGTACGGATGCCATAGGATTTGAGTTTTCTAGCTATAGCAACAGAGGAGGGGGAGTAAGGGAGAAAACACAATGATCTGTATGTCATGGAAGGATTGGAAGTTGCAGGTGTATAAGTATATTTGTTAATGAACCAGAGTGGAAAAGAAGCCGCGGAGAGCTGGGTTATAATGCGATTTCTTTCTATTATTTTAAAGATGTCTATGGAACAATGGGTGGAAATTCTTTTTGTAAGAGTTCTAACAATATTGATTTTATGGGAGGTGGGGCAATGAGAATTGTAATGAGTGTAGCAGGGGGGGGCATTGTTTTTTATGATAAACTGTCGTGTGAAATGAGGATGGGGTGCGAATAATTAAGATATCTAAGAATGGGAGAACATGGTTAGCTTCAGTTTCTATAGTAAAGGAAATATCTTGGTTGTAATTATTAAGGGTTGATAGTATGAAGCTCTCCTGACCTTTTTTGCATATACAAAAGACATCATCAATGTATCTGCACCAGAATTGGATATCTGTAGGGAGGGTATGGGTGATCCAATTATCTATTCTAGTCATGACTATTTCGGCAATGATGGTAGATAGAGGGCTGCCCATTGGGGAGCCCCTGAACTGTCTGTAATGGTGCTGTAGGAATGTGAATGTGTTCATGCTTAAGCATGTTTTGGTAAGTTGGACTATGGTTGAGGAAGTATGGGTATCGACATTTTGCGATTGAAGGAAATCAGTCAAGCCATCTATGATGAGCTCATGAGGAAGACAGAGGTAGAGGGAGGTGACGTCGAAGGAACACATAGTGTAGGCGGGGTCTGGTTTAAGAGCTGTTAATTCATTAATGAAGTGTGGGGTGCTGTTAATAGAAAGGGTATTATTGTAATTGGTTAATAAAGGGGAGAGGAAGTTGGAAAGATATTTAGCCAGAGGGTAAGCGGGCGATGAGTGATAGGCTATGATGGGGCGGAGGGGTACTTCAGGCTTATGTATTTTGGGGAGGCCGTAAATATAGGCTGAACTGTGGAGGTTTGTGGTAAACGAGGTGTATTCTTCTGGTGAGATGTTTTTAGATTTCTTGAGACGGAGAAGTGAGGTTCTGAAATCTTTAACTACGGAGAGGCTGATTCGGTCTGTGATGGGTAAGAAAGTGGAGTCATCGCTAAGTAAATTGTGCATTTTTGAAACGTAACTATCCTGATTCAATATGACTGTGTTAGCACCTTTATCTGACCTAGTAATAACTAATGATTTACGAAGTTTGAGTTTTTTAAGTGCAATGGTGTTTTCAAGATGGTTAGGGGGAGGGAGAAAGGGCCTAGATAAATTTTTAGCTACCATGGATCTAATGGAAAACTTCTCTTTCAGATTGAAGGACTTGATGAATGATTCAATGGCGCTGATGATCACTGGTGGATTGGGATTGGAGGGGATGCGGTATTTCAGTCCCTTCTCAAGGAGCAAGGTCTCAGATGGCGAAAGAGTGTGGTCCGATAGGTTAATGACTGATGAAGATCTTGGGCGAAGGTCACTGGAGAAGGTGTAGCGTAAAGCATATTTCTTTTTCCAAAAGAGAAGTTTTTTATGGTGTCTGTCGAGAATAATTTTTTCTTGGGACTTTATATCGGTGGTGATTTTTATGATATGTTTCGAAAGATCTGCCAGTGTGATTCTTTGGGATACTAGGGTTATGAGACCTTTGATCGACTTGGTGAGGAATCTAATATTGGAGAAACAGTTTTTGATTCTTGCATTAAGCAACTGCTGTTGTGTTTTTATGAGGATGTGCCTTGAAAAAGAACTGCCAACTGGGTCATGTATCCTGAGGGAAGGCGGGATAAAATCAGCATTTTTGCAAATACGGTTGAATCTAAGGTGGCATCTCCGTATTTGCAAAAATGCTGATTTCATCCCGCCTTCCCTCAGGATACATGACCCAGTTGGCAGTTCTTTTTCAAGGCACATCCTCATAAAAACACAACAGCAGTTGCTTAATGCAAGAATCAAAAACTGTTTCTCCAATATTAGATTCCTCACCAAGTCGATCAAAGGTCTCATAACCCTAGTATCCCAAAGAATCACACTGGCAGATCTTTCGAAACATATCATAAAAATCACCACCGATATAAAGTCCCAAGAAAAAATTATTCTCGACAGACACCATAAAAAACTTCTCTTTTGGAAAAAGAAATATGCTTTACGCTACACCTTCTCCAGTGACCTTCGCCCAAGATCTTCATCAGTCATTAACCTATCGGACCACACTCTTTCGCCATCTGAGACCTTGCTCCTTGAGAAGGGACTGAAATACCGCATCCCCTCCAATCCCAATCCACCAGTGATCATCAGCGCCATTGAATCATCCATCAAGTCCTTCAATCTGAAAGAGAAGTTTTCCATTAGATCCATGGTAGCTAAAAATTTATCTAGGCCCTTTCTCCCTCCCCCTAACCATCTTGAAAACACCATTGCACTTAAAAAACTCAAACTTCGTAAATCATTAGTTATTACTAGGTCAGATAAAGGTGCTAACACAGTCATATTGAATCAGGATAGTTACGTTTCAAAAATGCACAATTTACTTAGCGATGACTCCACTTTCTTACCCATCACAGACCGAATCAGCCTCTCCGTAGTTAAAGATTTCAGAACCTCACTTCTGCGTCTCAAGAAATCTAAAAACATCTCACCAGAAGAATACACCTCGTTTACCACAAACCTCCACAGTTCAGCCTATATTTACGGCCTCCCCAAAATACATAAGCCTGAAGTACCCCTCCGCCCCATCATAGCCTATCACTCATCGCCCGCTTACCCTCTGGCTAAATATCTTTCCAACTTCCTCTCCCCTTTATTAACCAATTACAATAATACCCTTTCTATTAACAGCACCCCACACTTCATTAATGAATTAACAGCTCTTAAACCAGACCCCGCCTACACTATGTGTTCCTTCGACGTCACCTCCCTCTACCTCTGTCTTCCTCATGAGCTCATCATAGATGGCTTGACTGATTTCCTTCAATCGCAAAATGTCGATACCCATACTTCCTCAACCATAGTCCAACTTACCAAAACATGCTTAAGCATGAACACATTCACATTCCTACAGCACCATTACAGACAGTTCAGGGGCTCCCCAATGGGCAGCCCTCTATCTACCATCATTGCCGAAATAGTCATGACTAGAATAGATAATTGGATCACCCATACCCTCCCTACAGATATCCAATTCTGGCGCAGATACATTGATGATGTCTTTTGTATATGCAAAAAAGGTCAGGAGAGCTTCATACTATCAACCCTTAATAATTACAACCAAGATATTTCCTTTACTATAGAAACTGAAGCTAACCATGTTCTCCCATTCTTAGATATCTTAATTATTCGCACCCCATCCTCATTTCACACGACAGTTTATCATAAAAAACAATGCCCCCCCTGCTACACTCATTACAATTCTCATTGCCCCACCTCCCATAAAATCAATATTGTTAGAACTCTTACAAAAAGAATTTCCACCCATTGTTCCATAGACATCTTTAAAATAATAGAAAGAAATCGCATTATAACCCAGCTCTCCGCGGCTTCTTTTCCACTCTGGTTCATTAACAAATATACTTATACACCTGCAACTTCCAATCCTTCCATGACATACAGATCATTGTGTTTTCTCCCTTACTCCCCCTCCTCTGTTGCTATAGCTAGAAAACTCAAATCCTATGGCATCCGTACCATATATAAAAACTCTCCGAACCTTCTTTCATCCCTCCGTCACCCTCATACTAAGTCCTCAGCTCCCCCTGCCCCCCTTCGTTCTGTGGGTGCAGTCTACTCCGTCTCATGCGAACAGTGCCCTGCCACTTACGTTGGTGAGACGGGTAGATCTGTATCCATCAGGATGACTGAACATTCCCGCAATATTTCCCGTCAAGATACCAAGTCCCTTATTTATCAACATATGCAGACCACAGGCCACACTTTCAACTTCAACAACCCCACCATACATTACAGCCACATACATATCTTGCACCAAAGACTCATTTTAGAATCAATAGTATCCCACAAACTAAACAGCATCAATAGAAAAATAGAACTTCCTGAAGCCTATCATCCTCTCCTGTCCTTTATTTAAACTTCCCCCTTGTATTTAGCTGTGAAAGGTCGCCCTCCCTGACGCATAGTGAGCTCTCCTGGCCTTTATGTGTGGATTTCTCTTTTGTATACTGGATATTCCATTGCAGCCATATACTGTGCCTCACTGATATTTCTTCCCATCAACTGATGTTTTGGCATCTCTTCTATTACCCTATAGGATTTTTATTTCATCTTTATTTTTACTTCTCACTTTTTTTACAAATAGTTAAATTGTTCATTTGCATGCTTTTTTCTATATTTATGTAAATTAATATGTGTATATATTCGCTACAGCCATCGATATCGCTCACAGTGTCGTTATATCTTGCCCGTCGAAGGGATTTTTCCCGAAAGCTCGCCCTTATGCACCAATAAAGATACTCGTCTTCCTTCGCCTTGTTATTATCGTATAAGTTTACTCCAGGAAGAATTATTCTACAATATATTGTGGAAAAATAAAACAAAGGTGAGATTGTACTGGGATAAGGTGTATAAATTAAGTAAAAAAATCAAGAATGGGTATTTGGCTAATTCTGGAATAACTAAAAATCAACCAATAGTTGATATTTACTCCGATAGATGGCGCGAGCCATCAGCAACTTTTAGTTGCACGATAAGAAGATGCCCTTTTTTTACTATATATTGAAGAAAGACGTTTGACAATTATACCGCAAATGTTTCTTTTGAACGAAAAATCGAAATTTATTTTAAGGAGAAATAACGATTATTTCTAACCTTAGGGATGAAGTATGAAAGGATGAATTGTGAAGAGCAATGATGAACGGAAAAACGCCGTTCTACAATCATAAGCCGCATTATATTGTATTATAAATTACTATATATTGTATTTCTCCCGTAAAAGGGCTATCATGTTCTAAAGTTAGATATTTTAAATAAAATTTTAAAAGAAACATCCTTGGAAGACTGATGTTTTTACCTTAATATTGTAACAAGGGATTATTTTTTTGGACTGTGAACTCAGCAATACTATTGGTCTCTTTCTTCAGGATAAAAACCTTTTATATGATAATAAATAAATACTTTCTGTGTAATAATAAATTATCTTTATTAAAAAGTAAAAACCCAAAGCTGAAATGAGTGCCAGACACTCTAAAAATTGATCTAATATATTCCCATTAAATTGAGATAAAATATATAATTATTTACAAAAATTGATATAAACTTATAAAAATGAAAAAATATGCCTATATAGAAATATAAAAAAATATTTTAATTATATATCTTAAAGAACAAAGTATTGAAAATCATATTTTATCATATCAGATCTACTTGAAAGTAAGCGTGTACGATAAATTTTATAATTAGTTACAAAAATGTTTCATAGATGGCGCAAGCTGTAACAGGCGATTTCAACAATGAAGGAGTTACACCAGGAAGTTTCTATAAGGAGAGCTTATTGATATGTTTCAAGAGATAATGATTGGTGGTGAGTTGCTGAAATACTACAAGTTTTATATTTTGTAGCTGTTATAATTAAACACCAGTTCGCTCTGTTTGTTTTGCACGAAACAACAAAAAAAAAAAAACTAAAATATATCGAACTGGGGTTTTTACTTCGTCCAATGAAATATATATTCCTTTCTCCTAACATGCCAACTATAAACTGTGATATTTTCATCCAGATACTTTATCTCCTTTTACTGAAAGTTTTTTTTTTTAGTTATTGTCGTATCCAATGAAGAGCTTCAGATGTCTCGTGCATCTCTATCACAGCAGTTGCAATGTCCTCTATCTTGAGTGCGTATAGCTGCTGCTCTGGGTTCATGTCAATTTTCTGTTGTTGTTGTGTTCAATGAAGAGACTCAGATGTCCCCTTGCATCTCTATCACAGCAGCAGCAATGTCTACTATCTTGGGTGTGTAAAGCTGCTGCTCTGGATACATGTCAATTTTCTGTTGTTGTTGTCGTTTCCAATGAATAGCCTCAGATGTCTCCGTGCATCTCTATCACAGCAGCAGCAATGTCCTCTATCTTGGGTGTGCAAAGCTGTTGTCCTGGGCCCATATTAATATTCTGCAAGGCTGCGGCCATTGCTGGGCATGAGAATATGTATATAGGTGTTAGTTCCACACCAGGACAGTTGCTGCTTGTCCTATAGGTTCTTGTGCCATCTGGATGTATTGTTCTTTTAATTTGTTCCCTATATAAAATGGATATTTCATCAAGGTTAGAAATATCTGATGGAAAATATATTTCAGCAGGAATCTTACCTTTGAAGTCTTCTGCTTGTTTAAAATTTGCACCTTCACCAGAAATGACTTTAGAAGAAATATTATTTTTCAAATTTGTCCAACTCTCAGAAAAGACATATACATCCTTTATTTCAGCTGCCTCTTAAATTGACGGGCTTAATGTGTGGCTCCAGTAAGCTGCAATTGTTTTGTACGTGCATAAAAGAGAGCATTGTGTGTATATACGACTATATTGTATTTAGGCGTAAGTAACCCAACCTGAGATATCGCGTCCGATATGTCAAATAAAAAAGAAAACATAATTTTATTTTAATATTTCGGTGGGCATCTGACTTTATCGAGATAAATCTATAGTATCATGCTTGTTGAAGTTATTTAGATAGGGTAGCGCTGTAAGGAGAGAGAAAAATTAAATATAAAGAATAGTATAAATTATTGAGGTAAAATTAGTTTATGAATATTTAAATTTAGATGTAAAGCCTAAATATAGATTTAATTCTCTTCAATATTTTATATTCTAATTTAATTTTTCAATAATTTCTTCTTCTAATCACATATTTTTGTCTCTGCACACACAGCTACTCTATATATATTTAAAAGGAAATATGAAAAATATGCAAAACGAAGGACTCGATAAGAGCCTGGAAAATTTCCTATTCGCATATAGAACAGTGCCGCATACGAGCATGAAAGAAGCGCCAGAAGTTTTATTTTTAAAAAGGATGCCGAAAAGTCGATGTAACCTATTACAACCAAATTTTGAAAATTGAACGCTAAATTAAATAGGAAAATATCTCCAGAATTAGAAGTCGACGAAAATATTTTAGTTAGAGACAATTTTGTTCCTGAAAGGTGAAAAAAGAAAAAAAAAACGAGGGAAATGCTTCTATAATATCAAGCTATGAGATAATAGAGCAATGCAGTCTATATAATTTGGATTTTGCCAAATTCTGCTCCTGAGGTATTCTTATCGGGACCAATAAATCCTCAAGAGCGTACTGAGAAGATTATCTCAGATAAGGCTGCTTCCCCTAGTGAAGGTGTTTTAGAATATGTAGTGCCTCTAGGATAAAGAAGGCTTCAAATGATTGACAGAGCGGCTAAATTACGTCAGCCTAATTGTTAAACCAAACTACCTAGTTGGACCATTATAGGGCTTGTCCGCAGCGGAGCAATGGGAAGGTGGAGTGATAGCTTCTAGCGCTAGCACACAGCACAGCTGGGTGGTTATCTTCAATTCTTGTCTTGCTGGACTTGTACAAGACACAAGCAGCAGACCTGTAGCATTTATTAAGGCGCAATATTTATACATATAGTTGTGCCACAATTCCCTGTGTAAAAATATTTTAAAATAAAATATTTTATAAAAACATTTCGAGCTAAAATTTGATTTCGTTTTTTTTTTTTGGGCTCCTGATCGTGCAACTAAGAGTTACTGATGGCTTGTGCCATCTGTCGGAATAAATAGAAACTATTCGTTGATTTTTAATTATTCCAGAATTGGCCAAATACCCATTCTAGATTAATCAAGAAAAGCTAACCACGTACGCGTTTCGGGCTGCTGGCCCTCGTCAGCGTGGCGCAAGCTGTGCCTCAACGACAAAAAAAAAAAAAAAAAAAACTGGTCATTCAGGCATCCTGAAAAATCATGAAACGGACAGTTAAAGCCAGAAGTGTGTGAGAACGCCAAACACTACAAAACTACACTAAAAGTTGCTGATGGCTTGCGCCATCTATCGGAATAAATATAAACTATTCGTTGTTTTTTTAAAATATATTCCAGAATTCTCTTAGTTGCAAGATTAGGAAATGCCTTTTTTCTTAATTTATCCACCTGATCCCATTACAATCTCACTTTTGTACTATTCTTTTCACATAGTTACAACAGTAAAAACTTTAATTTTGTAAAAAACAATAATAATCATATTATTTTATCTATTTTTCAAAATTTGCATTGGACAAATTTCTCTTCCCCCCCCCCCCCCCCCCCCACCTCCTAACGCTAGTAAATATTTAAATAAGAATCTTAACAAAAATAGAAAACCCATTAAAATAAAATACAATATATTAAATAAACAAAAAACACTAAATTGATCAATTTTCACAAAATCATATAAAAGGGTGTTCACCCAAAAGAGTCTTTTCAATAGTTATGTCGACGCCCCTGAAGATCTCCAGCTGAGGAGGACAAGATTCTCGAACTGTTCCCAGATGAAGCACAACTAGTCCCTTCGACAAATCTCACAAAGGGGAGCCCTCAGATTCCCCGGGGCTTCATGTTCTTGGTGATGACAGCCGTCCCAGTCTCTTGTCAGAACCGCTTGTTGATACCTTCACTCTAGATGGACACATAGATGGACTGTACGTCACCTCTGCCTGCGCTACTCCCCGGTCACTTTGCTTGCTCTGCTACTACTGCGGCTCACTAGTCTCAAGGGGGGTCGGTGGAAGGATGGTCTAAACCGTTGGTTTTCTACCGCTACGACCCGGGTTCGAGTCCCGCATTGGACACATTTTCTGATTTTAAAAAAAATGCTCCAATGGCTCCCGATTCTTGCAAAAGTCCAACCCCACCAGCGAGTGCAAGTAACCAAACGGGACTCTCTCTGGTTCAAATCACATTAATAGGTACCGCTCAGCAAGAGCAACCTAGTTCATGATAATTGAAACAGTGAATAATATGTGAAGGTTATTCACATATTAAAAAAAAATTTAACGCGGGATTCAATCCCGGTTCATGACTGTCGGGAATCGAGCGTGTTACCCTCTCATCCACCGACTTATTATTTAAACAGGGCTCTGGCACATTTGTAAGTGAAAGGCGAAATGCTTTTCACATGTGTAGACATGTGGTACACTCACAGTAAAAGCAGTCGCCAACTTCTACCCACCATGATTATCATGGCCTGTACCACGCGTTCTAGGGATATGTAAAAAAAACTCTTCTCAAGAGACTATAAAGTTCGTCACAACTCACGGGATTGACCGGCTTCTGATTGAATGACTCGCCGGACGATGCCATCCTATCAACAAAGGGGAAGACGGTGTAAAAAAAAGTGACATACAATAAATAAGCAACAGAAAGATGCTTTGCTAAGTTATATACATAGAACAAATAGAGTTAACTAAATAATTAAATTATTATCAATTCTCTTAGCTAAATAGCCACGAGTTTTTACACCCCGGACAGCTGCGAACCAACGAGTTAAACGGAGTTGAGCCTGGATTCACCACCACTTGGCAAGGTCTGAGAATGGGGGGTGATTCGATATTGGAAAGTGATCGATCAACTAATTAGCGATCGAAGAAGTAGGTTCCGTGACAGATAGCACTTTGTGGAGGATCCAGTAGCAGGTAGGTGACCGAGAGATTAACCCTGGGCTACAATCCCCGGGTGTAATACCTCTCCAGTAGTCAACGCAGTTAGGTCGACAAGACTGGGTGGGCTTAGCATACACATCCCCTCTTACTTGGTGAGTACATCTAACTAGCCTATAACATCTTTCTGAGACCTATGAATATATCTTAGACGTTTCATCTCTGAGACTTCGATGTTGAATGGAAACAGTTTCTATAAAACCCAGCTGTAGATCTCATCTCGTTGTTCAAACTACCAAAGGACCAACTATTGTTAAAATGAAATGAACCAATGTCTTGAAAGGGTGATTATCACTCGAACTAAACGTGAAGGTTCCTCAGTGAGATCTTGGCTATACCTCAATATCATCCAATACTAAACTATCAGACTTTAAGAAGAATGGAATGGGAATAAAAAAAATCTACAGGAGTTGAAAATAAAACTTCAAATAATTCGTAATCACAAATTTTTAAAAATAAACATAAATTTAAAACACGCAATCTTGAACAAAGAATAATCAGCGGTTATTTATTGAATAAAGAAAGCATATCGTAAAGTGAAGTATTTCGTTTATTTGCGGATAAAGCTTTCGAGACCATCGTTCTTCAACTGGTTGGAAAAGAGAATGCTTGTAGCGTTTTTATCACTTTGTCAGCTGAAGAGATGTGTGCTTCTAGCCTTACATTTAGTTTGTAAATATATAAAAAAACTTCATTCGACTCTTTATTTAGAAAATAAAAAAGTTCCAAAAATTATTTTTAAAAATATAGAAAAATCCGATGAAATTTTAGATTTGAAGCATGCCCAAATTAACAAATCTCTCTTACAATTTTCCATAATTAACAAATATAGGAAATACCGATTTACCAAAATTCCAAGTTTTACAATATCCTAATATATCTCTCGACAGATAGTGGAAATTAACAATATGTGGAAATTCCAAATTTTGCACTATCTTAATAGCTCTCTCTCTCCTATTTATATTGATGCATTTATTTTGTATTTTACCTTATATAATCTCATATAAACGATACATACTATAAAGGTAGTTTCACAATCTCAATCTCTCTCTATATGGATATTGGAAATGAACAATATGCGGAAATTCCAAATTTGGCACACAATGTTTTAATATCCACAGGAATTGTGAAATACAACATCCCGAAATACCAAGTTTCCACGAAATCCACCGAAATTGATTTAACCCAGGAATCTCCCAAGTTTACAAATCCCGATAAAACCAACCCCAATATTTCTTTGGGTTTAACGTGCCAATTTTTCAAGCCTCATCACGTGAGTTTACACTAAGAAATAGCCGAGAAGAAAAGAAATATATTTCAGAAATATCTTAGAAGAAATATCCAGGGAATATCTGGGAATGTGCCTCTTCCCAATATCCTGAAATAACAAAGTGGTGTCGAATTCTGTGTTTTTCATTCTGATAGCTTTTAGTCTACACAGATATTAATCAAACAAATGCTACAGGTTTCAGGAAATGAGTTTCTTCATCTTTATTAAACGTAATATTGACTTTTCGGGCATATCTGTCCTTCTACAGGATTACATAGAAATATATTGTTACGTCGTACCCAGACGCTATTCGTGTACTTTGTCTACTCAGGATGCCACAAAGATACATATGTGAGTTCGAAGGGATTTCAGCTAAAGTTAGCGCTTAATTATGTCTCATTTAACAGAAGGAATACAATGAGTTGGACTTGCCTTCTTCAACATCCCCGTCAGAAGTATCCTTGGCGCCGCGGATGTCCCTCTTGTGAAGCTTCCCACTCCACACTATACACGTTCAGCCTGGACTACACCGCCTTATAGGCCACTCCGATGTACGGCTCTCCTGGCACCGCATTGTAGGATCATCCAGGCGACCGGAGGCAAGTCGCCACGTTTTCTTCTCACCGCAGATATAACCAGACTCTGTCCTCCCCCACACAGGAATGCTGTTTTAGCGCCTGCCATATGGCAACGGGGGCTGCAAAGTCCACCCCTCTTTCCCCAACTTTACTCTGGTCTCTTGGCCTTGTCATCCATGTTACAATATGTACTCATGTAGAAGGGCAGAGATGCCTGAAAGCTCGAGATTACATTTAGTAAAGATAAAGAAACACATCTCCAGAAACCTGTAGCATTTTCTTGACTAATATCCGGGAGATTTAAATCAATCACAGATATTATTTATTCCATGAATTCAGTCTCTTGTATAATTATACACAATAGGATAATAAAAAACATCTACAAAGAAGGAAACCAAAAACAGCGATTAGAATACTTACTGTAATTATCAGACTTTGAGAAATGTCTGTTCCCACTTTGAAATGTTTTACACAACAACAACAGCGTTTTTTAGACATTTCACCTTACATTGTCCTGTCCAAGAATCGAATAAAGAAAATACAAAAATAATCAACAAGTAAAATGACAATCCGATCTATACAGTCTAGATCGAGAGTTCATTTTTTCCCTTCGAAATAGACGTCAAAACTAGACCTCATCTATTGAACGTCGCAGCAAACTAGTAGCCTCGGGTCGGTGACAAAGCCACAACACCAACTGTGGAAAATGAGAAGCGTCCAATATCATAATTTCGGGTTAAAGACCCTTCTCAGTCCAGGGCGGACTTTATTCCATGAGATCTACAAGCTGTTAGAATGGCTAGGCCAAATCTATGACCTGGATATAGATGGGAAATTTCAGGGAGGATATCGATCTGTAAGAATAAAGGTTACTTCTCCCGTCATTATTTTTAAAGATCAATATCCTATCGGAAACAATTTCATCTATGTCTTCTCTTTTATTTTCTAACGATATTCTCATATTTTCTGCTGAACTAAGGAATTGGGAGTAGACATAGCTCTCATCTGTCATTGACTCCGAGAGAAGCTTGTAAAAGGAAAGTTTATATATTTGATTCCTTCTTCGAAATGATGTCTGGCGATTCCTTATCTTGTATTTAAAGTTGTATTCAGACACAAAGTTTGCTGAATCTAACACCTTGGTGTTCAAAGGTTACTAACTACTCTTCACCAGCGACATATTGAAATACACATTTTAGCGACTTATAAACACTGAATGACAGTGAAAATAAAATACCAAGAAATATGGGTTAGAAAGTGATGAAAATTGGTAAACAGAGAGAGAGAGGCAAGAACGAACAATAAGTGAACTTTATTTCAAAATTATAGCCATAATACAGAGTGAGAAACGGCGTCGGCTCAGTAGCAAGTAGGACCACCGTGGACGGTGATGTACGCAGCCACACGTCTAGATAGAGAGTAAATCAGAGTACGGATGGCGTCCTGAGGGATGGCTCTCCATTCTCTTTCAACCATTTGCCACAGTTCGTCTTCTGAACGTGGCTGAGGCAAGGCATGTAAACGTCGTCCAATGATGTCCCAGACGTGCTCGATTGATGAGAAGTCAAGAAAGTACGGTGACCAGGGAAGCATATGTACACCTTGCAGAGCTTGTTGGCTAATACGAGCAGAGTGCGGTCGGGCGTTATACTGCTGATATAGGGCGTTGGGTAGCCTCTGAAGGTAGGGAAGTGTCACCGGTTGTAGCACATCATCAACGTATCGATGGGGTGTCATAGTGACCTGAATATGAACTAAAGGTGACCTGGTATCATACGCGATTGCGCCTCAAACATGATTCCGCGTTGTCGCGCGGTGGGACGTTCCACAAATGCTGCCAGATTGGACCTTTCTCCACGTCGACGCCACACGCATACACAGCGACTGAACAAACAAAAGCGTGATTCATCTGAAAACACGACCCTGTGCCATTCCGCCATCCACGTCGATCTAGCCCGGTACCATTCCAAATGTTGGCGTCTATTCAGTGGAGTCAATGGCAGTCTTCTTACTATTAACATGAATGCAAGCCATTAGCAACCAATCGACGGGAAATTGTTCTGGGCTGGTGTGGTATAGTGTATCTTGAATATTTTTCAGAATGGAGATACAAGTGTCATGTGGGTCCGCCACTGCTTGTTGAAGGATACGATGATCCACGCGTGCTGACGTCACTCTGGCTTCACCGACATTCCTATAAATTACTTCGTTTCCTTTTTCCAACTATCTTCTCCACAGTCGGCGCAATGTGCATGAACTCATGTGTGGGTCAGCTGCGAATTGACTTATGGACCAACCTGCCCTTTTCAGTCCGATCACCATGCCCCTCGTAAAAGCATCTCTCTGCTGGAACTGCCTCCGTTGACGACAGCCTGGCATTATCTGCTATTAAACGTGTCTTTTGAGAAAAGAAGAAAATTTCTATAATTAATTTCCTTGAAGAAATAACGGCACAAATACTGTCCTTTTTGCAAGTTCCTTCCCTTATATCTTACTCCACGTGCACATGAGACCTACGCATTTCACATCATTTGCATAACTCGGTGAGGCGCGTTTACTCAGAAATTTGCATCATTTTCTTGCCACTCTTTCTCAGTGTTCCATTTTCAATGTCGCGCAGTTTGTGTAGAATAATATGTTACGTTAAATTCAAGGATATACCGAGAGGTTTCATATATAAAAAAGAAATAATCTCATTTCAAAAACAGGTAATGAAGTAGAAATATAAATTTAACAAATACAAATATTTTCTTCGCGAACAACAATGAGTTTTGTAAAAAGTTGAAAATAACTATAGAAAAAATTAATTAACCAAAAAATTACCTCTCTATTATTATAAGGTAAGTCACCAGGGGAATATATAATTATGTATTACACACACTAGAAGGCCATTTAATATTAAATACCCTTTCATTAATAAACAAGGGTATCTTTTATGCACTCATATTCTAGTTACCTTTTCAGGAAATTGATCATTTACATGCTTTAATGTTCTTATTAAATATGCAAATTTTCTAAAAGTTCCTAAAGTGTTTATAGGTGATGCAATTATTTTGTAGCCAGTGTATGATAACATCATGCCATTATACCAGCAACTTTAAAATTTTTGATTTTTATTTTACCTTCACTATGTACATTAAAAGTTTTGTGCTTATTTCTTATTGTCTAAAGTTTTAAACCCCATATTGTATTATATACGAATTCTAAATTTATAAATGTAGACATCTAATTACTTGCCAATATTCATACTGAAACTTTAAATTCACTCTTTTTTGACACACAACTACCTCCATGGACAACTTGAGGATGGAAAATTTGAGGAAGTTGTACCTTTTGGTATGTATATCGGGATTTGGACAATAACTCTGAAAGATATCCCAGTGACCTTTATTGAAGACACACGAGATTATCTAGTGTGAACAAAAAAATATATAAAATAAAATGCACCGGCAACAACAAAGAATTTCTACTTCAAGTTTTGTTCATTAGTGTATGTTGACAACTATTTGACATTGTCTTTTTGAACACGAGAACAAAACTTATAACACATAATTCGTTTCATTATTTTTCGATAGAGCCTAATAATAGTAATTAGGTCCGTGAAGAGAAGCCTTTTGGCTTGAAAACCCTTGGCCCAGTTTTATCGAAAAAAATCGTTATAAGCTTAGTGTGTGTTTTCGTATCAAATACCAGTGTTTTATGATAATTTTCCATTGTCCTGTCACTAACTGTAAGGTTCCATCTACAACCGCGCGACCTATGTGTCTAAAGCTTTGTCGTTTCAGGGATGGGGTACCGAGCAAGTAAACCAAAGCGTATCTTCGACAACAGCCATCGCGAGGACCTCGGCTCGAAGAAGAATAAACAAGACGGCACCTCTCTGATCGTTGAAGATTACAAGGAGGAAGAGATCACGGTCAAGAAACAAGAAGAGGTCGTAGGGACGTCCAAGGAGATCGTACTGGGCAAGATCGTGGTGGGCAGAGAAGAGGACAATGACGAGTGGAAGGTGATTGACATCGAGGATGAAGAGTTCTCGCCCATCCTGCGGAAGGCCCCGAAGAAGGCATCCTGGACGGAGATACCAGAAGACTGCACGACACCCTGCTGCTCTCTGTGCGAGTACTTGGAGACCGTGGGCTGGACGACGATGGAGAACCAAGGCCTCGACCTCCTCAACAACCTCCTGGAGTTCCTGCACGGGCTGGATCATCCTGAGGACCATCTACACCTGCTGCTTCAAGACAGACAGGTGGTCATCTTGAAGAATGGTAAGTCTCTTCACACCCTGTACAACTCTCTTTGTCTTTTTAAGATTAACGCGACTAATATGATTATAAAGTTGAAAACATCAGCCTTCCAAGGATAAATCTTTTTTAAAATCTGGTTTGGGTAAAAATTGATTTGATTTGACGATAAGTTCTTTGTCCTACTTCACAATTCAATACATTAATATCCTATATCAATATAAATGTGGAAACATCAGACTTCCAGAGATAAAAAGAAACTTATCCTTGGAAGTTTTCATCTTAATAATGATACACACACAAAGCCTTTATCAAGACACTAGTCTTTTACATATTCTCCTCTCTCATTGCCGGCTTGCTATGATATCTCTACAATGATCAATCACCATCATACAGTGGAAGAGAAAACGATGAATCAAAATTATTTTTCCTACTCACTTCTTTATGAAAGTTATACAGGGACAGAGCAACCATTCGACTTGATATGGCGCTGATTAAAATACTTTGTACTGAGGTGAGTTGGCTGTTGTTTACCTTTGAGAAGAACGTCTCTCTTTTTTCGCTAATATACTGGCTCTCAAAGATGTAACGATATATTTCTATTTCTATTTTTTATTTGCAAAGATGGCGTATTGTATCCTCCTTACTGAAGATTTTGGTTTTCCTGAAAAAACGAATGGAGTGTTCTCTGTTGTGAAATATAGCGTTTTACTGGAAATAGAACTTAATAATAATACAAGGGAGATCAAAATATGAATATAGTTATTTATTTGCCTCGTCTCTATCAATAATAAATAAAACTATTATTTCATAACCTATTTTTATATAATTAAAACTATTTCTTACACATTTTATACTGCAATGTATAAAATCTGTAGAGCTAGTTTAATTATATAAAAAGTATCATTAAAATTTGTCTCTATTTAAAATATACACGTCACCATGATAATGCAAGACCGCACACCTCAGCCCAAACATCAGACTTTTTAGCCAACTCTGGTGTCCAATTATAGTCATTCATCCACCATATTCACTAGAGCTAGTACCTTGTGACTTTTATTTATTTCAAAAGTTTGTTATTGTTGAATGGGAAAATTTGACACTGATGTTGAAGCACCGCAAGCCGTTATCAATGCCGTAAATTCCATCCCCGAAGATCAGTGGTGTAAGTGTTTCAATAATTGGTTTTCACGGATGAAATCTTGCATAGGTGAATATGGGTGAATACTTTGAGAAACTCTGAAAATTTGAAAGTTGCAGCTTCAATAAAAATAAGTGATTGCAAAAACCTTTGGAGTGACCCTTGTAGATTATTAAAGCTACTCTATTTTGTCTGTTTCGAACAGGGCTTATCAGCTGAGAATATTGAGAGAAGATAAATATTTGAAAGTATATTTTATAACTTATATCAACTTATATTTCAAGACAATTTTCAGCCTTTTGGAAGGGGGAATATGTAAATAATGCAGTGAATTTTCGCTAAAATATCAACTTTATTCAGACAACTCCCTATTCTTTACAATTATTCAGTTTTTGCTATTTTTCAAACATTTTCATCAAACGAGACAGGACTTGAAAATTCCTTTAAGAGAAAAAACATCTTTTTTTTTTAAATTCTGAACAAATTTATAATATAACAATAATTTCTTCTGCCTCAAAAATAAATATATATATAAGTATACATCTAAAGAACATCAATTAGCGACATTAACAGAAAAAATCGACTATATCTGTGAATAGATATTCTAAAATGTTAAAAATATTCAGTTAAATTATAAAAATACTTTTAAAAACGTTAAAAACGGTCGAAGTTTTTAAGACTTCTGCCTTGTGTGTATGTAATGGCGAACAACAAAAATGTAATGGTCATACGCATGCGCCGCTCTCATTGTCTGCTGTGGGTGAGCAAGATGGCGCTGGGGATGCCAGATCGACATCCTATATACAGAAAGACAACTGAAGGCAAATAATAAGTTTAATATTTCGATGATGAAAGGGTACTTCTTTGAAACTGTTTTGACGACGGAAATAACAACCCAATTGGTGAAAAAAAACAAAGAGATAAAAAAGATAATGTTTGGAAGTTAATAAGTCACGACAAGAGGAAGGTTGAATAGACAACCCTTTGAGCCTTAGATGAAAGTGAAAATCACGTTAATTAGCAGGTACTCATTAAGTCCAGGTTGATTACAATAATTATGAACTCTCAACTTTTTTTTCCTACCACCTGTTTGAAGTTAGTTGCAATCTAATTGGAAGGATGGTGTGTATAGCAAATATTGTTTTTATTTGCGAATAATCTTTGTGGAGAATTGTATAGAGAAATGTCTTTTCAATTTGGTTTCTATTGTGGTGAAGTAGTTGATCTAACAATGGGGCGACATTTTTACTTTAAATATTCTAAAGATGAGACAAATGAGACGTAAAATAAGTAATGTTTATTGAATATTGAATGGTGGAGTGAAGAACATTTTTCTATTTAAATATTTTAATAAATAGAATCTGCGTTTCCTCTTTGATAATATTTTTTTATTCCAGAGTAAATTCAACGGAACCTAGCTAGTTGTGTGTTGAATACCTGAGAAATATTTTCAAACTGCATCAAGGCTATCTATAAACTGAATAAATTTGTGGCGACCGCAGTTTGCTTCAGCATATATATTGAAAGCACATATAATGAATTGTATAGTGCTTATTGCTAGGATGAGTAAATTTCGGAAAATTGCAGTTGTCTTTATCAGATAACTTTAAACAAATTGTTTATCATCGAGTTATTATAACAAAAGAAACTGCCGTTATTTGGACAAGAAAAACACATTTCTATTTTATGTCAAAAATATAGCTTTAAAACTTTATTAATATTTTCATATTTCAAATTGTAAATATCCGAAATATGGGTGTTTTATATATACTTAATATTTTACAAATGACCTGGCTTCGCCCGAGTTCTGCCTGAGTGAATGTTTACTTAACCAATATTGTTCTATCAAAGTGTATTATTATAATCATTTTATATGGAAACCAGTTCAATAAAATTGAAAGACGCAAATACAATTACAAAACTCATTACAAAAACAAAAATACCCCAGCCCATATGCAACTTCAATATTAACAGAGAATTAACAACAACAATTTCAAGAATCAGAACAGGATATTTTATAGGAATGAAGATAAACTCAGACATGACTAGATCCTATAAGAACTGCAATAACTGTTATAACACCCAACTCACTCCTGACAATATTTACCCGGCCATCCTTGCAGTCCTCTATATGGCAGACATCAATCCAGAAGAGGACATCCATACGGACAAGGCACCTCGGTGTGCCGGTATTGCGAACAGGGTGCATGGACTGTTTTGATCTGCTCCATGGACAAGACGCCACCCATATATAAAGCGTATCATAGCCTTAGCATCCAGAATATGTCTCTAAAATTCAATTAATCCAATAAATATGTCCTTGACAAACACTCTGATCTGCTAGAGAATGACTAATTGAAATACACTCATGGACAAAACTTAAGGAAGTTGTATCTTCCAGCAGGGTAATAATGTATCATTATTGAAGACACGCGAGATAACCAAGTGTGAACAGCCTCTGTCTTCTTTAATAAAACAGACGGCCGGCAACAACAAAGAATACCACTTCCTCAAGTTTTGTCCATGTGTGTATTTATTGAATATATAGATACTGTAAATATATTATTTAATAAGTTAATATAACAAGAAACACAAAGATAAAAAATATTATTGAACAAACATTTTTATAATTTATAAACCTGAAATAGAATTTAAAATATGTTTTTAAGATTTAAGCTCCAGGTCCTCGAGGAGATAAATATCTGCCACAGGAAATAATTGGAAGTTCGACGTAGCTATATTCCCCTGACATTACTCCCTATTTCAATAAATCGTTTGGAGCAATCTCGCACCAATCAGAGGATATTGTTTTACATCATCGCTGCCGTGTTGTCAAATATTAGCGCTCCCTTTTATATTTATTTATTTCATTGATACTTAAGTTAGATTGCGCTTGTATGTAATGTTTTACATAGTCTATATCAAACATGGGAAATAAGTTTGTTGTAGGTTCGTATTAAACGTATTTATATAATAAACCATACAAAATTATGACTTACATCCAAAATATCTAGATAATATATTGTTCTTCAAAAGGTATAATGTTTCTTTAGAAAAAATCGAAATCTGTAAAATCAAGCGTCATATAGGGTTAGGTGTAATGTATTGCAGTCGGGACTGCTGCATAGAGGGATTATTGAATCGAAATTTTATTGTATTTATAAAAATCGTTTTAGAATCAAATACACTCATGGAAAAAACTTAGGGAAGTTGTACTTTTCAGCATTTTTATATGTATTTTTATTTTATTATTATATTTTATAATACAATGTAATGCGGCTTATGATTGTTTAAGTTTGAAATTTATACCGCAAATGTTTCTTTTGAACAAAAAATCGAAATTTATTTTAAAGAAAAATAAGATTATTTCAAACCTTAGGGATGAAGTATGAAAGGATGAATTGTGAAGAGTAATGATAAACGTAAAATTATATTTTATATATACTTTTAAAGGAGAACGTTCGAATATTCACATGTATGGGAAATCCGACGTTATATATGCAAATAAGGAGTGATTAAACTTAAAATATGAAACTCCTTTAGTTTTGTCTATGAGTACAAGTATATCTCAATTGCTTATTTTTACATCAAATTATTAAGTTTAACTAATTTTAATACACCTATCCCCCGATTTACACGTTTGTTCTACACGTTTTCGCTTTTACACGTTTTTCCAAATAAGTTTTTTTTTTGTTTTTATCGCACTATACTAAATGATACTATGATTGAACACATGCGCTGTGTACACATCTCACGAGGAATCCCGAGTTTATGTGCTGACTTGCTGCACACGCACACTGTGTCTGTATTTCTAATTTTTAAAAAATTTTAATTTTCGATTTACGCGTTTTTCTCAGGAACGTATCTACCGGGTAAATCGGGGGTTAGGTGTATATATTTGTTGGTTGGAAGTAGATTTGTAGAAAAACACAGTCACATAAACCAATAGTTTATTTTAATTCCCGATGTTTACTGCCATTCTCTTCAGGGGAATGAAAGATATTGACAGTAAGTCACAGAAACATCAGGAAATAAATTAAACTATTGGTTGAAGTGGCTGTGTTTTTCTCTGAAAACCTTTTTAATTCTTCATTTCCAACATCTCAGTGACCCGTATTCATATTTTCAAGTAAAACAAATCTTACAATATTGGTTTTGGCTATTTATGAAGATATTGTAACAAAGTATTTATTAATTTTATTATTTTTATTAACAGAGTGGTCGTTTTTTTATGTTTATATTTTGCTACTCTGTAAATTTACCTCGTGGCTTATCTTTTGTTTACCATTCATAGTTTGTCCTTGCCTAAAATAAATTGCTGTCTCCTCCTGAAGTTTTTGTCTTCCCTAATTTTCCACGTGGCAATATTTTAAGCGGTGTAGAGCTTGCGCAGTGCGTTGAAAAATCAGATATATTGAAATAGAACACAAAAATAAACAATTAGAAAATATTTCTAAACGATTTTAAAGAAAGGAAATTGATTGTAAATATTTCAAATTGGTATTTGAGAACATTCATTTTTTCTTTAAATATATTTTGTAAATATTTCATAAAGGTATTTGTTCATTTTTGTTTTCTATTTCAATGTATTTCGACGGCTGCATACTCTACACAGATTATAATATCAGCAAATATAAATGGGAAATTGTAAACCTTGTAAGATTTGATTTCCTTGAAACGATGACAGCGGATCGCCCAAACATTGAAATAAAGTATGAAATGGTTAGCTTTTCTTGATTAATCAAGAATGGGTATTTGGATAATTCTGGAATAATTAAAATCAACGAGAAGAGTTGATATTTATTCCGATAGATGGCGCAAGCCATCAGCAACTTTCAGTTGTACGATAAGAAGATGCCTTTTTCATAATTTATGCACCTTATCCCAGTACAATATCACATTTGTACTATTTTTTTCACATTGAAATAAAGGGTCAAAAAGACTGCAACAGATATCTAATCATTTTGAAAATAGAGCAATCCATAAATAAATATTTAATTAAAAAGGCATATATTGGATCAAAATATCATTTATTTTACCAATATTTTAGTTGGTTGAACGCCAACCTTTATCAAGGTATTATAACATATTAATGTGTTTCAACAACAAACTCAGAGTTACATATTGGTGCCACCATAACGTTATGTGGCGCTGAGTTTGTTGTAGACACACAATATGTTATAACACCTTGATAAAGATTGGTGTTCAGCCAACTGAAATATTGGTAAAATAAATAATATTTTGATCCAATATATGCCTTTTTATTTAAATATCTAATCATACTTATAAATCCAACCTGCACAGAAATTTATTCTCCTAATTATTAAGCCCTAAAGATGATAAAAAGCAAAAATTTATTAAAGGTATAATACGACCAAAATAAATAAATAGTGTGCGACTTTTTGATGACAGCGTTGTTACCATCATCAGACAAAAGGCTGAATAGCTGTTACGTAACAGACTATTTATTTATATTTGGTCAAATTACATTTTATTTCTAATCTATAATTCAAATTTTACCTAATCATAAAAGCAATATATATCTTAATTATCTGAAAATACTCTTAAATTAAAAAATCCAGATTTATTAAGCAGTAGAATTAAAAAAAACATAACCACTAATTAATTGTGAAATAATATCAGAGCCGGAATATATAAATTTTAATTCAAATTCTAATATTAAAAATGCAATATAAGAGAAAGTCAATTATTTCAAACAAATGATTTATTAATTCAGATCGTTGATCAAACACTTTTGAAAAAGAAAAAGTCATTAGATGAGAATCTTTGGTTAAAATCTATTGGCCGAAAGATCGTCGGCAATGAGATGGGAACTAATTGGAACGAGGCCTAATCAAGGGGATAGCAGAAGATGAAAAAAAAAATCGTCTGACTTTCTAAATTAGGCCTAATATTTCCCGCCAATTTTATGGAACGTGATCCATCGAGTGTTTCCATTGCTGATAGAACTATTTCATAAATCTGAGTGTGTAGATTCCATATATAATTCTGAATTTATTATCAAAAGAGTCCAAAAAATCGTTAGGCGAAGAGTTTGTTGTAAGATTTTTTTATTTATTACAATATTTTTTTCTCCATAGTTTATTTCCTATAAATTACAATTTTGTGTGCATATATATGTTATGAATATTTTGTTGTTGTTAGATAAAGGGTTGATAAGACAAAGGATCGATAAGATAAAGGGTTGAGGTGCAGTCGTGATAAGAAAAAAGATAATTATTTACCGTCAAGTAGCTTTTATTTTTAATTACTTGAGAAAAGATTACACATTAGTTATTTTTACATTATATAGAATTTATAAAGTTAATCCTATATTAGTGATTTAAAAGGATAGATATGTTAACTATGCATATTTTCAACAAAACTATACAACAAAACTGAGTCTTTCTAAAAACGATGATAACAAAGGTAAAATTATCAATGAATAAAATAAAATATATATTTTTTAAAATATAGAAATATTCGAATTTTTAGATTATATAATATATATATATTCGAAAATTATATATTTTGTCGTTCATATTTCTTTAAATACAAATCATTTAATATATGTATGTGGTATAAGTCAATAACGTGCCAACTATATATAAGAAATTAAAGTAATTAAAAACAAGAATGTTTATTTTATACATAAACAAACTTCTTCTGTCCTTACTGCAATGACAAAATATGTAATTCTATTGTTGTAAAAAAAAAAGCTAATGTCCATAGAAAATCAATATACAGAGCTAAAAACAACCGATGCTTGAAACAGGGTCCGTATAAAAAAATACGAATCATCTATAAATAGAATTTCTTTCATTGTTGTCAAGACATAGGAACCATTAAAACTCCTTTTTCTGTAGCCAAGAAGAGCAATAAAAGCAAAGCTTCTAGCCATAATCGCACCCATTAAAACGTAACGTAATTAAGCTGAGATGCGCATAAGAAGAGAATGATATATGTGACAAAAAGTCCGTTTTGGCTAAAGGTCTTGGAGGTTGTCCAGCCATTGATCCAGCATGAGGATATTTCTTTATGGAGAGCTTGTTGGTGGCTAGAGGATGGCTGAACTGGTGTTCTATCTCGTAAGCTATATAAACAACAACAACAAAAACTTATTTATGAGCAATTCTACTGTCCTATAAGTTATGTCCATAGTTTGCCTGAATACCAATTCTGAGATTCCACTCTTCAGTGTAGCATATATAAGCAGCATCATCCAATATAGAATTGAACCTCTGGGAGGCGGTCTGGTAGATTAAATTGTCGAAATCGCTGGTGTTTATTCATCGCAGTAAGGACAGTAGAGGTTTGATTTTGTGAAAAAGAAACATTCATGCCCAAATACCTTCATTTATTATGAACCTTTATTAAGGCATTCCACCTTTTGTTCGACATACATAAAAGAAAAAAGAAACATGAAACCAAATATTTTTATTATTAAGAGTATGAGAATAAATTTGAGTTATATAAACATGTTTTGATTTTTATTTTGTGAGGCTATTCTTCCCTAGATCGCTTTATGATAGTTATATAGTTCTATAGCTATGTTTCTTTTCTGATGCAATTTTAATCAGTTGAACTGGTTCAACATATATCTGATTGATGACCTTTAATTTTTTCTCCTTTCCTTCTTCATATAAATACAATTCAGATAAATAGTTTTTTTTTGTTTATCCCTAGTAGACGTGGTACAGGCCATGATAATCATGGTGGGTAGAAGTAGGCGACTGTTTTACTGCAAGTTCACCACATGTCTACACATGTGAAAAGCAGTTCGACTTTGCACTTACAAATGTGCCTGAGCCCCGTTTGGTTACTTGCACTCGCTGGTGGAGTTGGACTTTTTCAAGAATCGGGGACCAATGGAGCATTTTTTTTTATTTAAACATAAAAAAGTGCCCAATGCAGGAATCGAGCCCGGGTCGTAGCGGTCGAAAACCAACGGTTTAGACCATCCTTCCACCGACCCCCAGATAAATAGTGAAACATTTCAATTGTAGTTTTTATTCCGCAGAGCTCTATCGTAATCTTTATAGATCTAGAGCAAAACTTCTCAAGAGGGATCCATCAGATATGCGATGATTTTCTCTTAGAGATTACCTTTTTAAATTTTGAAAAAAAAAAAGAGGAATGACCAGATTAGATCCAACCTATTCAAAATATGATTACAGGAGAGGCCCCTAGAACTATAATAACATCAGATGGTAGACAATAGATAGCACAAATCTCTATAGAAATGTCACAACCCAATGATCCCAACAAATTATGAAGGCGATATTAGGAAGCTTTCTAACAACAGTTCAACAACGAGCCTAAGACACAATTCTAGATATCACCTTGCCGGATTACTATAAAAAACATTGCCTTCATAACTTTTGTTGTTGTATTAATTAAATAGTAATCGATGATTAATATTGACTAGAGTTCGAATTTACTAACCCAACTTATATACAACCTAACTTCGAACAAACTAAACTTATAACTATACAAACTACTCCTAATTATTCCGGATTGAACAAACTTGAAGTGCTACAGAAACGACAGTCGTGAAAAATGTATTTAAAGAGAAATCAAGCCATATTTTCTCTCTTTCTCCTTGTTAATATCATATGACTATTCTATTCACGGCCTAAAATTATTGTATATAAATGTATAGACAAATGTAAAGGCATACATGTATGACAGCGCAAGTATCCCTAGGGGGACATAGCGCTTTAAATTGAAATAAATAAAATAACATATTTAGCAAAACATTTCTTTATTAATATCCAGGTTAGAGAGGTTTAGAACTTTGCTTCTTTAACAAGCCAATGAAGATATTTGAGGGTATCTAAACCGTAATTATAAACATGTTTATTTAAATGTTTCAAAGTATGAATAACGCCTTGAATAGAATCGTAAAGATAGAGGCTGCCTGGCCGGCATTCATATATATATTTAAAAAAATAGACACTTCGGCCAGTTGGAGTTTTTTATTTTCTCAACGTTTCGACAAAAATCTTTTGTCTTCGTCAGGAGAAGTAAATAAAAATAAAGCATTTGGCAAGGCGTTAAAAATTGTTCTGAGGTTTGCAAATTCGAAAATTCACGTGAGAACGCCCTTGCAAACCTAAGAATAATTTTTAACGCCTTGCCAATTGCTTTATTTTTATTTACTTCTCCTGACGAAGACAAAAGATTTTTGTCGAAACGTTGAGAAAATAAAAAACTCCAACTGACCGAAGTGCCTTGAATAGAAGTCGTTGAGAAACTACTGAAGGTTAAGTTGGGAAACATCCAGAAGTGGGAACTGACAAGAATAGAATGGACAGACTCCCTTGTAGATCACCTATCAATGCTGGTGTGTTTTGATATATATTGATAACATAGGCATATCTGACCGCTCAGATGAACATTTGACTATTCAACGTCTTCACGGCCTAAAATTATTGTATATATATGTATTATAAAGGACTGCGGCGTATGATTATAAAACAACACTTAAAGTTTCACCGCATAAGTTTCTTTTCTGTGAAAAATCAATATTTATTTCAAAGAGAAATATTTACTATTTCTAACTTTTTTGGATGAAGTATGAAAGGGTGAAAATATGAAGACTGGACACTTTTATTTTTCCGTTCGCCATTACTCTTCATATTTTCACCCTTTCATACTTCATCCAAAAAAGTTAGAAATAGTAAATATTTCTCTTTGAAATAAATATTGATTTTTCACAGAAAAGAAACTTATGCGGTGAAACTTTAAGTGTTGTTTTATATATATGTATAGACAAATGCAAAGGCATACACATATGACAGCGTAAGTGTCCCTAGAGGGACATAGCTCTTTAAATTGCGCAGTCATACATGTATGCCTTTACATTTGTCTATACATATATATATACAATAATTTTAGGCCGTGAATAGAATAGACATATGATGTTAACAAGGAGAAAGAGAGAAATTATAATTTGATCTCTATCTTTAAATACATTTCTCACAATTGACGTTTCTGTAGCACTTCAAGTTTGTTCAATCCGGAATAAGCAATAAACTAAACATTGATTTAACTAGTTTACTGATATTTTATTCTTGATAAAAAAAAGGTACGCGTTTCGGGCTGTTGTCCCTCGTCAGCGTGTATACAGAGCCACAGAACGGCTAAACGATCCTATATCTCCCCGCTGAGAATATTTTCTTAAGAAGGGAAACTCGGAACCAACGACATTGTTTGATATCCGGACACTTTTGTTTTCCAACGGTGTCACGTGACGATCGATTCGTCCCTCTATTGGCTGAGCTGGAAGAGAGCGTCTTAAGTGGCAGTTAGATGGCGCTTGGAGATATGTCAGGGGAACAAGGAGGAGTTTCTACCTCTTTTTCCTTTTTGCACCGCTCTCCACATGTAATACCAACTCATGATAATTATAGTTATATAGGCTGTTTCAATAATATTGATCACATTTTTTTATAATAAGTTTTCAACCAAAATTTTAAACATCTTTATATTTTATGTTTGGATTATCTACGAAAATA
Source organism: Cordylochernes scorpioides (assembly GCA_030710605.1). Taxonomy (NCBI): domain Eukaryota; kingdom Metazoa; phylum Arthropoda; class Arachnida; order Pseudoscorpiones; family Chernetidae; genus Cordylochernes; species Cordylochernes scorpioides. The sequence continues at coordinate 191,269,557 of CP092864.1, forward strand.
TATATACAATAATATTTAAATTGATAACAGCAATTTTTAAAGAGAATTTAATTTGACTTTTCCATCTTTACCTATGACCAGACATCATCCAAGAGACGTGTTGTCTAAACTATATTTAGGAAGGATCCAGAAGCTGAGGAAGTAGAGAGGCATCCATTAATATTATATAGATATTGGGTTTACAAATATATTTGGAAATCTATTTCACTATTAACAACTCTTTAAAAAGAAAAAAAAAGTCTACCATAATTATTAAATAAAAAAGGTGAAGTATCTATTGACAAGTATCTAATGGCCGAAGTGTCTATTTTTACATAAATATGCAGGTCAGGCAAATCTTCAAGATATCTATTGATTATCATCTCTCTGCAATCTATTAACTGTCGAATAAATGAGGAAGCCACAACACCAGCTCTGGGAAATTCTGAGTGTCCACCAAAAGGAGCCAGATATCAGAATACATCCCCAGTCAGTATAGCGTAGCATCACATTCTTGATATTTACAAGGTATTCAAGGAATCTTCCAAATTGACCATAGATATTAGCTGGGGCAAAGTGGCTATTTCTTATTTAATCAGAAGTCTCATAATGACAATAGGAGTAATCGCCCAATATCATTACATAGAAAAGACACCGCTCCACGCTGACGAGCGCCAACAGCGTGAAACGCGTTCATGGATGTTTTTTCTTGATTTATCAAGAAAATGGATTAGCCAAATTTCAGGGAACAGGCTGAATCAATGTTTAGTTGATTTCTGTTTCATTAGATGGCGCTCTGCCATCTAAAAAGCACTTGTGCTTTTGGTCAGGATATGTCTTCTTTATTTTTGAAATGTAATTTGCAACTCATAATGTTTACGTTTGTTTGAACGGGAGAGGCGGCTCTTTTTTTTTTCTTAAGGTCAATTTCTTTCTACAAAATTTCAATCTATTCAAAATATTCACTTTGAAAAACAATCAATTTTACTCAATCAGCTGCTACGTAACAACACTGTGTCCATATTGTAGACATGGTGTCTACTATACATGTACAAAGTAGTTTGTACCTACAAGATGTCAGAGACCTATTTGATGGCTCCTATTCCATAGTGGGATTGGAACTCTGCCAAACACCTGTTGAAGAATGTTGTCCATTTTATGTTATTACATAATACGATCTCTTAAAATCTGAAGCATAATTTCAAACACTTTAACAACGTATTTCAGAAGCCTTATTATATACAAGGTATAGATAAATTAATCAATTAAAAATACAGAAAATCAATAATTACAATGATTTACATTAGGTAACAACAATTAGATATATCTTCCGCGTATGGTGACAAAGGTTATTATGTAATATATACACAGAATTACTATGGCCCAACACATCAAAACGCGTTTACACATGCAATAATACACAGACACTCAGGTAAAAGGTATAAAAACAAGTAAAGAATATAAAGTGTGGAATATAATACTATATATAAATGTTATAACCTGTAGTTTTAAATATAATTTGCTGGTTGGTAGTTTATTTGGAAATGATAAAGTTACACTCATCAACTAATTGTTTATTTATATAATTTGTGACGTGATCGAGAGTCACTGAAACATAAGGAATTATGTATTATTTACGAACGGAAAAATACGTCCATAGTAGCCTAGTGGACATGGCATCTGCCCGGTAAGCGGAACATTGTGGGTTCGATTCCCATCCCTGCTAATTTTTATTTTCCCGTTCATCATTACTCTTCATGATTCACCCTTTCATACCTCATCCAAAAAGGTTAGAAATAATCAATATTTCACCTTGAAATAAATTTTGATTTTTCATTGAAAATAAAACTCATGCGGTGTAACTTCAAGTGTCATTTTACAATCACAGGCCGCATTGCATTATATAGGGAATTATCTAAATAAATATTTTGTTAATGTACAAGTATACTTGTACTTGTATGTATGTACTTGTATATACATGTGTATTGTATATCTTGTATATCTTTCCCAAATAAAACCAGTACTTATTTTTTATTTCAGCTATGCTGTCAAACAGGTATACGAGGAGATCACCAGACACAATACAAACCAACAGAGGACGATTTTTAAATGTCTCCAAACAACAACACACATAAATCTATGGAAAGTGTCAATCGCATCACCTATGAACCCCTTTATATTGTACAAACATGGGCAACTCTAGCACTTAAATTTGATATCAGCGATGCTGAGAGCAGTCACACAGGTATGCGAGGAGATCACCAAACACAATCCAAACACACAGAGAGCGATTTTAAAATGTATTTACAGAACACATAAATCTCGGGAAAATGTTTATCGCATCGCCAATGAACCCTTTTATATTGTGCAAACATTGCCAACTTTTATCATAACTTATATTTGATTCAGCGATGCTTAGAGCAGTCACATAGTGTACGAGGAGATCACCAGACACAATCCAAACACACAGAGAGCGATTTTTAAATGTCTCCAAACAACAACACACATAAATCTATGGAAAGTGTCTATCGCATCACCTATGAACTCTTTTATATTGTATAAACATGGGCAACTTTTATCACTTATATTTGACTAGACGAATGGCCCGGGCAACGCCCGGGTTTTACCCGAGTGCGTATGTATTTTAAAAACGTTTTAATTCAAATACTATTCGTTACAATTATAAATTGGCGCCATGGATGTCACTCTTGTGAAACGTCCCGTTCCAAACTGTGTGTTTTTAAAATGTTTTAATTAAAATACTATTCGTTACAATTATAAATTGGCGCCATGGATGTCACTCTTGTGAAACGTCCCGTTCCAAACTGTGTGTTTTTAAAATGTTTCAATTAAAATACTATTCGTTACAATTATAAATTGGCGCCATGGATGTCACTCTTGTGAAACGTCCCGTTCCAAACTGTGTGTTTTTAAAATGTTTTAATTAAAATACTATTCGTTACAATTATAAATTGGCGCCATGGATGTCACTCTTGTGAAACGTCCCGTTCCAAACTGTGTGTTTTTAAAATGTTTTAATTAAAATACTATTCGTTACAATTATAAATTGGCGCCATGGATGTCACTCTTGTGAAACGTCCCGTTCCAAACTGTGTGTTTTTAAAATGTTTCAATTAAAATACTATTCGTTACAATTATAAATTGGCGCCATGGATGTCACTCTTGTGAAACGTCCCGTTCCAAACTGTGTGTTTTTAAAATGTTTTAATTTAAATACTATTCGTTACAATTATAAATTGGCGCCGTGGATGTCTCTCTTGTGAAACGTCCCGTTCCAAACTGTGTGTTTTTAAAATGTTTCAATTAAAATACTATTCGTTACAATTATAAATTGGCGCCATGGATGTCACTCTTGTGAAACGTCCCGTTCCAAACTGTGTGTTTTTAAAATGTTTCAATTAAAATACTATTCGTTACAATTATAAATTGGCGCCGTGGATGTCTCTCTTGTGAAACGTCCCGTTCCAAACTGTGTGTTTTTAAAATGTTTTAATTAAAATACTATTCGTTACAATTATAAATTGGCGCCATGGATGTCACTCTTGTGAAACGTCCCGTTCCAAACTGTGTGTGTCTTGAAAATATAAAAATAAAAATGTGAATTTTCATAAAGATTTCATCATGTCGATTTTTTTTTGCATTTCACCTACTAAATCGATAGAGATAATTACATTTGCAACATGAACTTAGGTATATTGACTAAATAGAAAACTGCATAGTAATAAAGATCATTTTTTAAAGGCACCATATCGTTTTTTTTTTCAATAAAATCGAAACAAAAATTAACGATAAATAACGATAATTGACTTAAAAAGAAATTGCCTTAAAAAAAAAGAAACATTCGCGGTGATTTTATCTTGCATTCGTTTATACAATTATTATATACGAATGACCCGGGCAACGCCCGGGTTTTACCCGATTAAATGCTTTTATTCAAATACTATTCGTTACAATTATAAATTGGCGCCGTGGATGTCATTCTTGTATAATATATAAATGAGTTTTAAAAATTGTAAAAAAAAAAAAAATGCATCGGCCGGGAATCGAACCCGGGCCGCCCGCGTGGCAGGCGAGCATTCTACCACTGAACCACCGATGGTTATGAAAAATCCCATCCGTGAGCTTCAGACAAACAAACAGACAAACAGAATAAGGCAAATATATAAGTAGATATCCGTGATGCTGAGAGCAATGACACAGGTGTACGAGGAAATCACCAGACATAATCCAAACACACAGAGAGCGATTTTTAAACGTTTTTACAGAATAACTCTCGGAAAAGTGTCCCTAGCATCCCCATATGCACACTTTAATGTTGTATAAATATAATATAAATATCGAATAAATAATTGTCAAATAAAGAAACCTTCTATTCTTTATGCATTTCTTTTCTCCCAGATTCGATTCAATCACCGTATCGCCCAATAGAATGGCGTTTATTTATTCACAGCTTATCAAGAAATCTTAATGTTTTTCTTTCACACATAAGACGCACAATAAATTTCCATATCCTCCTTTTGTTCATTCGGTCCATCTCAAAGATTGTAATTGCTTTGTCTGAGAGACAAAATATAATAACATTTATATTACTCTTTTGTGATATGTGGCGCGTGATAATATCTCACGTTTCCATTGTTCCATTAGATGTGGAACAGCCTGGAGATCTGGTTATATGACAGTGTCGCTGTTATCGTACCATATAATTCGAGATAAAGTCCAATGAAAGAGATTCAATTCCAGGAGAGACCAGATACATCGATTTTTGGATTCTCAAGGAAAAGATATATAATATTCTGCTACTACCATTACGTTAAACATTTCTATTGAAGTGTCGGATCCCACTCCTCTCTGTCACTACAGCTAAGGCAACGTGAATGACGGAGCTAACAATGAAGAAAATGGTAAACATGGAATTACTGTGGCTGGCTCCAGTCGGAGGAATATCACCGCGGTATTATTGGTTTGAGAGAGACAGACAGCATTGTGACAGCAGGAATCTTCACATTGGTCGGCGAGGCCCTGAAGTTTGTTCAGACTGTGCGGAGTATGCTTCAGGAGTGGTCGAGGTGACGCTGGAATACGCCGAGGAAGTTCAAACACGTCCAGTAATAGTAGGATCGTATATTTGAAGGTCACAAGAGGACTGTTCACACAAGGATTACACGGCTGGACTATACGGAACGTTTCGTGGAAGTGAAGCAAACCACAATGAGTCGGCAACGATGATCACAAACATCTAAACCTGGAATCTGAAGGCAATTCCTTTTAAGATCTATATTTACTGGTGTTATTTTTTTTCGGACTGATTTTGTAATGAAGTATAAAAACACAGACTTGCACCCCATCATTTACTCACGCTCCTTTATTTGAGCTACCTACACATATCCACAAACCTGGCGCAACGTAACAATATTTCGCACAGGAGAAAAACACGTCAGAAGAAATAAACAACTAAGCACGGAAGTTCCTTTACAAAAATGATTCAAACATCTTCCGTCCTTACTGCGATGAAAAATAGTGTGAGGGCTTGGCTCATCACTACTGAACTCTCCCAGTGGTTTTGCCTATTCAATCTACCTTTTAGATATCTAATACTGTGATGGACGATTCTGATTATCTATGCGACAATGAAGGATGGAAACTAAAGCACGTTAATATTATAAACTATAGAATAAAAGGATTTAAAAGCACGAATGTTTCTTTTATACATAATACAAACTTCTACTGCCCTTACTGCGATGAAAATATATATTGAGAGGACTTGGCTCATCAGTGGTGAACCCTCCCAGCGGCTTCGCCAATTTAATCCACCAGACCGTTTCTCAGAGCTCTAATACTGTATTGGACGATTTTGCTTATATACGCAGCACTGAAGGATGGAATCTCAGAAATGGTTTTCAAGAAAACTATGGACATAAGCTTATAGGACAGTAGAATTACATTCAAATTGTTAATTTATAAACTATAGACATAAACTTTTGGCACAGTATAAATATATATAAATATATGCATCGAGCACTTCTCTCCTGCAAACAATAAAGACAAGGCCAATTAAGCATATATTAATTAAAAGGTAATAACGCACCATTTATACACAAGAAATAAAACCACTGAACATGAAAGGTTTTTACAAATAATACAAACTTATGCGGTTCTTACTGCGTTAACAAAACATATCACCAAGCTTCGTTCACCTGGCTCTCAGTAAGATAAAGTACGTTATATAACCAAATTTAACATAAATACCTATGTAAGAAACCACACAAAATACACCAGGACGTCGTGAAATCAGAGTTTGCACTTGTCATCAAACAATTGTGCCGTCCTGGGGGACGTGTAAGACAGAACTCTCTACAAATTGGAACAAACTCCGCCGGACTCTGTCTTCATTTTCCAATTGACATGTGGGGACAGCTCTATTGGAGGTCTTGTCGGAGGGGATTTGTCCCGGCGTTAATCTTTCCTAAGCCTTTATCGTCGTGTTGCCCAACTCCGCCTGCAACTTTAGTTGAATTTAACTTAGCAAGGATATTTAAGTTTTTCCTGATCAAACTTGGTTAAAAACTCTGTAAGACGTTCTGATTGTCGCCTTGTTGTTGTCCCCCGGCTAGAAACAGAGTCACAATTATGACAGTTTTGACCCGCTGGTTATTCTTTAATAGAGAAATTGTTCTGTACGTACACATCACCTATAATGAAAAAAAGTACAAATGTGATATTGTACCGGGATAAGGTTCATAAATAAAAAAAGAAAAGAAAAAGGCATCTCCTTATCGGGCAACTGAAAGTTTCTGATGACTTGCGCCATCTATCGGAATAAATACCAACTATAAAAAAACATCACCAACTTTCAACGAATAGTTGATATTTATTCCGATAGATGGCGCAAGCCATCAAGAACTTTCAGTTGCCCGATAAGGAGATGCCCTTTTTTATTTTTTTAATCACCTATAGTGTACGCAGTGTCTCGAATGTCCTTTATTCTATCTTGTTAAAATGGTGAAAACACTAATAGAGTTAATAGAAATACATTTTTAAATATAAATGCAAATGGTATAAAGTAACATGAAATTTAAGGACATTTCCTTTTCTTTTTGGAAAGCAAAATTTCAAATTTCCCTACTGATATGAATAAATATAGGTTAGATTTGGCTCATAAGTGGTGAACCCTCCCAGCAGTCTCGCCAGTTAAATCAACTATACCACTTTTTAGAGCTCTAATATTGTATTGGACAATTCTATCTATATACCCGACATTGTAGGAGCAATCTTTGTTATGGTATTTGTTGTGTCTTTGCATATTTACTCTTTAAATATTTGTTTACAATTTACATAGTTTTTAATTTAGCGTATTTGTCAAATAAAGTAAAGCATGAAGGAAGATGAGTTTCTTTTGAGTTTTATTCGTGTGTAGAATATTGTTACGTTGCTCCAGGTTTGTGGATACATATGTGTAGTTCACTCAAATACCGAGGCGTGAGTTAATGATGGGATGCAACTATGGGTTTTTACACTTTATTACAAAATCAGTCCGAAAACAAATAGCACCAGTAAATATAGATCTTAAAAGGAATTGCCTTCAAATTCCAGGTTTAGATGTTTGTGATCATCGCCACCGTCTCATCTTCCTTCATGCTTACGTTATTTAATTATCTAAACAGGAAGAGTTATCTCGCTTATTCATAACGTATTTGTGCTAAAAATAGGACATAAGAATGAAGTTAGGCAGTCCAGCCTTAGGAATAGATTAGTCTTGTTGCCTTAAACTTCTTTTGCTACTGTAGCTTTTAGCTTGACAAATAACATCCGTTTCAAGAGTATGAGTGGTTTCGTGGCCCGGAGCGACACGACAGTATTTAAGCGAACTAAGTATATAGTGAAACATTGATAACATCACAATTACACGTAAATATTTATATTGAGAATTTCTCTTCCGGAAAAAAATGGAAGGGCAGTTAGGCTTAAATTTATCATAATTACTTGAAATAACGCGACATCTGTATATACGAAATTAAAGTATTAACCACGAAATCGTCTTTTCCAGATAAAGAGCAAACTTCCTACTTGTCCTCTATATTTGAAGTGCTACAAAACCACCTAACTAGAGAGAACGAGACCTTAAAAAAACACGATTTCGACATCACAAGTGTTCTTTTAAAGGTAACTATATTGTAGAAATGTAAGGTTGTGTGTTAAAAACGTTTTAAAATTACAAAATATTTTCTCACAATAAGTTTATTTTTATTTCAAAAAGCTAGCTTTAAAGTGATAATTCTTATTAAGCCCGTTGAAGAGCGATTATCGCTCGAAAGATAGCGTTTTAAAATAAAAAGAAACTCATTGTGAGAAAATATTTTGTAATTTTAGAAGGTTACATGTGTATAACCAGAAGATACCTGTACTGTAGTGAAGAAATGTTTGGTTTTCAATCCAGGAGAGAACTATACACTGTAGAAAATCTCCTTCTAAGGAACAGATGATCCAAAAAATAGATCTTTACCAGGCACCGAATACTCTTCTTATCTTCAATAAGGCAAACTGAGAACCAGGTTTGGGTGAGAGTGGCAGCAAAACTGCTATCAATTTGTCAGAAAGTAGACAATTGACAATTAAAATAATCTTATTGACATCTTGTCAATACATGCAAAGGGCACAGTCTGCACTATTAAAAATATATGTAGTATATTTTGAACTAGATAGATCACAACCTCCTTCTGATAATTATTATAACCCCATATCTTTATAAAAATATGTATCAATCTTATAACAATGGATATGACAAATAAAACAAAGAGGTAAAAGGTAGACCAGACGACGCAATAACCCAGACGAACAGGTGTTTATGATAATGAGTTCAATCACCCAGTCAACAGGTGGCCAGACGTAATAAACAACCCGGCGCCTGACAGGTGGCGTGATTTTATGGGAGCCAATCAGAACTCGCCGCCATCTGCGAGCGTCTCATATAAAAGCCCCCCAAGATTGGGACAAAGTTAGTAGTTGAGTAGAGTTGTTTTCAGAGCGTCGCCGTCATACGGTCGGGTCTCTCACCACTATCAGCGATGTAAGCATCCGCGGCGCCCGTGGTCTGTCTGCCTTCGTCCGTGGTCTACCTCTACCTTCTTGGAGTTACCATCTAGACCTGCCTCTGTCTCTTGCTGTCCCAGTGCGGGAATCCCATCACGCACCCACTACCACGACTGCCCAGTACATTCCACATCGGGATTACTACAGAATCCGTTAAAGTCGACAGGATGACTGAGGACAGCAGCAAGCAGAGGATGACGGAGGTCGAAGACGAACACGTCGCGGATGCCCTCACCAACATGCAGCCCCACTTCGAAGACCTAGTAAGCCGCCTAACAGACGCCATTCGGGGACTAGTCGTGCCTCGTGCGGAGGAAGCCCTCATCTCCCCTTTCGACGGATCCCACGCAACAAGCAGCCTTCTTCCAAACAACCATCTCCAGAGATCAACTCCAGTCAGCATCAGCCATTTCAAGGTACTTTATACTTTGTTTCTGCCATTTTCCCCATAAATTTTATTCTTATATTTTCACTTTAAGCATTTTAAAATCAATTATAACCTTTTTTATAGCATTTTTATTCAATTTTAAAAACTTTCACACTCTCATTTATCATTTTTACTTTATTTTAATCAAATTATAAATTTTAATTAATCATTTTCAATTTTACAATTAAAAATATTCAATCACGCATTTTTGCCAATTTATTAATCTTACATTCCTTTCTTAAAAATCACTTAAAATGGTATTATCCAAATATGCAACTTTCAATTTTACATAAAAAAAGATCATATTATATTTTAATTACTCGAATCATATTATCTAAACTTATTTGTGTGTTTTTCTAATACCTTATTTATGGCCATAGTATTAATAATTAAATTTATGAAACTCTTTATTTTACTTGACCTATTACTATTTCAATTGATATTTCTCAATATTTAAAAGTTTTAAAAATTAGTCCTAGATTTGTATTTTTATAAATATCAATTTTAAATTATCTCATCTCAAAATGTGCCTCCCATTTTTCCCACAATTATAAATACAACTATAAATGTAATATGCGAAAACTAAATAACATACCATAAAATTTCCATATCCCATTGCATTTCATTCCTGCCTGTGTTAAATTGTTATTTACGTATTAAATACATTTTTATTTCGCACTTCTACGTTGTTCACATCAATTTTAATTCCTCTCGCATATCCCATATCCCATTAACACATTTCGCATAATCATAACACATTTATTTATACAATAGTTAATTAATTAATTATTTTATAGCCTACCTTTTCCCAATTATTCACACCCACGATTTCAATATTACAGATTAAATTTAATATCCTTCTAACAGCGGAACCTGCCAGATTAAAACGGATAGGAAAATTATATAAAATCCATTTTATAGCAAATCTTATTTTTATAATGTTATAGGATAGTTTATCGTTTTGTCAACCCCGTTTAAAATTTAGGTCCCCATCACCTCTAAAATCGATCCTGTACATGAGACGTCATCTTGGCCTCCTAAAAGGACAATTAATCCAATCTTCATCCCAACGACAGCTCAAGGACGCACTGAACTCCCCCTAATTTTTGTTCTACTTCGTCTTCCCTTCCCTACTTCTAAAGGGGTGGAATGACCTTTGTATCCATCATTAGCTGTATCCATCATTAGCAGAGACATTCCTTCCTACTTCAACACTCTTACCTGTCAATCATTCAATTATAGGCCTTCCATACTTCTCTCGTCTCTTGATCATTTTCCATTGGCCTTCTATGCCTCCGTTCTAACCACCCCTCGTCCATCGCAGAGTTCCTGTTTGCCGATTTTTTTTATTTACACCCAGGTCGCCGTCCCAGCATTCTTTATTTCATTCTTTTTTCCTCAAACCCGGGTTCAATCAATCAATGGCAACAGTCGAGCCCTGTTTTCACAATCTACCTCCACCCTCTAACCTCTTCAACGGTTCCTGAGACTCCTGCTCGTCAACCTTTTTTAATTTTTATTTTTTAATGTTTCATCGACCTGGTACACTCTTCCTCCCCATGTTAACCTCACACGGAGAGCTTGGGTAACCAGCGAGACTTTTTTTTCTCTAACGCTCGACCCAGGCCATCATCAGCACGATGCGCCCACTCATTTTTCGTTTAATTCTATTTTTCATCTGGTCGAGTTTAATCACCGACAGCAGCGCAGCTCTTGAGACACCATCTCTTTTTAACCTCTCTCAGAAAAAATTTCTTTCCTATATTCTCCCATTACCTACCTCTCCTTCGATCTTCACGCCTTTTGCCCATCTGATCTAATGCTACTTACAGAACATCTTGAGGTTGCTGAACCCTGAAAACAATACTTTGCTTCTAAGCTCGTATTGCAGGGCAAGACTCCTGAGATGTCCTTTGCAGAAACCAATTCAGACCTTCTTCCTTTATTCCTCACTGCGTCACTACCTATCGCAACCCTTTTGCTTAAGCCAATTTTCTTTTATATTTTATTTTACTTTTATTATCTCTACTTCTCCTCCTTCCTGTATTACATCCGTGAAACTATGTTGTAAATATTTAAGGCACCTTAAGTAACAAAAAACTGTAACTAGTATACCAACTTTCCCAAATATTTACTTTCACTATTGTGTGTGTTTACTTTAAATTTATCCTTCCTATGTACTCCTCTTATATATTTTGTAGTTTTATAATATTATATCAGTGTGTCACCACTACTCCCCTTTATCTTTATTTTTATTCTATTAACTAATTTGTGCCCCAAATTATTTCCCATTTAATAGGTTTGCTAGCTTTTCTCTCATTTATTTGTAAATAGACTTACAGTTTTACTAGTTTTGTAGTATTGGACTTTGTTTTTTAACTTACAGATGTAGATAAAATATTTCAATATTAATCGATAATATAATTTTGTTTATTAACCATCAACATTAATGCCATCAACTACCAATCAACCCTTTATATATTATTACCTTTAATATTTTTATTTTCTTTTTTTTCATCATGTTTAGACTTAGGATTTTACAACTTCAACTATTTTAGGCACCAATTTAAAAATCCTACACCTAACAATATTTATAATATTTCTTAAACATATAAAACATTTATCATTTTATTTTTCTTAATAGATTTTCAAAATGTTATTTTTGACGCTTCCCTTACAACCTCTAACTCTATCCCATGAACCTTTCCTCCCAACTTTTTACATCCATCAAGAGATTATTGTTCGTCAGCCATTTTCTTTTTTTTTTATTGATTAAACTAACTAGAAGACCCTTCCTCGCTGTACATTTCCCAACAGTGAGCTCAGGAGACCCAGTTAGGTTTTTTTTTCTCTCCTCGTCCGGCTCATCATTTTTTCATCTTTCAACTTTTTTTCACCACACAAGCCGGACACAATCAAAATTGACAACAATAAATCTCTTACACCCACCTCTCCTTTTCCGCATCCTTCAGACCTCCAACCTTCCAAGGGATTCCAGTTCGCCAAACATTTTTTTTTTGTTTTTTTCATTGATTAATCCGACTGGAACAATCCTTCCTCGCTATACCATTCCCGATAATGAGTTCAGGATATCCAGCGCGATCTTTTTTTTTCTCATCGCCCGACTCATCATTTCAATTCACCATTTTTTCAAACTTTCACTTTTTTTGTCATCATTCAACCGGGCATAATCATTATGGACAACAGGGATCTCTCTTACCTCTACCTCCCCCTTTTACCTCCATCAATCTTCCCACCTCTTTTCGCTGTCTGAGCTAATGATGCAGACGGAATATCTTGGGTCTTCTGTTAATGAAAACAATGCCTACTTAAACAAGTTCGCATTGCATTGCAGAATGCTTGGGATACTACTTTGCAGAAACATGCTCAGATACCCCCTTTCCTCTTTTCAACCTTAGCGTCACATTATACATTCAGTCAATAAACTAACTTCATTTTTTTCTCTCATCTTTAATGCAATAAGATATTATTTTCCTTGTACGATTCATTTTACCATATTTACCATTTTGTATTATATACTTTCTCTTAATCTTGTATCATTCATTTTGTACGTTTTTATTGATACACCACCCTTACAACATCTTTCTCTTTTTAACTTGTAACTTCATAATAATTTTAACTAATTTGTATACAAATTATTTATTTTATTTTTTTTTTATAATAGGTTTGTTAGGTTATCATTCATTACATGTCATTCCCCCAACCAAACCTTCATCACCGGGGACACATTCTGTAGTATATTTTGAACTAGATAGATCACAACCTCCTTCTGATAATTATTATAACCCCATATCTATATAAAAATAGGTATCAATCTTATAACAATGGATATGACAAATAAAACAAAGAGGTAAAAGGTAGACCAGACGACGCAATAACCCAGACGAACAGGTGTTTATGATAATGAGTTCAATCACCCCGTCAACAGGTGGCCAGACGTAATAAACAACCCGGCGCCTGACAGGTGGCGTGATTTTATGGGAGCCAATCAGAACTCGCCGCCATCTGCGAGCGTCTCATATAAAAGCCCCCCAAGATTGGGACAAAGTTAGTAGTTGAGTAGAGTTGTTTTCAGAGCGACGCCGTCATACGGTCGGGTCTCTCACCACTATCAGCGATGTAGGCATCCGCGGCGCCCGTGGTCTGTCTGCCTTCGTCCGTGGTCTACCTCTACCTTCTTGGAGTTACCATCTAGACCTGCCTCTGTCTCTTGCTGTCCCAGTGCGGGAATCCCATCACGCACCCACTACCACGACTGCCCAGTACATTCCACATCGGGATTACTACATATATATAATTATATATATGTATGATACTCTATGTACAAAGAACATGGCGCCTCTGCCGGTGCTGCAGAGTTTAGTGGAGAATGGTGAGTCTCCAGCGACACCACGTATTTCGCGATCTACGAAGAATACGTAGATGGCGTACTTCGCCGCTGAGGAGATGGTGATGGCGTGGCTATCGGGAGTAGAGTAGATGCTTCGATACAGTAAAAGAAAAACGAACCATTTAAATTACAGGGAGAACAACATATAAATATCTACTTAATGTAGTACCAATGTTGTAACTTGACTAAAGTTTACCTTCGCACACAGCGAGCGAAAAGAAGGATATTCACAAATTGGCGCTAGCCACACCAAAGTCGACGATGGCACGTTTAGTCCGTAGCCTCAGGATCCACTTCAATTAATTGAAGTGGGACTGGGTGTGAGAATATCGGGGAGTTCTTCAGTCCATTGCTGGCCTTATCCCTTCAGTATCTTCTTTCCTTATGCCACAAGTCTCATCTTCCCATCTCTTTACTCATTCTTTTTTATTAAATAAAAGATAACCACTCCCTACGATGGCCCAGCAACATATGACATCTAGAACAATAGAAAATATGTTTTAAATTTAAATAATAATAAATAAGGCTATTTAGCCGTTAAAAATAAAAAAATAATGGAAAATTCGGTTTCTCCATTCATGAATTCCAGATTGGGATGGATAGATGATGGCACACACACAACCTGAATGTTATGCTATTATTTAAGCTGAGGGAAAATATCATTTCACATTTATCTTCAAAATTTGGACTTTCACACCAACTGAGCACGATCTATAGAATGGGACTCACAAGGATTTTTCTGGGACTTTTCTCTTAACATTTTGTTTGTTGCTTTCGTTTGCGCATATATATATATAAATATAAAGATTATTTTTATTATTAATAAAAACATATTTTCGTATATTTCATGGATCAGTACATTCCAAGAATTCTCCCCATAAACGATTCTAGGATATTTTTATACGAGTTTTTACGACAAGAAATTTACGACCAACCATAGAAGATTCTTCGGAATTTCTGTTCAGAATGGGTGCAGCAGCGAACCCCAGATGTTTCTGTAGTAATGGCGTGCCGGGGACATCTTCTTGTCGAGTGTCGTCCTATGAGGAGAGAGCATAGACACAACCCTTAAACACACAATACATAATGTCTATTGTAGATATATTTTCGAATTAATAAATATCACCAAAATACTATTGTGTGAAAATTATCTTATATATCTATCTAATGAACACTATTGTAACTTTAAATATACTTTGTAAGTATAATGATACCATAAATAGTATATTTAGATGAGATTATATATTTTGTTGTTCTGTTGTTGTTGAGTCCCGTTTTTTATACTCTTTCCCTTACGGGAATCTGAATATAAAATGAGAGTGTGTAGGAGAAAAACAATACCTATAACCTATATATATACAAGATTCGGTCAATAAATAATGCACAATCGGTAATAAGTTTTTATTGTCAAACAAAAAACTGAAACATTGTACATAAAAACTCCTAACAGTCCTCTCTATATTAGAACCATTCAATATATCCACCTTCCTTCTGTATACATTCGATCCAGTGTTGTTGCTAACTGGCAAAAACACTTTGGTAAAACGCCTTATCCAACTCTGAACCACCCTCTAACAACTTGGAGTAAATTTGAACCACTTTTAAATGTTTTATAAAGTAAATATTCCTTAATCTTCCAAACAAGTAGAAGTCTGAGGGTGACAGGTCAGAGCTGTACGCAGGGTGAGGCATCAAACTCCACTAATACCCTGCAATCTTCGCCAAAGTCAGGTGCGACGTGTTGGTCTCGCATTATCCTGTTGTAATTAGAATTGGGTGTTTTTTAAAGTTGGAACTCATTTTAAAATGATCTTTTTAGCTTGTTGAGTCCCGTTTTTTCTTTCATTCTCTCCCTTAAGAGAATCTGAATATAAAAGGAGAGTGTGTAGGATAAAAACAATACTTATAACCTATATATATATATCTACCTTCTACCTATTATCTACCTTCTTTACAAAACTTTTTTTTTCTTTATTATTAGTTTGATTAAAAGTGCATGGTTCTGTCTTTCTCTCTTTTTTCTAACTATTATATATATTCTCACTTCGATTATTCTATATATAGGATTAGAGTATGTCTAAATGACGTGTAAAAGCCGATGTAATAGACGTTACGTTGTTAATTTTTATTGTTATTAATTATAAATATATAATTAACTTGATGATGTATTAGAAGTAAAGAATTTTTTTTTTCTCTCTCTATCTACAAATTAATAACATTTTACAAATTTTATAATTTGAATTTAAATGATCATAATAGTGAAGATAATCTTAATACAAAACTGGACTATAAAATTAAATAACTATTTATATATATATACATGATTCGGTCAATAAATAATGCACAATCGGTGATTTCATCGTTGGTATAATAATTTCTATCAAGAATATCCATGACTATCAGCTCTTCTTTTCCCAAAAAAAAAAAAACACAGATCATGATCTTGTTCTTGGAAAGGGAAAACCTCCTTTTTTTTCTTTACTAGGATCCAATGCATTAATTGGCGCTTTTAAGAAGAATCATAATGATAAATCTAAGTATCATCACATGTTATCACACCTTATCTCTCTCTTAAACACCTGAGAAGGTTCTTCAAAAAGTTTCCATGAGGTCTGAACAAATACTTTTACGAATATTTATCATTTCTCGTGTTAAAGTTTTGTCATTCAAATATAATTCATAATTTCAAAATCCAAGATCTTTAATAGGTTTAAGAATACTTCCTTTTTATACAGAGAGAGTTTTTCTGTAATTTGATAAGTCGTCATTGTCCAGTTATCCTTGATCAATTCCTCTGTTAGAGCCAAATTTTGATCTGTCACTACAGAGGTTGATCTATCTGGCCTCTTCTTTCTTCATCAATATCAAAATCCTCAATCTAACGGCACTTAATCCATCTTTGTATTGTGCCTCTATCCATGGCTTCGTTTCCATACACAAATATTAACTTTGAGTGAATTACAGTGGCTGAAATGTCTTCGAATTTGAAACAGGAACTTCATCACCGACCGTTGTCGGATTCTAGTTTTACACTTCAGACTATATATCTGAATGAATATAAAAGATATATTCTATCTTGCTTGCAGATATGAATAAATGAATGTTTCAATAATAATAAAACATTGTTCTTATGTTGATAAATTATTTAATAGTGCCTTACTTATAGTAACCAGCCCATGTATGTATATGCTATCACATGTAGAAATGTATCTTATAGAACAAAATTTAAATAAAGATAAACTGTGTGAAAGTATAAGGAGAGGAAAGTTGGTTGGTCAGAACAATCCTAGTCAACCATATTTCCTGTCTTCTAAAAGTGGTCACTTCCCAGGCTGATCTTAAGACCTTCTCTTTTCTATCCTACCTACTACTCACGGGTTTTTGCTCCTGGATCTTGCCTTCTGTGTGCGTCCTTACCATTCGCCACTATGACGACTGCCCATCTCGCTGCCCTCGGCCGACTACAGGGTCCTCGCCTCTATCCTCCTCGATCGCCTCAAGCGCTACCTGCCAGCCCTGGTGCCGGAGTGCCAGACCTACGCCGTGCCCGGGAGGTCCCCCTCCTGAAACATCGCCCAGATCACCGACGCCGTCGAGGAGGAGGCTACTGCCGGGGGCTCGCCGCTCGCCGTCGTATCCATCGACCTCCAGTCCGCCTTCGACTGCCTGGACCGTGGCTTCCTGGTGTCCCTGCGCATCCCACCGGCCTTCGTGGACTGGATCTTCCTGCTCTACGCCGGGGCGGACGCGACGTTACGGGCCGGGGGCTTCCAGACCGCCGCTTTCCATCTCCTGAACGGCGTGAGGCAGGGCTGCGCCGTGAGCGCCGCGCTCTTCAGCATCGCTACGGGGCCGCTGCTACGTCGCCTGGGATCACCGTGAACTACGGGAAGAGCGCGGGCCTCTGGTACGGAACTTGGCGCGAGCGCGAAGACTTTCCCCTCGGTGCCTCCTGGTCTAACGCCTCCATCCGGGTTCTGGAAACGAGCATCGCCACGAGGAGATCCGTCGCGCACCGAGAACAACATCTTCTGGCCCTCCTGGAAGCTGCCTGCCGCAAGGCGACGCCCTTCACCCGCAGCCTCTCCCTCTTCGGGCGAGCCAGGGCCGCCAACTCCCTGGTGATCTCCACCATCCAGCACCACCTCCACGCGTACCTGCCAGAGGCCACGACCATCTCGAAGCTGCAGGCTCGCGTGTCGAGCTTTATCTGGGGACCCGACCACACGGCATGGCTTCCTGCCGGCATCCTGGCGAGACCCGTCGTCGTGGGCGACATCGGCCTGATGGACATAGGCAGGCAGCTCCATATCGCGTGCCTGAAGGGGATCCAGGTCGCGCTCCGAGGAGGTAGGAACGGCTTTTCCTGGCTGGTCACCAGCGGCGCCTGGATGAGACCTCTACCCGACGACACCCGACTCCTTCGGATCTGGGAGGGCATATCCGGCATCCTGGCCCTCAACCACCGGGTGGCTCGGACGA
Source organism: Cordylochernes scorpioides (assembly GCA_030710605.1). Lineage (NCBI taxonomy): Eukaryota > Metazoa > Arthropoda > Arachnida > Pseudoscorpiones > Chernetidae > Cordylochernes > Cordylochernes scorpioides. The sequence continues at coordinate 191,287,964 of CP092864.1, forward strand.
CCCAGCTGCTGGACTTTCCCCATCATCGGCGGTTGCCGGTTGTTCCGCCCACCTAACCTCCTGGCTCCCGCGCGCTGGATCGGCGCTCGAGTCCGAGACCTGGGCGACCCTTCCATCGTCCGCCCCACGCGCTCCGCCCTCGCTGACGCCGCAGCCCTCGCCGCCTTCTGCCAGAACATCGTGGCGGAGAACCTCCAGGGGAGCTACAAAGAGTCCAGCCTGGCTGAGGCCGCTGTCCTACGCGAGTCAACAAGGGCCCTAACCAATATCACCACCCGCTCGGCCCGCCGCGTCCTGGAACGCCTCCGCCTGGCGGCCTTGCCGATCGCCCGGCTCATCGCGAGGTGGCAGCCCATAGTCGACGTGCCTGCAAAAGTGAGCTGGACCATGCTGCAGTGCGGAGTCTTCTCGGGGCATAATGCCGACATCGCCTAGCGATTGGCCCTCCATGCCCTGCCTCACCCCGACCATCCAGCTTCTGCCGGTCCTTCCTGCCCTGCCTGCTGCTCTCCCGATGGCTCCCTGGGCCATCGGTACTGGAGCTGCCCTCACATCAGGCCTCTCGTCCGGGAGGCATTCAACATCATAGGAAGGCCCCCTGACCTCCAGTCCTGGATCTTCGGGACAGGCCTGATAGAAGACGATCTGGCCATCCCCGCATCGGCGAAATCAAGAATCAACCGATACTTCGTCCAGGTCGGACTGGCCCAGGCCATCGAGGACCCCGTCATCACCTGGAGGAGGACACGGTGGGGACCTGGCTGATTGTATATAGTTCTCTTGATCTTTTTATTGTAAATATTGACTAAGAAGTCAATAAAAGTGTTCTAATTGTCACTATGACGACTGCTTTTAAATCATATATATAATTATAACTAAATAATTATAGCTGTATATATACATTCTGAGGAAAAATTAAAGGCTGAATAGTTTGCCAAACGACAACCTGGTGCAACAATATCTCTAAAAATATGGTAAATCATATATATAACTTATATACGAGGTGTGTTCATAAAGTATCGCGACTTTTGAATTTTCGCGGGTTACGTATATTCGAATTTCGATCTTTTTGTGGCATTATGTTGGTACTCATGTCTCTCACTTATGCCGACAAGCTCGGTCATTTTGAATGTTCACTTAATTGTTGACAGCTGCTTTGCTTGCAGGTGTTTTGGATCGTCTTCGATTTTTACCTATTAAAAAAAATGGATCAAAGAGCCTGTATCAAATTTTGTGTGAAAAACGAAATTAAGTGCGCGGATGCATTCCGAATGTTGACTGTGGCATACGGAGAAGCTACCTTGGACCGAAGCAACGTTTATCGGTGGTACAAAATGTTCTCAGAATGCCGAGAAGATGTGAACGACAAAGAGCGTGCCGGACGCCCGAGCACTTCAACAACAGATGAAAAAAATAATGAAGTGGAGAAAATGATATTGGCCAATCGTCGAATCACCGTTAGAGAAGTTGCTGAGGACCTAAACATATCGATTGGCTCGTGCCATTCGATTTTTATCAATGATCTGGGCATGAGACGGGTCGCCTCGAAATTCGTACCAAAATTGCTCAATTGCGACCAAAAACAGCATCGCATGAACATTGCTAATGAGATGTTGGACTCTGTCCGCGACGACCCAAATTTGCTCCAGAGGGTCATAACTGGTGACGAAGCGTGGGTTTATGGTTATGACGCGGAAACCAAAGCTCAATCATCTCAATGGAAGCTGCCGCACGAACCAAGACCGAAAAAAGCGCGCCAAGTTTGGTCGAATGTGAAAATTTTACTGACAGTTTTCTTCGATTGCAGGGGCGTGGTGCATCATGAGTTCTTGCCACAGGGTAGAACGGTCAATGAGGAATATTACCTGCAAGTTATGCGCAATTTGCGCGAAGCAATCCGCCAGAAACGCCCGGATTTGTGGAAGAACAAAAATTGGCTTTTGCACCACGATAACGCCCCTGCTCACACATCGTTGCTTGTGCGCGACTTTTTGGCCAAAAACAACACACTAATGATGCCGCGCAGCCACCGTATTCCCCATATCTGGCCCCCTGTGACTTTTTCTTGTTCCCTCAACTGAAGAGGCCCATGAAAGGACGACGTTACGCTACGCTTGACGAGATAAAGATGGCATCGAAGGAGGAGCTGAAAAAGATTTTTAAAAATGATTTTTTGAAGTGCTTCGAAGATTGGAAAAACCGTTGGCACAAGTGTATAATATCTCATGGGGATTACTTTAAAGGGGACAAAATAGGTATTCATGAATAAATAAATAATTTTTGAAAAAACACAAAAGTCGCAATATTTTTTGAACACACCTCGTAATACAGTTAAACCTGTCTATAACGCCCCATCTTGGGACTCACTAAAATAGAGTGCTATAGAGAGGGAGTGTTATAGACAGGTCACTTTTAATGTAAATCGCATCGTACTACGTATTTAAAATCAGGCACTATAGAGAGGAAGGCGCTATTCAGAGGGGAAGCTATAGACAGGTTTAACTGTATATATCTGATGTAAATTCGAATCTTTATAGTTTTGAATAGGCAAAAAGCGTTAATATTATTTTGTTCATATGAGCAAGATACCAACAGTTTGCAATGATTTATCTCTATGAAGACTAGTGAGAAAGAGAGCGTTTACATATTTCCTGATGATC